>VXBP01003992.1:624483-640733 GCA_013400115.1 Rhinopomastus cyanomelas
CCAATCCCTAGTGCTCTGTGATTGTCTCCAGCTTCTTCAGCACTGAAGTCTTTTCAAACTCTTTCTGTCTTTCTAGCTCGAAAGACCATCCAGTCCAATCCCCCTGGTGCACAGCAGGATCCCCTAGATCCAGTCATCAGGGATTGGAAGGGACCTCCAAAGATCATCCAGTCCAATCCCCCTGACACAGCAGGATCCCCTAGACCAAGTTGCACAGGAACAGTCCAGGTGGGTTTGAAACGTCTCCAGAGAAGGAGACTCCACAACCTCCCTGGGCAGCCCCTTCCAGGGCTCTCTCACCCTCATTGGGAAGAAGGTCCTTCTCACCTTGATGTGGAACCTCTCTGTTCCAGTTCACACCCACTGCCCCTCGTTCTATCACCAGATGACACTGAGCAGAGCCTGGCTCCATCCTCCTGACAACCACCCTTCACATATTTATAGACATTCATGAGGTCACCCCTCAGTCTCAAACCCCTCGTTCCCTGCTGGTGCAGGAGCACACTTAGACCCACCAGAACGTGGGTAGGAACCAGCAGCTTCTCAAGCCCTTTCACTAAGGTTTAAGATGGAAACAGCCAAAGTGACACTTGTCTTCTCTCTGATTTGGGGCAGAAACTCAACACCCAACAGCACAAACCAGAACCTGTTGGTACAGGGTCACTCTTGGGGACTTCTCTGTGATCCAACAGGTGGCTTGTAGCCAGGAGTTCTATCCTTGGCTATAGAATCATAGAATCATTAGGGATTGGAAGGGACCTCGAAAGACCATCCAGTCCAAACCCCCTGCCACAGCAGGACCACCTAGACCAAGTCGCACAGGAACAGGTCCAGGCAGGTCTTAAACAACCCCAGAGAAGAATCACGGAGTCGTTAAGGTTGGAAGAGACCTCCAAGGCCATCCAGTCCAACCACCAACCCAACCCCACTCTGCCCACTAAATCATCCCCCCCCAAAACCCAAGCCACCCAAATTCTGTTGGCGCTCGAGTTCTGCACCAAGGCTGAGCCCTTCCGTTGCTGCTTAAGACGCCCCATCTGCTCTTCACCCGCACCTGCCCAACGGGGAGAGCTCGTCAGCACGTTCCCTCGCTCCGGGTGTTGTTCCTGCTGGAAAGAGGCAGAGCCTCCCGCGCCGGTGTCCTTTGAGCGGTGCTTGTTCACAGCGAGTCACAGTGGGAGAGGGTGGGAGGCAGAGTTCATTCATTTTTGCAGCACAGCACAGAGCAGCCTGTGTTTGGATTTCGCTGGGTATTTGTTGTTCTACGTTGCGTTGCTTTATGTTGGAGGAGGGCCTGCAACAAAAACTTTGATCCCCGGCACAAATCCGCAGCCAAGGCTTGAACTAAGCCTGCAGAACTCTCTCCAGAGCCCAGCACGCTGGCCCGGGGAGCGGCGTCTTCTTCGCGTTGCTGATCGTTCGAGTCAGCCCTGTTCCTGCTTGTTTACTTGACCATCAGCGAATGGACTCGGAGCCTCCAGCTTCAAGTCCCTGATCTGTTCGGTCCCCCAGAGTCACTGCAACGACAGCACGGGGCAAGGCTGCAGCAGTTGGTGAGGTCAACAAGACCAGAGATACCAGCAGCTCCACAGGGGAAGGAGAAGATGAAGGAGAGAGGGGTCACAGGGTTAAGCTGGACACAGTTTGTGATATCGAGCTCTAAACTCTCCAAACCCTCCAGTTTGACCAGTCTGCCAGCAACCAGAGAGTGGCAGAGCAGCCGAAGTGGGAATGAAAGCGGCTTTAATCCTCCCGTGCGATGCCATCGATTTCTTGGGGCTATTGGTCCAGGGACTGGATGATCTTTTCAGGTTCCTTCAATCCCTAATGATTCTGTGGTCCTGCTGTGGCAGGGGGGTTGGACTGGGGGGTGTTTTGAGGTCCCTTCCAATCCCTAACGATTCTATGACTGGATCTAGGGGATCCTGCTGTGGCAGGGGGATTGGACTGGATGATTTTTCGAGGTCCCTTCCAATCCCTAATGATTCTATGACTGGATCTAGGGGATCCTGCTCTGGCAGGGAGGATCTTTCGAGGTCCCTTCCCATCCCCTGATGTTCTGTGACTGTTTTATCGAGGCAAAACCAGTTTCCTTTAGAGGTAGTCGTGGGGTGGGGTAAAACCCCCCCAACAAATCCCAACCCTCACAATGTTGTTTCAAACAAGAGCATCCAGACACCTGCTGAGGCTCAATTCATGACCCAGCAATACTCACCACAACCAGCTCTTGACTCCAAGTAGCGGCCGCTGGGCCACCTGGAGTGGCTCAGCCCTCCCTTTGCGCCGACACCACCTGCTCTGGTTCACGCTGTCGCCACAATCGGCTGCATGAGAGTCACAGAAAGAAGGCTGAGAAGTCTCAAACTGAATTGAGAAGCTCCTGAAGACCCAACCCCACACACCTGAGGCTACACGATCCCAGCTGCAGTTTTTGGGGTTGTTTTTGTTTCAATCAACTCAAGAGGCACCTTCCCCATCAGAACACATTGTGGTCCAGAGTGGTTGAGCGCAGGGCTCACTCATGGTGCGCGTTCCCATTGCCACCTACTGGCAGAACTGGTCACGGGGGAGGGAGAACAAACCCAACCCAACATCCAGGAGCTTATTGCAAACCTTCATTCTGAGACAGGCAAGAGATGCTACTACAGGGAAGAACGGCGATTCAACAACCCCCAGCTCACAGAAGTTCTTGAGCCCAAGGAGGGAGAGGAGGATGATTCCTACGCTGAACCAGCAGCCTAGGTTTGAGGGAGATGGGGAAACACTTCAGCCCATTGAGAAAAGCCAGCCCACTAACCAGCTCCTCACACACGAGGCTGTGGAGAACGTTCAACCATCACTGGCTTCCCAGTGGGAGCGGGAGGTGTTTTGTCAGAGCCAACCAGAGCTCAAGGTTCCAAGCTCCAGCGGTGAAACCCACTGAGCTGGAAGCCCAGCTGAGACACCTCACTGCTTATGTGGATGATGCTGAATTGTCCTTCAGAAGTATTTTGAGCTGCTACTTGGCTGTGACTACTGGCCAACCATCACACCAACACCCTCCCACGAGGCAGCGCAACGGAGGCCACCAAGGCAAGGAGGATTTAAGAACAAAACTTACCTGGCAAACCCCAAAGTTACCCCTTGAACTTGAAGGAGCGCTGAAATACCACATCTCTTGGATCCTGCCTGCTTCAGTCCACCAGGACCCCACGTTTTGACAAGGAATGAAGAGCTGAGGGGCCACTTCCGTTGCCAATGAGAAGTAGTCTCATGGTGCGTCGGCCAGTTTTGAAGAAATCAGGAGGAAAGTGAAGATTTGGTCACAAACCAGCAACATGGATTCTGCCAGCTTTTAGGGTGCTCAGTTCCTCTTATCCAGGCCTCACGTTAGGACAGCTGGGGAACTGCAGTTATTCAGTCTAGAGAAGACTGAGAGGAGACCTTCTTGCTGTCTACAGCTTCCTACAAGGAGGTTGTAACGAGGCTGCTGCTGGTCTCATCTCCCAAATTCCTAATGAGAGGACCAGGGGAAATGGCCTCACGCTGCATCAGGGGAGCTTTAGACTGGATCTTAGGAAGAAGTCCTTTCCTGGGAGAGTGGTTGGGCACTGGCACAGGCTGCCCAGGGAGGTGGTGGAGTCACCATCCCTGAAGGGGTTTAAAGACTGAGTAGCTAGAGCACTTGAGGCCATGGTCTAGGGGTTAGGGAGCTGTTGGGATGAGGGCTGGACTTGATGATCCTGGAGGTCCTTTGCAGCCAGGATGACTGAAGGATTCTACGACAGCTCCCAAGATCATAGGCTACAAGAGCTGAAGAAAGATCAAGTGAAGCAGCAAAGAGGTTGTTTTGCCCTTTATTACTTCCTGGACAAGCCGGGCTGATGGCCCATCACCAAAACAAGTCAAACTGCAACGGAACAGGAGAAAACACTGCTCTGGTCTGCAAGACACAACCTTGGACAGGAAAACAAACAGAGCTGTTAGGAGTCACAGTTCACAGGTGAAGAATTCAAGCCAACACTGAAGAACAGAGCCACCAGAAAGCGGTTTGTTACAGTTTTAATACAAAAACGTTTAGTCCAGTCATGAGCTCAGCTGTTCAGATGAAAACGAGTGGTGGAACCAAAGCCTTCAACAAGATGGTCTCGACATCAAGCTGGCTGGGTGAGAAATGAGTATCCTGACCCCAGGACATGCGTGCCCACACCTACTGCTGCCTGACCAGCTGGTTATAGCTCAGACAACCTCCAGCTATCGGCTCTTCCAGAGGCAGATCCTCCTGCAAGAGCCGAGTCTCGAAGGAACGACGTTGATTTCTGACCCCTGCATCGGGCGCACACCTTAGAGCCTGCGAGGATTTAGCGGGGACGGTGACTGAAACATCATCTCAGTCCTGTGGGCGAGTCAAGGAAGGTGTGGGGAACCCTGCTCACGTCTCCACACCGACGGTTTACGTGCCAGGAGAAGCGAATTCCAAACTGGAACCTTGCAAAAACCGTTTCAGAGAAAAACACTGATAACTGTCAGAGTGGTTCTGAGAGGAGAAGACAATCTGAAGGACTATGTACAGCCAGACCAACTGTAGCATATCAGGAGAGAACGAGAAGGCCTGTGGAAAAACAACACCACCTTGAAGCCTAACAACCCGGACTGCCAGGAGGTCTGAGGAATAGCTGCTCACTAACGGAAAAGACTGGGAAGGAAAGCTTCTCCCTCAGAATTATCTGCCTCAAGGCCAATCAAGTTAAACAATTCTAGTGAAAAAGGGAAGTATTTGCCCTAAATCGACGCAAAGGGAAGCTGGGAGGAAGATGGCAGCTGTTTTTAAGCAGCTTCTTCACTGATGTTCAAGGAGATCCTGGAGGCTGTCACTACTACCTGGAAATACAACAAGAAGCAAATCTTCTAACCAAATTCTGTCACCTCCAAAGCAGTTGGGTCTTTTTAAAAAGAATTAACTTCAGGTCTTACAGGCTTGGAACTTGTTTTACAACAAAGGAAATTGGGTTGAAGCTCTTCAGTCTGCAGCTGGACTGACCTGACCCGGCGATGGTTGTGATCCCGCAGAGATGGTCCCACAGACATCGACTTCCGCGGCCTCTTATTCTCCCTTAACGCAGTCTTTAACGAAACCCCTGCTGGTGCCTCCAAACCCTTCACTTGTTCTGTCAGATTGATTGGTTTGGAATCAGGCAGAAAGAGCAAACTGGAGAATTTTAACCCAGATTCTGTTAAGTTGGTGGAAGTTTGTTAAGTGAGTTTGGAATGAGTTAAGGCACCCATATGCCCAGAAACAACAATAAATACCTGGGGCTAAATACAACTAAGTGTTCAGCAGTCATTTAATTGCACAATCGACTCCCTAACGTGTAGCACAACGCTGCCTATGTCTTCAGGGACCCTAAACCACAACACAGAGCAGAGACTCTGTGGATCTAACAGACAAGGCATCGACCAGACCTCCTCAAGGTTTGTTCTGTACCCCTGGCTCCTCGCGGTAACTGCTACTCCTAATGTCATTAGCGCTTAGCAGCAAGATCAGCACGTTCTAAGGATGAAATAAATAGTCACACAATCAATACTAATGGTTCAAATGCTCAAACACATCATTGAAGACAGTAAAATTTCCAATCTTTCTCCTGCCAATCCACGATGGCTGCAGAAACAAGACCCTTGGCAACAACATTCACAGCTCGCGGTACCCACGGAAGCTTCAGCAAACAAATTCTAGGCCTGAAGGTTTGATGCCTGTGGTGCTTGTGAGGTGCTTTACTGTGTTCGAAGCTGGTAGTCTGTGGAGAGCAGAAAAAAAAACCCCAAAATCAGTGTGGGCCAGTTGTCTGGCTAAAAGCACTGAAGCAGATGGGCAAATCGAGATGAAGTGATAAAATGAACCAGATCCTTGCTGAGAATCACTGAATCTCTTTGGCTGGAAGAGGCCAACGAGCTGTGAATCGATTACGGCAGCTGCAGGCAGTTTGTGCTTCCATGCCAGCAAAGGCTTGAGAAAGAACAAACCCCCTTCTCCAAAACCCCACTGCTTTTGCCTCTTAACTGCCTTCTTCTAGTAGCCAGCGTCTCAGAGGGGGCAGAACGGCACCTGAGCAAACTCTTTACATTTACAGCCCAAAAACATCTCACTGACCCTCAACTCCATAAAATCCACCAGCAGTTACTGAACCATCCCACAGGGTCTTTCGCGCAGACACCAGAAAGGTGGCTGGAAGAACCATAGAGTCATTAGGGATTGGAAGGGACCTAGAAAGATCATCCAGTCCAATCCCCCTGCCACAGCAGGACCATCTAGACCAAGTCATACAGGAGCACATCCAGGTGGGTCTTAAACATCTCCAGTGCAGGAGACTCAGCACACCTTGAGCTAAAGGGTACCTAAGCCACAAGGACTAACAATCAGGAATAAGGGCAAACTGGCTCTGTGGGGTTCAATTTGTAGCTGTACACGGGAGAAACAAAGCAAGCAGGATGGAGTTGTCTGCAGCCTCCCAGTTACCTCCGTTCTGGGTGATGTAGCGAACCCAGGGCAGTGCCTGGTAGCCACTCTTCTCGATGATCTTTAAGTAGCGAACCTGGAGAAGAAAGAGACAGTGAGCAACAGCCTCTGCTGGCAGCCAGGCAGCATTTAGCAAAAACCCATCACTCTGGGGCCCAAAACCAGGTTGTGTGGGTTACATTGAACAGGGGCCATCAAGAAGATGGCAAAACTTGTGTGTGAAGGGCTCAGCCTGCTCAGTGTTTGTGGTTTCAGCTACTAACCTGGATTCCTGAAGTGGTGAAATAGGGAATCTCAAACTTGACACTAATGGGAGGTTTCCCTTCCTTATCTTCAGCTTCAACGCTGGGGAGTCCGAAGTGAGCTCTCATCAGATACTCCTTCCCACCCTACCCAAAAGAAACAGATCTTTATTGAACCCAAAAAGAAACTGACTCAAACTGGCAGGGCCACAAGTGATTGTCTTTGTGTTAGATTGCTGAGCTCCACTATTTGTTTCAGCCCCTCTCTAGGGCTCAGAGAGAAGGCTGTCCTATGTTAAAAGCTATTTATTTTGTAATGCAGATCAAATTGAGACCAGATTTGTACTCAAAGAGGAAAACAACAGAAAAAAAGAGTCAAGTGCTCAGTGCCACTGACCATCCTGACTAACTGGTGACAGGCAGCTGCGCTGCTGCACCATCACCATGTGGAAGAGCTTGAGCTCATGGAACCACCCAAGAAGCTCAGGCTGACAAACTAAACCAGCTGCTGCTAAATCAGGGCCAAGGATTACACCATCCACAGGCATCGCTCAAAAATCTGCTCTCTAACCTCGTTCTGAAAAATTATCCCAGTTTCAAAACAAAAAAAATATAAACAAGAGTATCTCCAACATCTTCTTGCAAGTTCTGAGGCTTCATGCACAGGCAAGGAGGAAAAGGCCCCTTCTCCTTATTACACAGATCATCAGGGGTTGGAAGGGACCTCCAGGGGTCATCAAATCCAACCTCCCTGCGCGAGCAGGATCATAGAACCACCTAGGACAGGTCATACAGGAAGGCATCTTCTCCAGAGAAGGAGACTCCACACTCTCCCTGGACAGCCTGTTCCAGAGCTCTGTCACCCTTACAGTGAAGAAGCTCTTCCTCATGTTGAGATGGAACTTCCTGTGCTCCAACTGACACTCAGTGCCCCTTGTGCTGTCACAAGTGAAAAGAGACTGTCTCCTTCTTGACATCCAGCCCTCAAGGATTTATACACAGTGATTAAATCCCCTCACAGCCCTCTCCTCTCCAAGTTGAACAGACCCAGGTCTCTCAATCTCTCCTCATAGGGCAGGTGCTCCAGCCCAATGATCATCCTCATGGCCCTCCATTGAACTCCCTCAGATCTCTGTCCCTCTTGAACTGGGGCGTCACTAGGGCAGAGTAGAGAGGGAGAAGAGGGAGAAGAACCTCTTGTGATCTGCTGGACACACTCTTCTTGATCCATCCCAGGATTCCATCAGCATTCTTGGCTACAAGAGCACAGTGCTGTTCCATGGAGAACTTACTGTCCACCAAGATGCTGAGGTCCCTCTCCACAGAGGTGCTCTCCAGCAGATCCCCTCCCAGCCTGTACTGGTAACCTTATCTAATACTAACACAATCTGCTTAACACTGACAAAACACTGTCTTGAAGCAATTCTTAGGCTGCCAGGTGACACTTACTGGGAACGACTTGATGGACCAGACAATTTCACTGTTCTCTGGAACCCACTTGACACTTCCAACAGTGGTTTTGAACTTTGGCGAGTCGGCGTCGTTTGGGACCGGAATGTGAATCTCCACGTTGTTGGCAGTCGATCTGCGCTTAAACTGGCTTTTTGCCTGAAGAGAAAAAGTATGAGAGGAGTTGGCTTCTAAGTATTTCCATCCTCCAGTATTTTTGCTGCAAGTTCAGAGAGCTGCGAGAGACACGAATCTCCTCCGCCCTGACTACTGAAGTGCTGAGAACCGAGGTGGACACATGGATGATTCCTGGACTGTCAGTTGAGTAGATATTTTCTATGATAGATTCAGCTGGGTTTCCCTTTGTGGACTCTCTCACTACCCTGGGCTTTTCTGCCAGGGTATTTCTGGTCAGAGGTGTTCTCCTGTGCCTTGATGGTGATGGGTTACGTAAACTAACCCTCACACTACGCAGGAACCAACAAGGAGCTGTGCCTTCTGCTCACAGCCCTGCTACAGACTTGTCAAAGCAAATACACACTGAGAAACACAACTGGAGCACAGAGAACTCCCAAATGAAGTCCTCAAGAAGAGAAAACATCTCCCAGAACTACTCAATACTCGCACAAAACCGCACAAACTGCTGGTCAAGCTTTGAAAATAAAAGACAGACAACAATTAGCCATAATGATGTTAGAACTTCTGACCTTGATCATGTACTCGATGCGGCTGTGGGAATGTTTTTCAATTACAGACTCAATCCAGATCAGTGGTTTCACCTGATAGGGAAGGAAAAACACCCAACAGCTGTAGGTTTTATGGTGACGTGGTCAAGAAAGTGCTGCTTCCCTGTAAAGTGACACTGAGCCCCACAGAAAAACTGTGAGCCCCACAGAGAAACTGAAAGGCCAAGAAATATCTGTTCAAGTGAGCAAGGAGGGACACACTGACAACCCCACGTCAGGAATTTTAGGCTTCAAAAGGCAGATCCGGGATCAGCCCCTAAGAACAAACACTTGCATTCCACACACACACGAAGGACTCAGCTAGGACAGGCCCTAGAAGCAGCTCTAATGCAAACTGCTGCCCTTAAAAACATCTCAACAAACCCCTCTAACTTGTCATTTATTATTTTCTCTCGTTGCTGCATGTCACAGCCCTCCTCTAGACTGAGTTTTTCCCTTCCCCAAGGGAAAGCTCTGCTCAGCATGAGCCCAAATCAAATCAGATGACACAAACCCTGGGCAGGCACGAGGAGTTGCTACACTGGTATTTCATCATGTAGTTAGCTTGAAAAATACCATCATCATCGCAGAAACGGTTATTTCAGAACCAGTTTCCAGTGCAGTTGAAAGGATGAGAGTCTCATTGCCAAGTTATTTCTAAACTCACTCTCACTTCCTCCCGAAAGAGCCCAAAGCTCTGCTGCTAACGGTCGAGCCGAGAGCTACGGCACTGCCCACACCTCAGGAAAAGAAGCAAAGGAAGGGAAAGCCATCAGCAGCTCTGCCTGCGACCCAAACTGCTGCCACGCAAAGAGGTGCCGGCACGCAGACTCACGTGGGTGTTCAGACGATAGGACATGAGCTCGAACTCGCCGTCGGGGGGGATGAAGGAGATCGTCCTGTCGTTCTCAAAGCGAGAAAGGCGAACGCACTGGTGGAACTTGACGTCTTCCAGCTCTACAGATTTACTTTTGCCACCTAGCAGAAAAGACATCTCAAGGTGCTGCACCAAGGATGGCAAAGGCTCAGCACGGCCTGTCACACAGCAAAGCGCCCCCCTCTCAGCTTGCTGCAGGTTTTGAGGACCACGGAAGTCCCAACACAGAGATGAGGAAGCCGAGGTGGCGAGCACATATTACCATGGAATGGCAGCTCTGCATGGTGCTGACACACTAGACCTAACGTGGTTTTCTACAGTGAAAACAGGACTTTTTCATAGAATCATCAGGGATTGGAAGGGACCTCAAAAGATCATCCGGCCCAGTCCTCCTGACACAGCAGGATCACCCAGACCAAGTTATACAGGAACACATCCAATCCCTTATGATTCTGTGATATCACTAGGGATTGGAAAGGAACACATCCAATCCCTTATGATTCTGTGATATCACTAGGGATTGGAAGTGACCTCAAAAGATCATCTAGTCCAATCCCCCTGCCAGAGCAGCATCACCTAGACCACGTCACACAGGAACACATCCAGGTGGGTCTTAAACATCTCCATTGCTGGAGACTCCACAACCCCCCTGGGCAGCCCGTTCCAGTGCTCTGTCACCCTCACTGTGAAGAAGTTCCTTCTCACATTGATGTGGAACCTTCTATGTTCCAGCTCACACCCACTGCCCCTTGTCCTATCACTAGATGACTTTTTCTATCATCTTAGAACAAATCCTTTCAGCTGAACATCCAGCACACAAAGCCTAGGCCTTCAGATAACGTATTTCACAGTTATTATTCAGACCGAGTGACCTTCCAGTCCTTGAAGGGGGCTAAAGAAGGCTGCAGAGAGGCTGTTTACAAAGGCCTGGAGTGACAGGACGAGGGGCAACGGCTCCACGTTAGAGAAGGGCGGATTGAAATGGGCTTTTGGGAAGAAGGAGAGGAAGCTGAACACTGGAACGGGTTGCCCAGGGAGGTAGGTGAGGCCCCATCCAGGAGATACTCAAGGTGAGGCTGGACAAGGCTCTGGGGTTGGACTAGATGCCCTTTGGAGGTCCCTTCCAACCAGGGCCAGCCTGCGATTCGATGAAATACTCACGGCCTGTGTTGTCGAAGAGGACTTTGTCGTTTAAACCAAGGCGCAGCTCTGGCATTCCCGAGAGGAAGACCCTCATCTTGATGGAGCCGACTATCTCACTCCGCAAAACATTTCCGTTGGCACTGACCTGAAGAAAATCAAAAAGAAAGGTGAGACTGCTTTGCTGTGACCCCTTGTGACACCTAACAGTGCTCCCACCCCTTCTCCACATCCCAGGTTTTCCTGGATATTAACTCAGTAGAGCAGACTTGGAACAGGGAGGCGACAGGCACAGAGGAGGAGGAAGGATGTATGAACAACCACCACTGCACCCAAGTAAAAGATTAGGTTTTGAATCTAAAGCAGAAATTCCACCCTGGGAGGGTGCTGAGGCCCTGGAACAGGTTGTTCAGGGAGATTGTGGCTGCTCCATCCCTAGCAGTGTTCAAGGCCAGGCTGGATGGGGCTCTGGACACCCTGGTCTGATGTGAGAGGTGTCGCTGCCCATGGCAGGGGGTTGGCACTGGATGAGCTCTGAGCTCCTTTCCAACCCAACCCAGTCCGTGTCCGGGTGTCCTTGTGGGTACAGTCTTACCAACACTGTTTTGAGCATGACAGTACACCACCCACCCACAGCCAGCCTGACTTCCTATCGTACCCTTGCAGGTTTTCAACCCATAAACCCCTTTTGACCCTTCCTGTTATGATTCTCACTAGAATGTGAAGCTAAAGGTACCCACCAAAAGGTTAACAGACTCTATCACATCCAGGAACACTTCATTCTTCCTGTATTTTATCCCTTCTGATCTCCACGAGACAGCGTTCGTAACAGTGGCAGGCGGACGAGGAGCTCCAGTTTCAAGTTTGTGTCCTTCCTGAGTGATGTACCTTCACAGAAACAGAAATGGCATGAGAAGAAGATGAAAGCAAAGGCAGTTAACAGCTCAGCCAAGCTCCAGCTTTTGTTAGTACACGGAAGAACACTCAAAGCTTTGCAAAGGGTCTGCTCCCTGCAAGCGATGCACAGAACGATACTCACTCTTGTAAAATTTTGCTGTCAGTGGTCTGTGGATAACCAAAATCCATGAGCTCATCTAACAACTCATAAATAATAACAAAATTATCCCTAATGCTCTCTTCTTCCAGCTCCTTGAAATATTCAGAAAAAACCTGAAACACAGCGATAGGGGGGTGGGGGGGGAAAGGAGGGTGTTAAATGAGGAAGTGCAGCACGTTCAGGATGGGATTTTTTTGCATCTAGAATGATGATTCTATCTTGAAAAGCCCCAAATCAAACCCCTTAATTCACAACCAGATCAAAATTAGCCTCAGGAAAGCCACCTCCATTAAAAAGAGAGAGCTACAGGATCTGAGGAGCCACTCGGTAACTACTATGAAAAATATTTATTCTGGAGAAAATATTTTTCATGCCAGGTGAACGCGATCCAAACACAGAATCTATGTGGCAGGGCACTACTCATGCATCCAGCTCGCAACTGTCCTCTGGGTTCTCAGGCCTTGTGCAACTACTTACAGCATCGGGTCACATCCTTTGCCTACTCAGCTACAAAATATCAACCCCGTTATTAGGGGGTTAGGAAGATAGTTCTACAAAATAATCAGATATAAAGTAAAAATGCTATTACCATCGAGTTCGTTAAAAACCTGAAAGCTCTACACACTGCTACTTAAATCAGAGTTAGGCTGAACTGAACCAGAGCCAGAGGTTAGGTTTGAAATGTGACTCACCTGAACTACTTTATATAAAAAGGAAAACACCAGCGACACACAAGCATTTTTCTTAGAAGTTGCAACGACTGGTAGCAGGTGTTGAGGAAGAGGCACCATTCAAAAATGTGTTTTCTAAGGGCCTGTTGGCAAAAGGCCCTGAGAGAGTTCATTAATCCATTAACAGCAGCTCTGGTCTAATGAGATAGAACCATTCAGGACATAATTTATTGGAGTAAAACTAATTAAAACCACTTTCCTACACCCTGTGCTGCTGCTGCCTGTGACTCTGTGTGAGCTTAGGGAGATAAAACGCGATTCAACCTACTCTTTTGTTCTGCATTTAGACACAACAGACAGAAAGAACTTGGCAGCACTTGGCCTATCGGCATCTGTGAGGTATCTGCAGCATAAAGGATACGATAGAGGTTGTTGTGTTTAATCCACATGAAGCGAACTCCTCCATGTGCTAAGATAGGAGAGAGTGTCCCCTCCTCTTCCTTTTCCATAAGGATCGGCATAAAATGTTCCACCTCTGACATGTCCACATCTCCACGGTAATTCCGACAGATGAGAACCTACAAAGAGAGGAACAAAATCCTGAGGATCTTTCTTAAGATGGTACCACACAACGTATTTGCAAGGTCTCTTTAAAAAAGCCTCCAAGCTTCACTCTAGCCTCTACAGGGACAATAAATGCAAACCCATGACACCAAAATGGCTTTCAAATCATAATGCAAATCCTTATCTTTCACTGCAAAAAGACTTTCCAGAATTATTCTCTACCTATTGCTGCACACATTCCCATGTGCTTCCAGAAGGGGAAAGCATGGAGCTCCTGAGACAGGCTGTCTCTGATGAGGGAGAGGCTGATTCTTCACCGGGATGGCTCGAGCGCCCTGCTGGTCGTTCTACTACCAAGTGTCCCCTCCCTTCGCATTTCTGACTGCTGAAAGGAATCACCAACTGGTCTGAGCCCAGCCAGTGCCAATTCCCTGCCATGGACAATGACACCTCTCAAACAGACTTGGATGCTCAAGGCCCCATCCAACCTGGCCTTGGGCACCTCCAGGGATGGAGCAACCACAAACTCCCTGGGCAACCTGTTCCAGAGCCTCAACACCCTCACAGGGAGGGACTTCTGCCTCAGATATCATCTCAGCCTCCCCTTTTTCCTAGCACCATCCCCTTTGTCCTAGCACCTGATGCTATCCTGAAGGGAGACAGAGGCCACGACTCCACTTTCACAACCTCGACCCGCAGGGCCTAGTCAAACGGCTGCTGGCAGCCAGGAGGTGCCGGGAAGGTGAAAGCCGCTCCCGCAGCGCCCAATGAGCCCGGGGACCTCCCGCAGCCCCGCACAGGCCGCAACGCGCCCCAGCCCCTGGGCAGCCCGGGACGAGGGAGGCCCCTGGGCCGCGGCCCGGCCTCACCTTCCCCTTCAGGTCCAGCACGTAGACGGCGCTGGCAGACATCGCCCCCAGGCCCAGCCCGCCCCGCCCGGCCGCAGCCTCCCCGGCTTCCGCTTCCCGCGGCCACTTCCGGAAGGAAGTGACGACACGAGAGGAGATCCGGCTGCTGCGCGCGGAGTGATCCACGCTGGACGAAGGGACATCACTACGCTCCGCTGCTAAATAGTCCCGCGTGATTTTTCCCCTCTGGAAAATGGTCCCAGGGGGCTGAAACCAGCACCGGGGGCGGGGGTTGGGAAGGACTGTAGGGGCCTGAGGGGGCACTGAGCATCAGGGACCAGCCAGGGAGAGCTGAGGGATGGGGTGGTGACTGAGGAACAACATTTGGCGTTACGCTCGGCATTAGGGTCACGAATCAGTGTTAGGGTTTAGGATCAGTGTTAGTTACAGCTTAGGAGTAACAGTAGGTTTTGGATCAGCATTAGGGTTCAGGATCAACAGAAGGGTTTAGGATCAGCATTAGGGTTCAGGAACAGCAGAAGGGTTTAGGTCAGCATAGTCTTAGGATCAGTGTTAGGGTTTAGGAACAACAGAAGGGTTTAGGATCAGCATTAGGGTTCAGGATCAGTGTTAGGATTTAGGAACAACAGAAGGGTTTAGGATCAGCATTAGGGTTCAGGAACAACAGAAGGGTTTAGGATCAGCATTAGGGTTCAGGATCAGTGTTAGGAACAGAAGGGTTTAGGATCAGCATTAGGGTTTAGGAATAACATTTGGGATTAGGAATAGTATTCAACTTAAGGAAAAGCATTCTGATCTAGGATCAGCATTTAGGGTTGGGAATAACACTTGGGTTTAGGGCTAACACTGGGGTTAACAGGCAAATGTTAGGATTTTAAAAGCCCTTGGGAAACTCTGCAGACAACCAGCTATGTCAGTGCACTGCCCTGATTTTACGGGTAAATCAGCAACAAAAAATGAGGAAAGATACTAACAAATTGCAGTTTAATAATAATTTACATCAAAGCTACAAGTTCCAGGAGATCTATCACCTCAGAAAGAACTTTAGGTAGAAATTATCCAATTCCTGTAACTTTCAAGAGAGTTACATGACACTGTCACGCTCTCCTTTTCCAAAAGGAATTGTTGGTATCTGATAAAAGAACGTTTCCCAGCTGGCTCTCAGCGATGGGTTTTAGTTTTATCTGCACTTTTAAGCTCTAAAAAACCCCAGCCCTCTGCACCAACATAAACCAGAGCTCAGCACTCAAGAGGGACTTGGCTCCATATCTGGTTTCAAAACAACAAAATTATGTCAGACAGTCTCAATTTGTCAAGGTTCAGAAGATAAATAAACATTCAGTGGGCTGAACACTGAGATCTGTGAAAAATACAAACAAAAAACAATTCCTGATCCAAAGCCTTGAGGAGCAGCCCCTTTACTTCGTCCAGCTGACTTTGGGAATGTCGTAATGCTCCGTCAGGGTATCCAAGTGCCTGTTGAAGTCCTGTGGGAGGGAAGGAGAAAGGAAATATTTAGTATTTGGTGCTGCCATCACTGCTATTGAACCACAACATCCTCTGTCTCCATGAAACAGTTCCTCCTGCCCCAGAGAAGTTGTGGAGTCTCTTTAAACGCTGCTGGATGTTCCTGTGTGACCTTTACTAAAAGATCCTGCTCTGTCAGGGTGGTTGGACTGGATGATTTCTAGAGATCACTTTTGATCTTTCAAGGTCACTTCCAATTCCTAATGATTCGGTGATTCTATGAACCTCAAACCTTCAGTGATTTTATCAGGGGTTCCAGTGACAGGACAAGTTAGACAGCTTCAAGCCAAAAGAATCACTGTGGTTGGAAAAGACCCCTGGGCTCATCGAGTCCAACCATCAACCCTATCCCACAAGTTCACTCCTAAACCACAGCCCCAACACCTGATCCAAACAACTGAGGTGAGATCCGAGGCAGAAATCCCTCCCTGTGAGGAGGCCAAGGCCCTGGAACAGGTTGCCCAGGGAGGCTGTGGCTGCTCCATCCCTTGCAGTGTTTAAGGCCAGGTTGGATGGAGGTTTGGGCACCCTGGTCTGAGGTGAGAGGTGTTGCTGCCCATGGCAGGGGGCTGGCACTGGGTTAGCTCTGAGCTCCCTTCCAACCCAACCCAGTCTACGATTCCAGCCGCCCCAAGT
>VXBP01003992.1:640789-721149 GCA_013400115.1 Rhinopomastus cyanomelas
CGGTAACCGGGGTGATGCGACTCACCTCCACTCTCTGCTTGTGGGTTTTTGATGCTTTCTTCAGGATCCTCTCCATTTGCTGGGGGAAGACACAGCAGAAGTCGGTTACTTCCAGCACTGGTAGCCCCTCAGGGGACACCTGAGGGGCCTGCTGGAGGTGGGGGTTAATCCCTCCCCGACCCACCCCGAGACGGGCTGCGGCCTCACCCGCTTCTCCTGCATCTTCTCGTAGGCCACCTGCGCCGGGGTCCGCTTGTCCAGGCCGCGCTTCTTCTCCTCCTCCTGCTTCTTGCTGCTCACGATCTGCTCCAGGATCTGCGCCTTCTCCTTCGCCTTCTTCTTCTTCCTGTGGGCACCGGCTGCTCAGGGCCCAGCCCCGCCTGCCCGCCCCGCTGTCCCCCAGCCCCGCTGTCTCCCTCCCCGCTGCCTCCAGCCCCGTATCCGCTGTCCCCAGCCTCGCTCCCCGGTTTCCCCAGCCCTCTGCCCTCACTTCTTGCCGGCCCCCAGGACCCCGCCGCTGCCCTTCAGCCGCAGCGGCCCGCGCTGAACCGCCTCGTAGTCGGCCATGGCGCTGCCGCCGGCTTCTGGCGCCCCCTGGCGGCCGCGCCGCGCCACTGCCCTTCGCCTGCTCCGCCCTCCCGGGTGGGAGGGAACCGGCGGCCGGACGGCGCCGCCCCGCGGGGAGCTGGGGAACAGCCGACCGGTACCAGGGCCAAGTGCTCGGCTCGAACGGATCGCGCCGGGCTGGGGACGGGGTGTTCGCAGGGCGCGTTGCTTCGCCGAGGGGAATTCTCCATCAGAAGGGCCCGTCCAGGTGGACTAGGAATGGCCAACAAAAGGAGGAACGGCCGAGAATGAGGAAGACCTTCCAGTTCCCTCGAGTCCAACCACTAACCCAGCTGTCCCAACCCACTGCTCAACCCTGCCCCTGAGCTCCAGATCTCCACGGCTGTGAAACACATCCAGGGATGGCGATTCAACCCCTTCCCCGGGCAGCCTGTTCCAAGGGCCGAGGGCCCTTCCAGGGAGAAGTTTCTGCTCAGGGCCTCCCCTGGTTCAGCCTGAGGCCACTTCCTCTTGTCCTGTCCCTTGCTCCTTGTGAGAAGAGACCAACCCTCACCTCTCTCCAGCCTCATTTCGGGCAGTTGCAGACAGCAATAAGGTCTCCCCTCAGCCTCCTCCTCTTGACACCAAACAGCCCCAGTTGTGCTGTCAGCTCCTCCTTCCCTTCCTTCTCGTATTTCACACATCACTGTGGTTATGTTCTGAGCTCCATACATGTAGGAACTATATACCCACTCAACTTTTCAGTGTATTGAATCATAGATGACTTTCCTTCAGCTGGAAGAGACCTTCAAGATCACCCAGTCCAACCTCTCCCTAGCCCTCTCGGCACGGCTGAACCCTGTCCCACAACGCAATGTCTACCCTTCTCTTCAACACCTCCAGCGATGGGGACTCAACCTCCTCCTCCCTGGGCAGCCTGACAGCCCTTTCAGGAAAGAAACAACTCCTGACATCCAACCTGAACCTCCCCTGGTGCAGCTTAAGTCCGTTTCCCCTCATCACTGGGAGAACAGACCAGCCCCAGCCTCTCTACAACCTGCTTTCAGGTAGTTGTAGAGAGCAATAAGGTCTCTCCTCACTCTCTCTTCCCCAGGCTAAACAGCCCCAGATCCCTCAACCATTCCTTTTGGAGTGACACCTGTTCCAAACCCTTTCCTAGCTTGCTAGGTGCCTCTGTCCCCTCTCCAGTAGGCCACATAGGTATCGTGTCGCACTAACAACCGTTAACATAATCTTAAAAGTCTTTTCCAACCCAAACTATCCTGTCACTCTCTGACTGAAGGGAGCAAGTGGATTTCATAGCTACCACCTCCAGCACAAACTACCAGTAATATCAGTGAGAGGGAAAGGGTGGGGGTTACTCAGTTCTAGCATCTGGTGGTAATTCTTCAGAGATCTCCGACACTTTTCAGTTCCTTTCTGCACCTGAAGGAAGGGGAAAAGTACAAGCCACGGAGCTGACCTGCTGCTTTAAAGGCAAACAAGAAGCAATTAGTTGTTTGGCTAAATACTGTAACCTGAGTCTCTGTTGTGCACACAGGAGACAGGTGAGTGATGCTGGATGAGAGCCTTAAGTAGCCAGACTAAAGATTTGATGAAACGATCTTATTATGATACTTTGCAGCCCGTGGAGCGGGGAAGCTGGTTACTTGATCCTCTGTTATACCTGAACCTCATTGTTACAGCTTTTAATAACTGAATATCCAGACCTCCTATAAAGGTGCCTTTGAAGAAAGAAGGATGGGACAGGAGTCTGCGTCCAGAGCCAGAAATGGGCAACAAGCAGACCATCTTCACTCCAGAGCAGCTGGATGCTTATCAGGTATAAAACAAAAACGTTTGGACAGAACATTGAGCAGTGACAAAGGCTTCAGGGCTTTTGGTAGGACAACCTCTCTTAAAAAGTGCTAGGTAGGAGTAGTAAAATGACAGCAAAGACTTTTCTAACATGAGTGGGTTCTCAGCTCAAGAAGAAGGGTCATGAAATAGCCCTCATTGTACAGGAAAAAGAAGGAGCTTTAACTCTGAGCCACATATACTGTAAAATAACTTCATTTAATCTGCTATAGGGTGAAGTTTGGGCCACTCCTGCTTAAAAACTGACATTAAATGCTCTGTCTTTTCTTATTTCATAGGACTGCACGTTCTTCACAAGGAAAGAAATTCTGAGGTGAGTCTTGTAGTTGCATTTTGTGGGTAAAGGATGGAGATTGCTATAGAGACAGGTTACGCAGAGGGTGAGGTATCTAAAAGAGTTTAAAAACAGATTTCCACAAGCTTGAAGTGGTAGCTTTGGGCAAATTGTGCATTTTTGTGCTTTTTTTAATGTACAAACCCTCTGTTACCTCTCTTAATCTGAGCCAGAATTCTCAACTTTAGATTAAGGTTCCAGGCTCCCTTTATTTATCAGAAAGAAATAGAACAAGTTATATTAAAGCCACAGTTTGTGGCCCTCACGTTCCTCTCACCTTGTTTTATGACAAGGTTCCTCAAAGTACAGTGTTATTCTTCGGGATCTGCTAATGGCTCAACAGGTTCAGGGGCTGAGAGCCTTCACCAAAAGCCTCAGCTTGTTCTCCTCTCATAAGAAAATGCTTACCCAGTGAGCAAAGCACTCAGGATTGAAGCTCATCTGCCCTTCCTAACCACCAGGTGTGCTAAGAGTGAGGGAATTGTTCTATTCCCACATCTCTCCAGACATCATCACACATTTTTTGCTCATTTCTTTGAAGGGCAGAGCACAGGTGACCGATTTGTGGAGAGAATGATGCTCCACAGAGCCTTGATATGTGCCTGTGGATTCTCTACAGGATAAAATAGAAATGGCTCTCCAAGAATTGAATTTTAAATCTGTATCCATTTCAAGGAGTAAATGGATTCCAGAACCATAACTGTGTCATGAATATAAGACATTTATTATTGATAAGGATCCTTTTTAAAATTCTATCCTCTTGTTTTGTTGGTAACAGCTGTGAGTGGGATCGTTGCTCCAGCACAAGAACCAAAGCAAACACCAGGCTGGAAAATCAGTTACAGTTATTGTCTACATTTTCTGTCTCCTGAGCCTGAGCTCTCTGGAAAGCCAGGAAGACACTTTGGGTAGATAAAGCTCTGGTAGAATTGGATGAAAACACTTTCTTCCTGCCTGTGGCTTTAGGTGTTTGGGGATTTTTGGTGACATTTTAACGGACTCTTTCCTGCTCCAGCTGAAGCCTGGTACTTTTGGCCATGTTCATCATGGAAAACAGATGAGTTTTGCTTTGCCACAGGTCTTTGAGTGTTTGGAAGCTGATTAGGTGGAACTTTCAGGGAGGTCCAGAGCCTTGTTGTCATAAACACATCCCTCAGAACTACTCCATGTGCCCAAATACCACTGGGAGGAGTAAAACAGATGTTTTAAGAACCTGGTTTTGGACACATGGGATCTAAAGGTTTGGTTGCCAGACCTGTGTAAGAGCTGTCATCACATGTCATGTTCCTTAATCATGAATCACAGAGCATTAGGGACTGGAAGGGACCTCAATAGATCATCCAGATCAGCCATCCCAATCTCCCTGCCACAGCAGGATCCTCTACATCCAGCCACACAGGAACAGTCCAGACAGGTTTTAAATGTCTCCAGAGAAGGAGACTCCACAATCCCCCTGGGCAGCCCCTTCCAGGGCTCTGTCACCCTCACTGGGAAGAAGGTCCTTCTCACGTTGATGTGGAACCTCCAATGTTCCAGCTCACACCATTGCCCCTTGTCCTATCATTGGGTGCCCCTGAGCAGAGCCTGGCTCCATCCTCCTGACACCCACCCTTCCCATATTTGTCAACATTAATGGGGCCACCCCTCAGTCTCCTTTTCTGCAGGCTTTGTATTTTCCAGCAGTGACACCACACGGTTCTTTTTAAATCTCTCTTCCCCAACAAGTCATCTCAACAAAGGCTATTTAGCAGCTGACATCATCCATCGGGTAAAGGATATAAAAACACGAAGAGCGACACACAAAAGACAACCAGCGTTGATCTCAGTGGTCTAATAACTTGTCTCCCTAACCAAGTGCCTTCCTTTCTGTTCCAGACTGTTTTACAGATACCGAGATCTGGCCCCACAGCTCGTTCCGCTCGACTACACCGATAAACCAGACGTGACGCTCCCCTATGAACTCATTGGCAGCATGCCCGAGCTGAAGGTACAGAGCGAGGAGCACCGCTAGAATCGAGTGACACACTTCAGTCTCATCTGCCCCTCTTTTAATAATTCAGCCACCACTAATTGCTGGGAGGCTGAAATACAAATAAATTTGGGCTATATGGAAGTAGAAAGGTCTTTCTGGAAGCTTCTAGCAATTGCTTGACATTGCACAAAGGTTAAGGGGTGGAGGGGCTGCAGCTGCATCTACAACATTAGGCAAGAAGGTAAGAGCAGAAAGGGGAGGATTTGCCATAGAGGGGTTGCAAGAAAAGCAGTCTCACTCCTCTTGTGTTGGCATCTGCACTGGAATAAGCTGTAGGGAGAATGACCTTCCCGTGCTCCCGTTCTCCTCCCCAGGACAACCCATTCCGCCAGCGGATAGCAGAGGTTTTCTCAGCCAGCGGCGATGGCAACATGACTTTGGATGACTTCCTAGACATGTTTTCAGTCCTGAGTGAAATGGCTCCCCGGGACTTGAAGGCTTATTATGCTTTTAAAATTTATGGTGAGTGGGATCTTCACAGAGGGTTGAAACTTCGGGGAAATCCTGTGGCAGAAGATTGTCACCAGAACAGTTTCTAGTCCAGAACATTTTAAATACAACTTTTCGTTGTGTCTGAGTGTCCGTTCTCTCTCCTAGAAACTTCTGGTCCTCATTAGCCTTTTGTCTCTTCTTTAGTTGAGGTTAGGATTTGCAACAAAATTTACAGCCTGAAATTACTGACATTTTTCAAGAGCTGATAAGCTTTTAAGAAATACTTCTGTGTGAGGGAGCTGGCTGCCCATAAATCTGTAGGATTTGGGAGGGGAAGAGGCAGGACCTCCCACTCCCAGCATTTTATTCCCAGAACAAATGTAAACACTGAGTATTTTTCACTTCCATTGTACCATTTTCAGTGGCTTTCAAGTAACACATATTGTGTCCAGTTCTTGGCCCCTCAGTTGCAGAAGGACACAGAGCTGCTGGAGAAAGTCCAGCATAGAGCTACGGAGATGATGAAGGGAGTAGAACACCTTCCTGATGAGGAAAGGCTGAGGGAGCTGGGAGGAGAGTGAGGGGTGACCCCATGAATGTTGATAAATATGGGAAGGGTGGGTGTCAGGAGGATGGAGCCAGGCTCTGCTCAGTGTCATCTAATGACAGGAGAAGGGGCAGTGGGTGTGAGCTGGAGCAGAGGAGGTTCCACATCAACGTGAGAAGGACCTTCTTCCCAGTGAGGGTGCCAGAGCCCTGGAAGGGGCTGCCCAGGGAAGTTGTGGAGTCTCCTTCTCTTGAAATTTTTAAAACCTGTCTGGACTGTTCCTGTGCAGCTGGATCTGGGTGATCCTGCTGTGGCAGGGGGATGGGACTAGATGATCTTCTGAGGTCCCTTCCAATCCCTACTGTTCTGTGATTCTGTGAATGGATCTTTATGATAAACTAAAGCCAAGCAAATTCAGCAGACCTCCTGCTGAGCCACCTTCGACTTCATACTGCTGAAGTGCTGAGAACTGAGCTCAACACATAGATGATTCCTTTTCCTCCTATGACAAACCATGAATGCCCAGATTCTCGTGGGGGAGCATGGAGAAAAACACCCCCTGGCTTGCTTTCCCAGAACTGAGCAACCTTGAGAGAGAGTCTGGATGGGATAACAGCAGGTGTCTGCTTCAGGGGGGAGGTTGTGGAAGCAGCTCCACAGTATAAAAAGTGAGGCTGCTTGCAGAGACCCTCCCTGGGGAGAGAGTCTGTGCTGCCTCTTTGTGGGACTCTCCTTCTCCCTCTGAGCCTGCAGATGGAATGGACCTAACCCAGCTAATGCCCTGGGCTGGCAGTTTGGGCATTTTCTATGGCAGCTTTGGGTGGATTTTCTGATGGCCCTGCTCCTCGGGCTGAGTTACTGAACTGTCAAAACTACTATTTCTTTCTTGACTGTTGCTCTGTAACAGTGATTTGATCTAATGATTTAATTAGGGCTAAGCTCTGTNCTGTCTGGACTGTTCCTGTGCAGCTGGATCTAGGTGATCCTGCGGTGGCAGGGGGATGGGACTAGATGATCTTCTGAGGTCCCTTCCAATCCCTACTGTTCTGTGATTCTGTGAATGGATCTTTATGATAAACTAAAGCCAAGCAAATTCAGCAGACCTCCTGCTGAGCCACCTTCGACTTCATACTGCTGAAGTGCTGAGAACTGAGCTCAACACATAGATGATTCCTTTTCCTCCTATGACAAACCACGAATGCCCAGATTCTTATGGGGGAGCATGGAGAAAAACACCCCCTGGTTTGCTTTCCCAGAACTGAGCAACCTTGAGAGAGAGTCTGGATGGGATAACAGCAGGTGTCTGCTTCAGGGGGGAGGTTGTGGAAGCAGCTCCACAGTATAGTGAGGCTGCTTGCAGAGACCCTCCCTGGGGAGAGAGTCTGTGCTGCCTCTTTGTGGGACTCTCCTTCTCCCTCTGAGCCTGCAGATGGAATGGACCTAACCCAGCTAATGCCCTGGGCTGGCAGTTTGGGCATTTTCTATGGCAGCTTTGGGTGGATTTTCTGATGGCCCTGCTCCTCGGGCTGAGTTACTGAACTGTCAAAACTACTATTTCTTTCTTGACTGTTGCTCTGTAACAGTGATTTGATCTAATGATTTAATTAGGGCTAAGCTCTGTGTAGCCATTAAGCTATTTAGAGTTGTTAGCCTTGTGAGTGATAAGGAGGAATTATTCCAGGATTTTTATTTTCTTAGTGAATTTCTGTCCAATTTCTGTTCACGTCACTTCACCTCTGATTTCCAAGTTCTGCTTAAACAACTACACCGCCGCCTGGGAACCAAACCCTTCCTGTTAGTTCTTGGGAAATCAACCACATAAAACGCTGACTGTTGTCGCTTGAAATCCATTTTGTTTCCTTTGACAGATTTTAACAATGATGATTACATATGCAAATCAGATCTAGAGAAGACCGTTAACAAATTAACCCGAAATGAACTCACCCCGGAAGAGGTCAGCCTGGTCTGTGAAAAGGTGATTTACGAAGCCGATGCGGACAACGATGGCAAGCTGTCTCTGGAAGACTTCCAGCACATGATAATACGGGCTCCAGACTTCCTCAGGTACTTGTTGCTTTTCATTTCTAACACACAGTTGCTCTTAGTTCTTCTGTGAGAAGACTCTGCAGCGTGGGTTTTGCGTCTCCTCAAGCCATTACAGGTCACCACTCCCCCCTGTTTCTAGAAGAGCTGCCCACAACAGAGTCTAGTTGGAGGCCTGGATCTCGTGGAGTCCCCCAGGGGTCAGTGCTGGGACCAGTCCTGTTCGATCTATTCATTGATGACTTGGATGAGGGATTGGAGAGCACTGTCAGCAAGTTTGCTGATGACACAAAGCTGGGTGGTGTCGTCGACACGTCAGCAGACTGGGCTGTCATTCAGCAGGACCTGGACAGACTGGAGAGCTGGGCAGGGAGGAATTTAATGAACTGTAACAAGGGAAGTGTAGAGTCTGGCATCTGGACAAGAACAACCCCAGGTACCAGTATAGGCTGGGGACTGACCTGTTGGAGAGCAGCGTAGGAAAAAGGGACCTGGGGTTCCTGGTGGCCAGCAGGATGGACAGGAGCCAGCAATGGGCTCTTGTGGCCAAGAAGGCCAATGGCATCCTGGGCTGGATCAGAAGGAGGGTGGTTAGAAGATTGAGAGAGGTTCTTCTCCTCCTCACCTCTGCCCTGGGGAGACTGCATCTGGAATCTTATGTCTAGTTCTGGGCTCCTCAGTTCCAGAAGGACACAGAATTGCTGGGAAGAGTCCAGTGCAGAGCCACAAAGATGAGGGAGTGGAGCATCTCCCTGCTGAGGAAAGGCTGAGGGACCTGGGTCTCTTGAGCTTGGAAAGAAGGAGACTGAGGGGTGGCCACATTAATGCTGATAAATACGGAAGGGGTGGGTGTCAGGAGGATGGAGCCAGGCTCTACTCAGGGGCACCCAATGACAGGACAAGGGTGTGAGCTGGAACAGAGGAGGTTCCACATCAATATAAGAAGGATGAGGGGTGACCCCATGGATGTGGATCAATATGGGAAGGGTGGGTGTCAGGAGGATGGAGCCAGGCTCTGCTCAGTGTCATCTAGTGATAGGACAAAGGGCAGTGGGTGTCAGCTGGAACAGAGCAGGTTCCACATCAACGTGAGAAGGACCTTCTTCCCAGTGAGGGTGCCAGAGCCCTGGAAGGGGTTGCCCAGGGGGGTTGTGGAGTTTCCTTCTTTGGAGACATTTAAAACCCACCTGGAGTATTCCTGTGCAACTGGATCTAGGGGATCCTGTTGTGGCAGGAGGACTGAACTAGATGATCTCTTGAGGTCCCTTCCAATCCCTATCGTTCTGTGATTCTGTGAGAGAGTAAGAAAATAGGTTCTTGAAAGCACTTGGAGGCTTCTTGACTGGCTTTTTGACTCTCCCAAGTATTATTTACACGGCAAAAAGTCATCAGAAGTTACAAAGTTAATATTAGCCCTGAGGCCCCACTGATAAGGGCAGGAGAGCAGCTCACTCCATGTGTGACACAGGCTCACCATGGCTTTGGACACGTCTTACACAAAGCACCACTCAACCACCCTTATTTATTTAACCTCCCTATTCCTGGCAAGTGCTTTGCAAAAAGCTTCTGCCTCACTGCGCAGTCCGTGCGTTCACTGCAGTGAATCCTTTGTGTTGTGACAAGCGATACCATCATGACTTCCCTTTTTTTTTGATAGCACATTTCACATCCGAATCTGAATCTGGTCAAACATGTAGATGGAAGAACTTCTTGAACCTTCAATAACTGTTACTTCACACAAGATTACTGTCCATGAGAGAAGCAAAGAGGAAAATTGCTGGTAACTGAGCGAGTCGGAGAATTCTGTCTCTCGTTTAGCTCTTTGAAAGGAACAGTTCATGAAGCTCTTCATGCAGATCTCCCCGTATTTTAACAAACTGTCTATTTCTGCTTCAGCTACAGCAAATCTGGTCTAGAGAGTGGGATGGGAAATGCTTTTTTATAGGTCAGATATCACCAGGAACTTGTATCAAAAGGTAATTTCCAAAAGAAATCCTGAACCAGCACAAAAACCCCACACTTTGAAGAGTTTCAAAACCATGAAGATGACTCAAAACTGTGTGAGAGTCTCCTCTGATCAGGCACAGCCTTAACAACAGCCCAGTGATTCGGTCTGCTGAACTCTTCTCCCAGTGTGTCAGAACCCATCACAGGGGCTGAGAGGAATCTAGGGAAGAAATCAGAATTTGTAACAGAAACTCAACATAGTTCAGACTGTTGGGCTGCCCTGGGTTTCTGTCACTGTTTTTCCATTTTTAGAAACATTCTGTTTGCACCCCAGAACCTACAGGCACAAATGATGAACGGGACCGACAACTGCAGGTTGTAAAATTCTCTTTTCGTAAGAAGTTTATTTACACAGCGCTCGGGGTCCTGTACAACAGAGTAAAAACAAACCATAAGAAACAACAGTTCTGTCTTTCATACGAACAGGAAAATCAACGAGAAGTGTTTAAGAAAGCAGTGGGCAGGGTGGCAGCCAAAAGTGGTCCTTCTAAAAAAACACCATTTACAGTGATTTTTAAAAATATTGGGAGGCATTTAGTTCCTTTCAAAACAAAGCTGTAAATCCCAACCCACGCTCAACGTCGAGCATTTGATTCCTGCTGAAAGGCTGGAGAGACCAGCCCACTGAGCTTGTAAGACCTGCAGAAACGACGACTCCAGGACTGGGGAGAGGCGGGTCAGAGCATAAGGCAGCCTGAAATAACCAGGTTGCATGTTACCATTAACAGTCAGTCCAACAGCTCCTCAGCTAGAGACGCAGACAGCAGTCATCGTTCTTTCCCAACCCCTATGAACACCCAGTACAAGTGGAGGCCCATCCTCAACACAGCTGGTGGTCTATCTCCTCTCCAGCAGAGACACCAGCCCTTTCAAGTCTGAGAGAACCAGAAATCAGTGGCTTCTGAGCAGCACAATCATCAGCCAACGACACCACAGTGAAACCTCAACAGCGGCCAGCGAGACGAGCGGCATCTCATGCAGAAGGAGGAACCAAATCACTTTCAGCAGCAAAGAGCTCACAATAATCCATAGGATGTATAAATCTGAGGCCAAGAGCCCCGATGCTGGCCTAAAGGTCCAACAGCAAAGGAATGTTCAACGTGCCCATCGGCACAGGACTCAGACAACAAGAGTGTTGAGATGGCAAAGTGTTAAACCAGCAGTCCCACTGCTTACTGAGGGATGAGCTACTGCCAGATCTAGAACTGGGAGAGTGAAAACTACCAGCAATATTGCAACCAGCATCAAAAATAAGGTCAACCACAGAATTCTATGATCCTCATTAAAGTAAGGGAGCTTTAGAACACGCTCAAAAGTGGGTTTGTTCCTCCACAGACCAAGTGTTAATGAGTTACCTGAACCTGTAGTGGCATTTAGAGCATAGCAAGCACAGTCAGCTTTTCAGATCTACTCAACTTTCTGTTCTACAGATTTTATACCCACTTACAATCCTTCTCCTCCTTAAAGCAATTTAGATACAAACGCATCCTGCTTGTATTTGCACTAAATCACTTACGCTCAGCATAACTTTCATACTTCAAAACCACAGTAACTTCATTACATGCTGGAACACAACACACTCTGTGCTTCTCCAGGATCTGATGTCCATCTGCAGCGTCTCGTAACCTCTTCCTGTCTTACATGTGGAATGTAGGTTTTGGATACGCTCATTTAGTTTCTGCATAGTCTCCAAACCCTGGAGGTAGTGACTGCAGTCACAGTAACTGTGTGGAATGTCCTGAGATTGGGCAGGAATGTAGTTGCTCAGTGAGTAAAACCAATCATTTTGTAAACTGGGCTAGAAGATACCTAGAGAAACACGTGCAGCAACCAGTGTAACTTCGTACTACAGGTATTCACATACCAGCTTTGACTGCCAAAGAGTCACTTCAGATACAGAAAATGAGTGAAAACCCCAGTTCTACCCTTCAGCTTTTACCCACTTGCACATCAACGCAGTTTGTTGTCGCATCTCACGGAGTCTTTGATTTAGAAGCTGACAACAGGCCACATCCAGGACCACACTGGGCAGCCCCTGCTATCAGGACAGACCAAGCACTTATTTTTCCAGACACTTTGAAATACAAGTCTGGCTGCACCCTCTGGCTGCATACAAGTAGAAGGATGGATGTGAGACAATCCACGTTTGCTACTTAAGCCTGAAACAACCCATTAAACACAATCAGTTTTGTGTAGGGGAACAGTGTCCAGCCCACATCTTCATCAGTTCTGCCTCAGAAATTTCTTGAGGCAAACGCAAAGTGTCTTCAAATGCACCCTGATCCCTGGACAGGACATCTCCCGTCCCAGCTGCAGCTCTGCACTAACTGCACCGCAAAGCAAATACCGACTCGAATTCTCAGCAGCAGCTCAAGGTGATTTTATCCTCCAAACAGACCTGGGTGTAATCCACTACAGAGCAGAGTCACTGAGTCCTCACACTACAAAGCCACAAGCAAACAAACAAACAAAGAAGAAAACCCCATCAGGTTCTGGTTAGAGGAAAAGCTTCACATCTGATTTCAACCATCAAGAGCTCCCTGCATGCCAGCTATTAAAAAATAAAACAGGACGGCAGTGTTGGAAACGCCACTTTATAAATCACAAACTTACTCAGGGCAATTCCCTTTTCCCATCTCAGAGCAGGTGACACTCATGTGAAGCCCGAGCACAGGAGGCAGATTTATAAAGTTTGCTTAGGAAGCTGGCAGATCTTCAACCACAGGAACACCCGGGACTTCTGCTCAGAGGCCACAACATTAACACCGCAGACTTGAAGAAAACAAAACTGGTGAGTAAATCGATTAACTTTAAAATCAGCTTTAATTTTCCCCTTAAGTGCAGTTGTCAATGTAAACAAAGCACATTAACACTTCCAGTGAGTCGCAGGACACAGCCAACACGTTCGTTTGAGTTAAACATGCTTTAATTCCCATCATTTGACAGCAGACGCTCAAGCAGCTGGTTCTTACTGGCTCCTTTCATCAGACTAATTAAAAGTCAGGCTCCCAGTCTCAAAACAGAGAAGCAAGGAGCTGCCCAGGAGCTGAGCACAGCCCTTCCACTTCACACACCGGAATGTACTAAGTTGTGTTTATAGCTGTTAACTACACAGAATGCTCCCACTGAGGACAACCAGCCTTCACCCTGATGGGCGCACACCGGCCACAGCTCTGCTGCTGCATCAAACCAGAAAGGATAGGCAGCCAGCAGCGAGGCAAATCCCCTTGTGCAGTTTGTTTCAGGAAGTGCTCCTAGATGTGCAACATTTATTTGCATACGTGAGCAAGTGTGCCCGAGCAAGCACAACCCGGAGCAGTGCAGGACTGTCTCTTGTCACAATTTATAACTAACCACGACACCGCGACAGATCCGGAGTGATCCTCGACCGCAGAGGGAAGAGCTGCCCACTGTAAGGGCATAGATTTTTTTGAGCCAGTGTCTCCCTACCTGCACCAGGGTCTGGACCGTTCACATGGGACTCGCTGTGGCCGCCATCTCCCGTTAAACGCATCTGAACGGAGACAAAGTCAGTCCTGTCGGATCCACTGGCTGTTCAGCACATTTTGGCTTTTTAAAAAAATAGAGATTCTTAGAGGAGGGTTTGCTTGTTCCTTTTCTTTTTAAAAACTTCAACTGTACTCGTGGATTGTCTGGAAAAACAGCTGGAGCGGGAACAAGGAGAGGATTTTCTCTGTAGTAGCGAAGAGCTGCAGATGCAGACAGTTTCCTTCTACCTTCTTGCAGGTACGAGCCTGGCCTGCCTGTGCCAGTGCGTGTGTTGATGCTTTGATGTGACTGTTCCATATTCATCTATAGACACGGACGCGCACAGGTACCTCGAACACGTACCTGTACTTTACTGACAGCAGCATTTCAGTCTCTTGCATCAATCTTTCTAACCTGGGTACACAAGAGAAACAAGCAAAGAGGCCCCAGCCTGTCAGCAAAGGTGCTTTGTCACAGGTCACAGCTGATCTGTCCTCCCTCTGCTAAGACGACGCGAGTGCCCGGCGGTGAGCTGACAAAAATAGACTTGCTTCGTATCTCCAAAAATCGAAGAGTCAGACAATTACTAAAAATAAACAATTTGTTATGCAGGTGGTCACAGAGTGACAAGGGATGTTGGAAACGCCCGGTCGGGAGACAGAGGGAATCTCACTCCGAACAGGCACAGTCCAGTCCAGCTGAGCAGATGCTCAGGTTAAGGCTGTGTCCCTCACAGAACACATCGGAAAAAGCTGCTCCTCTTCTGCTGGTCTGGTGTGATTTTGACTCCCTGGCTGCTGCCTTGTGGGCTGTTGCCTTCCTGGAGATGCAAAGAATGTGAAGTTACTTACTTATATTTAACAGCTTCTCTCATCCAGCTTCCATCTGTTCATTTAGTGGACTCGAGCCTGCCCAATACAAAAGGTGGTACTGAAATGAAGAGGAATCTTTGCTTGGGTGCCTGAGCCTTCCTCCAGCCTCTTCAAGAGGTCAGAGAACTAAAACTAACTAGGCAGATGAGATGAAAAATCAGACAAATTAGAGGACATGTTTGGCTCTTGCTGAAACACTCTGAGATCAGTCAGACCTGAAATATCAAACACCTGGGGAGTGCTCAGGAAAAGCAGAAGGAATCGCTGTTAGCGTGATTTCCTGAGGAGCAAACTGACATCAACAGACATTTCTTGGTGGTAGAGAAGATCATTTTTGTGGAAGCTGCCCGAGAACCGGTCAGTTATCAAAAAAAATCAGCTCTTTATCCATTTGAAGGACAGAAGTTAGTTTTTCTGACTGCCCTGAAGTACAAAGTGGGGCTTCCCTGTGTGTGATTTCTAGGATTCCCTTTTCCAAGCCGCAAGAGCAAGGAAGTTCATTAGTTCACTTAGTTTCAATGAAAAAACAAACCACTATTTTATTTATGAAGCCTCAGCCACTGCAGCTCATTCCTGCAACTCAAAGACAATTGTTCACAGGGCAAGGTCAGAGCAGAGCTCGATGAAACTAAAAATACACGTCTGCAGCCTTCAGCGCATCCTCCCCACGAGAGACGGCTGAACGCTGCTACGCACCACGCAGCTCCGCTCGCCTTTCCCTTGGGTTTGCTTCCTGCTACTCACCAACTTCTTGTCCATTTTCGCTTTGATATCTCTTGCAAGAGTGAAAAATGCCTGTGGAAGGTAAAACAGGGAAGTGCTACGTGGGAAATAAAAGATATTCTATCACATTTAGCGACAAGGTGCCTTCCTGAGTTTCTACACTCACTGGACTCCTGAAGAACATAAAGTTTCCAGGTTTTATCCCCTCCCACCTATGTTTTAAAGCTCCTTTTCTGATCCCACTACCTCCTTTTCTGAGACCGAGAGCCACCAGGGCACCCACTCTGCCATCTTACAGGGGAAAACATCATCCTTTCTCCACCACACTACTGGATGCACTGACTCAGGATGAGTTTCCCAGTGCTCTAATGCGGTTTGATCTAGCTCCCTAAGCACCAAGTTCAATGTTTAGACGTCCCTTTCACAGGGCACACAGGTTTGTACCCATAACCCAAGCCCACCATCTAACCACCGAGTTTGGCATCGAGCTGGGACGGGGGAGTGTTGCCATCACTTGTTTGCACAGGCAGGGGTTTGGGTACTCACGTTCTCTATGTTTATATTTGCTTTTGCACTGGTCTCCATGAATTTAATTCCAAAACTCGCAGCAAGCTGGACAAAAGCAGGTTTCAGGTTAGTTGGGTAATGGAAGGAACAGCCCCAAGTACAACCCCCTGCGCAGGACCCAGCATCAATCACAGCAACACAGGGACTTCCTCCAGCAGAACCATTAGCAGAAACTGGGAACTAAACCTCATTCCAATCAGAATCTGATCTCAGTGGGCTCTGCATTGTTTTACACCCTGTAGACATCTCAATTTGTTCCTTTCTCTTATTCAAAGGTATCAGCAGTCTGCTACCATCTCTACCCTTCTCTAGCCCTGACCAACACCCAAAGCCAGTGCTTTCAGCCAAAGAGCTGTTTCCTAACCTCTATCGTGCTTTTCCTTCCTTTTGCTACAAAAATAATCCAGCTGATCACTTTGCATCCAACACAGCAGATAACCAACAAGAATTCTCAGCACAGACTCAGCTTTTTATCAGAGCAGGGAAACACTGCAACAATAGCTTACGAGAAGTTCCACCGGTCCTCCACAAAATGCCAGTGTCCCAGAGAGAGACAGTAAACCAGGTTTCATACTCTGATAATTCCAGGCTGAGAGATAGAATCACAGAATGACTGAGGCTGGAGAAGCCCTCTGAGCTCAGCCAGCCCACACTAGGACCTAACATCACCCCAGCGGCCACACCACAGCACTAAGGGCCACAGCCAGGCTGCCCTTCAACATCTCCAGGGATGGAGACTCCACCACTGCCCTGGGCAGTCCATTCCATCTCTGATCCCCCTTTCCATGTGGAAGGGCTTCCTAACATCCAGCCTAACTCTCCCCTGGCAGCTTCAGGCCCTGCCCTCTCGTCCTGGGGCTGGCTGCCTGGGAGAAGAGCCTGACCCCCATCTGACTACAACCTCCCTTCAAGGAGTTAGCGAGAGGGCGAAGGTCCTGAGTCACCTCTTCTCCAGGCTAAACACCCCCAGCTCCCTCAGCCTCTCCCCATCAGCCTTCCCCTCCAGTCCCTGCCCCAGCCTAGCTGTTCCTCTGGACCTGCTCCAGTAAAGTTACAGCACTTACCTTCTCCCCTTGCTCTCTAGAAACTTGTCTTTTGTCATTTGCATCACATTTGTTCCCAAGGATCATTTTCTCAACATCTGGTGAGGCGTGCTGGGACAGAAACAGGTCACACAACAGGCTCGGGTGGGTTCAGACAAAGATCATCAAAAAGAGCATCTGCCACAGATTTACAGGCTCCCCTGGACCCCTTGTCCCAGAGAGTGTGTGTCCTGCACCACCACTGCTTGCTGCAGCATGAGAATGTCATAGAATCATTTAGGCTGGAAAAGATCTTTAGGATCATTGAGTCCAACCATTAACTCAGCTGTCCCAAGGACATCACTAAACCCTGTCCCTTTATAGGGCCCCTCATCCCTGCCAGGGTCATAGCCTCTAGAGCAGCTCTCATGTGCCAGCACAGCCCACTGCTGGGAACAGAGGTGTCCCCGAGGGCACCGCTGACTTTCATTCAGTTTAGGTCGCAAGCACCACTTGGCAAAGGAATTCAAAAGAAACCCAACACTTCCAAAGCTTAAACTGCTTTTGGAGAAACAATCAACTCCTCTAGCAGCCAGTAAGCAAACAGAGAAGTTACCTCTTCAATGTTCCTGACCCAGTTCCGAATATTTTCAAACGATTTCTCGTTGGTGATGTCATAGACCAACATGATGCCCTAAAGAATAAGGAGAGAGATTGTTTCAACAACCTGGTGCCAGTTTAAGCAGGAGGTAAAGACCTGCCGACAGCAGAAAGGAGCAACTTGAAGACTGTTTTTAAAGCAGCTGGACCACATCTCCCATAACATCCAACTGCAGTCCCCGCCTGGCTGGATGAGGTGCACGAGACGGGCATTTAGAGAGTGACAGACAGAAGGAAGCTCCTACCATGGCTCCCCTGTAGTAGGCTGTAGTGATGGTCCGAAACCGCTCCTGCCCGGCAGTGTCCCTGGAACAGACAGAACACGTGAGTTCAAACCACCATCGCACTCCAGTCAAAGGAACCACAAAGCTTCATTCATTTTATCTAAGCCAGTCCTTTTCCTATCGTTTAGATTCTAAGATCCCGTGAACTGCTGAAGAGCAGAACTGGAATAAAAACTTCACATGAACATCAGCACCTCAGAGTGTGCAGAGCCCCTGCACTGATTTGGTGTGAGCTTCACGAGCAAACTCTTACCATATCTGCAGTTTAATTCTCTTGCCATCGAGCTCTATAGTTCGAATTTTGAAGTCAATACCTGAAAAGAGAAGCAATTCAATGACACTTGTGCTGAAAAACAAAGGAATGTTTTTTCCCCTTGAACTTACAGAACCATAGAATCGCCCAAGGTGGTAGGGATGTCCAAGGTTAGGGTTAGGGTCAGATTCTCCTGTGTTCTGGAGGAGCTCGAGCACAGCACCTATTGCTCAGTGTTTGCAGACGTGGCTCCTGCACTCAGCACTAGAACCCAGAGTGACCCAGGTCTCTGAATTATAGAGTCGATTAGGCTGGGAAACACCTTCAAACTCATCGAGTCCAGCCGCGAACCCAAATGTCCAAATCCACTGCTAAACTCTGTCCCTGAGCCCCAGATCTCCCTGACTGTGAAACATGTACAGGGATGGCGATTCAACACTGTCCCTGGGCAGCCTGTTCCAAGGCCTGAGGCCCCTTTCCAAGATGAAGTTTCTCCTCAGGGCTAACCCAACCTCCCCCGTTGCAACCGGAGGCCGTTTCCGCTAGTCCTATGGCCTGTTCCTTGGGAGAAGAGGCCGAAGCCCCTCAGAGGGCCGGGCTGGCGCTGGGCCGAGATTGAAGCTGGCCCACAGCTGGAGCTGCACCTGAGCCGGCAGCCCTTCCCGAACCCGACCGCGACCCCAGCTCCAGCCCCACCGCGACAGCAGCGAACCACCCCCTCCCCACCCCCAGCACCGGACCGCCGGGACAGGCCGAGCAGCCCTCAGACCGGACACGGAGCGCGCTGGAGGGACCCCGGTGCCGCGACCCCCGCGGCGGGTCAGACTCTCACCGATGGTGGAGATGAAGGTGGCGTTGAAGGCGTCCTCAGAGAAGCGGAAGAGCGCGCACGTCTTGCCCACGCCCGAGTCGCCGATCAGCAGCAGCTTGAACAGGTAGTCGTAGGTCTTCGCCATGATCGCGGGCACCGCCCCCCAACCCCCNAAGACGCCGGAGTCGGCGCTTGATTGGCTGGAGGGCTAAGCCCCGAGTAGAGCGGCACCGCCATTGGCTGCTGCACACGACTCAACGTCACTTCCTGCCGCGGGGCGGTGGAGCTATCACGGGGTGCGGCCGAGCAGCCACAGGGTGTGGCTGGGCGGGCCGGCCAGCGACGTCACGCCTCGAGTGACGTCATGTCTCGAAAGCGTGACGTCACCCCCCTGAGCCGAGGCGGTATAGAAGCTGCGGGTGGAGCGCTCGGTGCAGTGAGAAACAGTTTAATAGGTTCAGTAGGAGGCGCGTGGCGGGGGTGACGCTACTCGGGTACAGCCGCTACCGGGGCAAATACAAAACCGACTAACGGAGCGCGAGGAAGAGCCGCAGCTGCGACTGACAGCCCGCGGAGGCGAGGGCCAGGGGCTCCGGCAGCACCAGATCGGAGCAGGAGCATCGGAAGCTGCTGCCTCAGGGAGCCGAACCCATTGGAGGCATCAGGCTGCCTCCGGGTGTCGCCCGGAGCTGCGCGGGTGCCTGTTCAGGTGATAACTTAGTTGTTGGTTTGTTGTTTCTTTCCAGGATACAAAAAGAGAAAATAAGGAATGATGCAGTAAATGCAGGTGGAGGGTTCCATTTTGTTGGCTGCTGCGAGTTCTCCGCCATTTCATATACAGTTCAGTTCGTTTAGTGTCTCGTCCAGTGTCTGATGCAACCCCAAGTTCTCCTCTTTCACTTGAGCAAGTTTTTCTAGTGAGAAACAAGAGAAAAGCACAAAGGATTGAGAACACAGGGCCTCTGAGAGCCTTCTTGGTAAATCCTGTTGTTACCCACCTTTACATTAAGCACTGTAACGAGGGCAGTTTGTCTTCAGCGGCTCCGATCGAGGTTTCTGGCTGTGTCCCACGCAGGATGTGTTTGATTTATCACAAGATTTACAGGACACATCCACCCAACTTTCCCTTGTCCTGAGAGTTTGTAACCAGGCAGATGGAGCCCCACAAGGATGCACTAAAACCTCTTAACATTAAGGCGTTTGCCAGCACCTGAGATCCTTCCCCGTGCTGAGTGATGGCATCTGCCTGCTGCGGCACGAGGAGCTGGATGTCTTTTTTCAGTCATTTCTTATCTTAGGTGAATGAAAAGGAAGGAAAGCCCAGAAGTGAAGGTAGAGGTATCTTGTTTTTATTGAGCGCAGTTCTTACAGAGGAGATGGAAGGGAGCTGGTGGGAGTTGCACAGAAGTGAGAGGTATCACAGGCAAGAAAAGTCTAAGAAACGCGGGGAGCAGCCCCCGCGCCCTCAGCAGTGCAGGTCACAAAGAGGTCATGTCATTGAGGGCATGATCCAGCTCCTCGCTGATGGCTTTGTACTTCAGCTTCTGAGCATACAGCTCGTCTGCCGGTGGCGAGGGCGGAGGGCACGTTTCAGCAAGAAATGCAGAAAAACAGTCCAGAGAGGAGGCACACAGGAGGAGACATGGAGACAGGCAGAAGGCAGCGGCCAAAGCAGTTGCGAGGAAAACAAGAGAAGAAAACAGAACTGAGAATCGGTGTGAAAGTGAAAATTCCACACAGTGCCAGGTCAGAAGCTTCATTTCTGCTTTTCATACCCACCAAATGATCTTTCAGTAACCAAGCAGGGCTTTGACCTTGTTAGCAGCAGAAAAAGCCTCTGAGTGCCTGTATCTGGGAGTTGGCCAAGCCCAGATCAGCGTTAATTGAAGGAGAACCTCTCCCTGGAAAACTCCCTCCATCCAGGAGGAGCCACCCAGGGCAGACCTGGCCCACGGACAAATCTCACCTTACAGGCACTTCCGTCCTTTCCCAATAACATCTGCTAACCACTCCCTGGATTTTGTTTTCTGGTTCCCACTGACCCATTTTAAGTGAAACAAGTAATTTCGTACCTTCCAGGTCATCAATAGACTTTTCCAGTTTGGCCACTGTTCTCTCTGCAAATTCAGCTCGAGTTTCAGCCTAGAAAGTACAATTAAATCAAATCACTGGGTGCTCTTTATAAAACTGATGCCAAAACAGAGGTTGGGGATGGGGGCACTCACTTCTTTCAGCTTGTCAGAGAGAATCTTGATTTCTTCTTCATATTTATCTTCTTTTTCTGAGTACTGTCAAAACAATAAACAGTCATTCAGGGAGGCTGTAGCAACGATAACAAACGTTTATGAAATCCTGACCTACTTATCAGCACTCTGCCTTTCACAAACACCCTTCCCACACATTTTCACCAATGGATCACAAACTGTCACTGTCAGATTGTCCAGGGCTGCAGACAGCAATCAGATTATTGATCTGGGTTTGGGCAGGACTCACTGAACGTTCTCAACAGCCCCTGTGGGATCAGTCAGCCAGCTAAACCCTTGCACCTGTTTGTATTTCTGGATTATTCCTATGAATTTTATTTACAAGTTTTGACTTTGGACCAACCTTTTCAGATTGAGCCTCCAAAGACTTCAGGTTGTTGGTGACATTCTTCAGTTCCTCTTCAAGGTCGCTGCACTTACTACAGGACAGAAGAAAGACAGGAAAAATTACTGTTGTCACTATTAGGACAGTTTAATTGTCAAGAAGTCTAAAAATACATGGGATGGGGTAATTATAATCAACTCTAAAAAGAGAAAACCAGGCAGAGAGGGTGCAGAAAAGCCTTTCTCCAGACACTTTGTGGCTGCCTACCAACGGCAGATTTTTCTAGTGGAACAGGGCTTTGACCACTGGTGCACTCTGAACTGCTCCCACGTGTAGGAACTACTCACACTTCAGACACCTCTGCGCGCTCTTCAGCTCTTTCCAGTTCACCCTCCAAAATAACCAGTTTGCGGGCAACCTGCAAAGAGACAGCAGCTCTGTCAAGTCTGTACCGTCTCTCTCCAAGCACTATGCTTGTGCTTTCCTTCTCAATGACGGAATTGGTTCAAAACGCACATACACAGACTTTTCCCCCCACGTGAGTTGGACTTTGCAGTGGATTTAGTATGAGGTATCCAAGGTGCTGCAAAGTCACTGTTAGAATGACTCCTTTTGGGAACATTCAAAAATCAAACCGTCACACAGTGAAAATCTTACAAAGAACAACCAAACTGCAGAGCAATAAAGTTGTTGATGGTTCTCCCCTTTGTTTAGTTGTTTCCAGATCCCTTTTACCTCTTCGTATTTGCGGTCGGCTTCCTCAGCAATGTGCTTTGCCTCCTTCAGCTGCATCTCCTGAATTTCCATTTTCTCTTCATCTTTCATTGCTCTGTTCTCAATAACCTTCATTCCTCTGCAGAAGTCAAAGCAAGCATGTTTAATGCAGAAGCATTTTGCTCTCTTATCTCCGAGGTCCTACAGTGGAATTCAGTATTTGTAACCAAATGTGGCCTGTTATGACCCACTATCATGTTCCTCAAGGCTAACAGAATTAATCATTCTAGCTTATAAAAAAATCCCGAGTCTCTGACCCTGCAGTTCGCACCAGCACATGCAGGTACTAAATTACACAGGATGACTTTATTCATGTATATTCAATTTTTCACTTAAAAAAAAAAAGAAAGATAAAGGAAACCTACCTCTCGCTCTCATCCGCTGCTTTCTCAGCCTCCTCCAGCTTCTGCAGGGCTGTGGCCAACCGTTCTTGGGCACGATCCAGCTCCTCTTCTACGAGCTGGATCCGTCTGTTTAGAGCCGCCACCTCACCTTCAGCCTGTGTGAAACACAAACGCCCACAAGTGAGGTTCTGCACAGCCAGCTGCTCCCTCACCAGGGTCTCTCAGCTAATCGGGTTTCCTTAACACTGCAAACCCTTCTCCTGGTATCAGCAGGGAAGCTGCAGGCCCTTTCTATTCCTGCAGTTTTGTTTGCCTAAGCTACGGCATCTCAGGAATGCCAAGGTAGGGAGTGTGTGCTTCTCCTTTCTGTTTTAATGGCACTTATCATTCCGGCCACACAACAAAGGATTCGACACCGATTGCCAGCAGAACTATTTTCAGATGCTTCATTGGATTCATCTACTCAGAGGACTGAATGTTAAACCCCAAACTTTTTCCATAGTGGCTTGTTCCAGAAACTTCACAGTCGATCTCTTTGTTCTCGGTTTCATCACAGATTGCAGCAATATCCTGTCACTGCTGAAGTTAAAGCAGCTTCAGCATCCACTACAGGCTCCTGAGCCTGCATAATCATTACACAGTCAGCAGGGCAGGTAAGAGTTGGCTTCAGCAGGGGAGAGTCACTCTTTGTTACATAAAGAGGGCAAAATGAGATTCTTTCTTAACAGACTGTAAGATCAATTTGCTTTTTCATTGCTTCCTGCAGCAGTTCAGGAATCGGGCAGAAAGCATTTGTTAGTAATAAGGGCTGTTTGGATGTTATTGAATAAACTACACTGTAATTGGAAACACTATTAATGTTTGGAAACCAGGACTAGATGATACACGGAGAAGTTGTGGGGAGCCCATCACATTCAGACTGTGTCCATAAACACATTGTGTCGGTAAAGATATGGCTGCTCTGGAAGGAAAAGAAAGTCCTACTTTAATACCTCTCAGCTTTGCACACTCAACTGTCCCCACATCTGAGCATGACTGCCATGTGTGGGATTAAATTGTTCTTATTTTTTAAAGACTTATTTTTTCAAGGGCTGTAGATGCTGGAAGGACCATTGTTCTGTGCTTTATGTTAAACACTTTGAAAAAAATAAATAAAAGCCGTTTTGCTGCAGCTTCTCAAATTTGATTGCTGACCGCTCCTCTGAAGCGGGAGGAAGTGGTTTCCCCTCAGAGCGGTACCATCTTGGAACAGATTTTAGTGACCGATCCAAATGGAAGCCGACCCAGGACTGCTCTAGTCATCAATTATCCAGCATTTCATTTGTTTTCTACCCAGTGCTGTGTTTAACTTTCTCGATTTACACACAAGGCATCGATCATGGAGAGAACTGGCATCTGTTCTGTGGCAATCTGCGCCTTCAGCTCCTTCCGCAGGACAGGGCACTTCTAAGTCACATTTTAATTAAGATTCCAAAGCTATGGAGACGGGGCCACTGGGAAGCTGGAGTTGGTGTGGCTCCACCTCTCCCAGAAGCAGCCCGCAATCCTTATACGGTAAAACTAACTCGCTGACATGTGATAAAATAGCAGGAAGATGCCGAGAAGGCTGATCACACACAAATCTAAGTGAAACCAGCTGTCCGGCCCCGGGAGAGCCGCGCATTAGTGGAGAGGTTTCAGTGCTCTGCGAAAACCAGGAGGGAAAGTTATTTCCCAGCAGTTCGGACACTTACCAGCTGTGCTGGAGCCAGCGGTGCGGCGCCGAGAGGCGGGAACTCCCCGCTCGTTGCCATGCAGCGCCTTTTCCTTAATTAAACTGCCATTTCCCACCAACTCCTGATCGCGTCCTGGTACCGGAACAACGATCCGAGGGGGAACAGCCCCCACAAGCGCGACAGAGCGGGGGGTGCCCGAGCCCCTCCCTGGAGGCCGGTGCGGGAAAAGAGGTTCCCGTGGGAGGCATTTGTGGAGCAGCGAGGGGAGACAGTGGAGGAGTGAAGGCAGCCCAGGGAGGAGCCGGGCGCGCCGCAGCGAGAGAGAACCAGAGACAGGAAGGAAGGAGAGGTGCAGCCCGGCGAAGAAGCGACCGAGAGAGGCGAGCGGGGCGGCCCCGGGCGGTCTCACTTTCTCCCGTAGGTCCCGTTCCAGGTCGACCTCCCGCTGGAGGACCTGGGCGCGATCCTCCGCCTCATCGGCCTGTTGCTGCAGACATTGGATCTTCCTCTTCACGGCCTCTAGCGAGCTCGGCGCAGCCATGGGCGCGGCGCGGCCGGGAGCGCGGAGCAGCTGCACGTGGCGGCGCGCGGCCCCGCGCCTTTCAATGGGCCAGTGACGTCACGCGGCTGGAGGTGGAGGTGGATGGGGGGGCGGTGACGTAGCGCGGAAGAACCGCGCCCCGGGGCCGCCCCCGCTTCCCCCACCTCCCGGCTTCTACCGCCCCGCCCGGGCTCCGTGGTGTCCCCCCATCCAGCCCGGGTTACCCGAGGGAGGGTCGGCGCCCCCAGTCCGGGCTGCGACCGCCGGGTTCGGGCCCCAGCGGGCCGTTCTGTCCCCAAAAAGGGCGGGGGCAGGGGTGCGGGGAGCGGATGGGACTGCGGACAAACAGCGCCCGGACATCCTGCCCGGACCCTGCAGCTCCTGCCCCAGCCCCTGCAGAGAATCATCGGTTTGCTTACTTGGATCAATATCTAAATCAGCAATTAAATCGATAACTAAAGGAGTGTCGGCAGGGACCAGGCTCTTCTCAGCGCTGCCCAGCGACAGGACAAGAGGCACTGGGAACAAACTGGAACAGGGGAGGTTCCATTTCTCAGTGAGGGTCCCAGTGCCCTGGCCCAGCCTGCCCAGAGAGGTTGTGGAGTCTTGTGCTCTGGAGACGTCTCAAACCTTCCTGCTCTGTTCCTGTGGGATCTGCTAGAGAGGATCCTGCTCTGGCAGGGGGCTGGCCTGGATGATCTCCAGAGGTCCCTTCCAACCCCCAGTAGTCTGTGACTCTGGTATTAAAGGAGATTTCAACTTTGCTGAAGAATTCCCACCCACAAACTTCCCATTCCAGACCTCCCTGATAGGTGCAGAACTGTTAACTCCCTTTGGGTTGCCCTCGGTGCAGAACAACCAGTCCCAGCTTGGCTTTAGTGAGTAGATGTGAGACACAAATGTAGCACTGCCCTTCCCTCCTCCGGTCAAAGTACAGCAATACAGGAATTCTCAGTGTTCCTTATCAATCAGCAAACTACACCCATACACACAGCACTGAGCTACAGGCAGGAGTTAGTCGTGAGTACGTACATCAGTGGCCTTCTTCTCAGCCTGCTCCAGTTTCTCCTGCGCATCTTTGAGAGCCTCTGAGTACTTATCCAGCTCATCTTCAGTTCCCTTCAACTTCTTCTGCAGAGCCACCAGCTCGTCCTCCACCTTTTGAGAGAAAAAACACCCCAAAGTGAGCATTTGGATTTATTATCAGTTAGAGATTACAATGGGTCGAACCTCTCTTTACTAATAGTTGTAACGTAGAGAGTCACAAAAGACCAGATCGAAGTTCTGCTGGGGCAAGTACTCAGAGAGTGACTGATACCAGTTTAGCAGGGAAAGACTGTTAAAAACAATCAAACTTAGAACAACATCTATGACAATTACTAGAACAACTAGTGATGGGACAAGGGGGATGGGTTCAGGCTAAAAGAGGGAAGATTAAGATGAGATCTGAGGCCCTAGAACAGGTTGCCCAGAGAGGCTGTGGCTGCTGCATCCCCAGAAGTGTTCAAGGCCAGGTTGGATGGGTCTCTGGGCACCATGGTCTGGTGAGAGGTGTCGCTGCCCATGGCAGGGGGTTGGCACTGGATGAGTTCTGAGCTCCCTTCCAACCCAACCGAACCCAATCCAGTCTGGGTTTCTATGATTATTTTTGTGAAATGAGCGGTGCTGGTGTTGGCTCTTTTGGCAGAAGGCAGATTTATGTGCTGGAATTGCTGTGAAGGTGAGCTGGGGAAACTCTGAGCTCCCTTCCAACCCAAGCCATTCCACGATTCTATATTCTATCCCTGCCACCGCACACACAGATCTGGTTCAGTGGTATAAGCCCCTTTTCACCTCATTTCTGGTTTAGACTCCACAACACCCCATGGCAGTTAATTCGGCAGCATAATTAGAAATGTTTTAAAATCATGTCCTTGTGTTTGTTCTAACACTGCTAAATACCTGATGATTTATGAGGGAGCTATTCCATCCTGGTAAAGCTAAAAGAAAAGAGTGATCACTTGCTCTTTTTATGCGGTTCAAGACACCTCAAACCAAATGTGAAACTATGGGAGTGGGAGGGACCACATCTGGCCCCGGACAGATCCTGCTAGAAACAGGAGGTGGGACTTTATGACCTCCCAATGTCCCTTCCAACCCAAGTTATTCTCTGACTGTGGGCCAACAAGGTAGGTTCCATCCTACCCACGGCTCAGCCTCTCCTCCATACCATATAAATCCATATTGTACGCTAGAACATACTATTTATAAACTGCTGGGGGACTGTTTGATGACAAACTATCTCCTGCTCCCTCAAGAATTTCCATTATCAGGAGGCTGGTTGCTGATAAGGGTGCGCCTGCAAACCCATCTGCTCCACCAGTTCATTTGCAACACAAAACAGTTCAGCCCGTAGAGAAACTGATTTAAAAGCTCCGCCTTCACATAAAGGGAGTCTATCAAAACAGTTCACTCCAAATAGTTTTTTTACTGCGCTGACTTCCTTCATTCAAGCTTTAACATTATTTCTGGTTGCTGTTCCTCAGCTTTGTTGCTTTGCTTTACTTTTACTCACAGTAAGTGGAGTGTGAGAACAGAACCCACTTGCTCAGATGCTTTAACAGAGGGGCAGCAACAGGCAGAAGGAGGTGTCACACTGTGTGTAAAATCACTGCTTGAGCACTCTGTCCACGTTAGGGACAGAAAAAGCTGAAAAATTAGTGACAATTCAAAAAAGAGGAGCCAGATCAAAGGCTTATTTTTCTTGTTATATTTTTTATTGTGAATTACCCTCATAGAGATACTGAAAATTCCCACAAGTGTGTCATTTATCACACTGTAGGAAATCTCCTTTGACAGCTAAACGTAAGCGAAGGCCAAGCCTTCCATCACCATGAACTGCTCTGGAGAACAACTGGCTGGGGCTGTAAGCAAGCACGGAGAGATGAGTGGGGGAACTGGCCCAGCACAGTAACATCTGCTCAATACCTCAGAAGGCAGGAGAAAAACAGGAACCATGTACCCAGAGCGATGGGTGCAGCCTGTGGCAGCTCACTGCAGTGACATGGAAGAGACAAGTAGTTTCCCTAATACGGAGTCTTTACTGTTGCTTTACTGAGTGGATGATCAGTTAAAAGTTTGGTTGTGTCATCCAGGGTCTCCAGATGAAATGAGTAAATATTTGGCCAAAGGAATGCTAATCACACGTTAGAGCAGTCTGGAAGATGTGGTAGGAAGCTGCCACATTTTGAGGATGGAAAAGACATGGTAATTTTACAAGAAGTGCTCTAAGAAACTTAAGAGTTCAAGATGGCTCTGTAACTACTCCAGCTCAACTATGAAGTGGATACCCAGAATAAAGAACATTGAAAAGCAAAAGAATATGGAAACGTTTCCATGAAAATTCAATTAAAAGAAGAGCCCTCAAATCAAGATATTTCTGATTATTCTCAACAAATATATATAATTCAACATATCTACTGTTGAGCCACAGCTGGCACCTCAAAGGCACACTCTGTATACCAAGGACTAGTCAAGTGAGCTTTGTTAACTCACTTCAAGGAAGGGCTCAATGAATGTTTAGTGGCAGCTGACACTTCAGGAGCTTTTAGCACTTGTCCTACAGGTGTGTGAGGTGCACAGCCCTTCATCAGGAGCATGTAAGGCCTTGTGAGGCACAAGAAAATTAAGGCAATTATGTAACATTCAAGAAAATGTAGACAAAGTGCTCTTAATCATCTGTGGGTAGTGCTAATTTTGCAGAGACTCTGATGGCTGAGAGGTTGATACCTAGTCCTGGCTGTACGAGTGTTACATCACAAAAAGGCAAAAGACTTCAAAAGAAATTGAACAGAAAACCCGACTTCAAATTATTTTGCTTTCTGAATCAGAACATTGCAGCACAGGATGTTGTTACATTTAATTCCACAGCACACACACAATCAGTGATTTTATTCCTACATACCTGCTTGCATTTGTCCTCAGCTGCCTTCTTATCCGTTTCAGCCTGCTCTGCTCTGTCAATGGCATTCTCCTTGTCTAACTTCAACATCTGCATCTTTTTCTTGATAGCTTCCATTTTTGCTGAAGGATCGGTTCTATCTGTCGCGCTACTGAAAGAATTCAAAAAAGTTCTAGATTTTTGACAGCTTGGGCTGTGACACAATTGTACCCAGCCAACTCACAGGGGAAAATGAGCTCGAGGGGTTGCAGAGAGCTTTAAATCCAGAGACTCCTGGACAAAACCCAGATCTACTGGCCTCTTCAGTGATCGTTCATACACAGCCTTTCTAAGGAATGAGCTGGAACAGACTCACTAAAGGAATCTTCTCCACTCCACCATATCCTTATTTGGGTCCTGTTTTCTTAAAGAGAAAACTGTTTCCATTTTTAAGCTTCTGACAGAACCAAGAGTGTTGACATATGAACACATGCTTGAAAGAAAGCTGATTAGCACCCCTCTGTGTTTGCAGAGCAATTAAACAGACCAACAGATCTATGGGGACAGCCTGGCTTCTTATAATATTGGTGTAAGGCTCATGAAAGAAAAGGAAGGATCTATTTCATTATTCCAAAATAAAATCCATGCATTAAAAAATTACAAAAATCTACACTTTCAAAGTAGCTAAATTTATGTTATAAAAAGAGGTAGGGTCTGTTATGAGGCAGCAGATTTTTTGCTGTGAAAATAGGCACTGGTGTTAAAGAACTAGCTATATATAACGTGTCACAATATACATAACAGAGGTCAGATTTAGATTCCAAGTTCAGGATCAAAGGCATTCACTCAGTTTGAGTGCCTCTCTCACTCAATACTTAGGGAGCTGAACAATACACCTGAACTTGCAGCCTGATGAGCAGAGTAAATTGTTTCTTCTGTTATATGAAGAAATCACCTTCTGTCAGGCAAGGTGGGCGCAGGCTTTGGGAAGAACAGCAGAAGCAGCTCCACTTAGGATACTAACAAAAGCATGCGAGGGCCTTGAGATGAACATTATTTCCTTTTGCAGTCCTACCAAGCAGATCTCCATACCCTCAACTGCCTTCTCTCTCATCACTTCATATGCTCTTGCTTGGTGTTACAGCCCAATTGCAGTGAGGACTTGCTTACCCCACCTCTGGGACCTGCATGCCCTCACGTTCTTCCACTTCTTTCCCAAATTCAGGTTCTGTTAACCACATCATGATCCTTTCCTCCCTGATTCTTCTCTGCTCTGCTCACCACAACCCTGGGCTCTCTCCTGGGCCACACACACCCCAGACTCTGCTCACACCCTCACAAACCCCATCAGGCCTTCCCCCAGCCATGAGGGGTACCAGAAGACTCAGCACAAAACTCATACTCTCTCGTCTTCTGAATTGAGCTGGCATAACCTGAAAGGCCTTGAGGAGAGGAAAAGCTGCCCTTTGTTTAGCTAAACGTGACAGAAAGGCCACAAAGACAACAGCGGGACAACACCCACAAGCAGGGCCACAGCTCCACAAACCACTCTGCAAGCACCACCAGGCCAGTCAGAGCACACGCTATAGGCTGCTCAAGTTTCCACTTGCGAGGGATTTACTGCTTTTATGATTACAAACAAGTGTTCACACTGCTACTTAACCCCTCAAAGTGGTCTCTCCCCCGCACCCCAAGATGGCTGCCGGGAGGCGCCCCCAGGGGCTCTGTGGTGGCGGCGCCAAGATGGCGGCGCGCCCTCGGACTGCATCTCCCAGCGGGCTGTGCGCGACACCCCTCCTCCCCCGCCTCTGCGGCCCCGCCCGCGGTTAAAACTCCCCCCCAGCTTCAGCTTTTCGGGGCTTTCCGTTGTTTTGGTTTGTTTCTCTCCATAAATGAAAGAATCCTCGGAATTTTTAGGCTCGAAAGCAGCGCTGGCTCTTCCCGAGCAGCTGTGTCCCCGGCACTCGCAGCACCGCTCACGCATCTCACTACTTTCCCCTCAGAAATCGCCATATTTCCCTCCTTTCCCCTCAGCCCCGCAGGCGCGATCTGTCCGATTCCGATGACTTCCAGCAGTAAAAAGGGAAAACCCGCGAGTCCGGAGCCTCAGAGCGGGTTTAAGGAGTAGGGCTGAGGTACTAAGCGAATGATGCTGCCGCACCGCAGAAATTGCATTAAAGCCCATTAAACCCCAATAACTCCACCTTCCTCCCCTCTGAGCGCAGGCTCGGCCCTGGCCCAGGCCGTGGGCTGCACCTCAGGGTTTTGGGTTGATGGCAGAACCCCAGTGATCCCAGACCGGCTCTGGAGTGCCCCAGGAGACTTGAGGGGACCCTGCAGCCACCACCATGCTGCAGCTGTCTCTAGTCATGGTGGTTTCTACTAGCTTCCTCAGAGCAAGATCACAGATTCACAGAAGAACTGAGGCTGGAAAACCCTTCTGAGCTCAGCCAGCCCAGCCCAGAACCTAACATGACCCCATCAGCCACACCAGGGCACTCAGGGCTACAGCCAGGCTGCCCTTCAACACCTCCAGGGATGCGGACTCCCCCACTGCCCTGGGCGGTCCAGTCCAGGGTCTGATCCCCCTTTCCATGAGGAGCGGCTTCCGAATATCCAGCCTAACCCTCCCTGGGCAGATTCAGGCCCTCCTTTAATAACTTCATTCTGCTGGCTGTGATCCCATGGTCCAGCTCACGCACTGCTCCCAAGGTCAAACCGACCAGTTGTGTTTTAGGGCTCCTTTTGGACCTCCCTCCCTTGAACAGACCCCCAGCAGCAGTCCTGCACACCACGAGGGGTGGATGTGCATACCGGCAGCTCTTTCTGGAGCAGGTTTTGGGGCACAGCTTTGGAGACATGTCAAGCAGGGTCACAGGCAGGGTGGGGGGAAGGACTGTGTTAGCCCCATTTGACCCAGTACATGGGAACTCGTGCAGTGGAGGCAGATACAAGATCATGCACATCTCTCCCTGGGACTATGGCTGCATGCACCCTTGGGTACATGTTTTCAGCTGTTTCTCTTTCAGCTCTTGCAGCCTCTTCATAATTTCTGGTCACTGAGATGAACAGAAGTGGCTCTCCAGCCAGCTTGACAGCCCATCTCCTGGCTTGGGCAAGCTCAGAACAGAGGCCGGGGAAGTGAACACTGAACAAGACTCTTTTTGCCTTTGTATTTCTACTGCTGGAAAGTAATTTTTCCTAATCAACGTTGTAGCATGACTCAGAGCCACGTTTAGAAAGGAACATCAAGGAACATGTCACCCTGTGTAGCCCTTCAATCAGGTACATTCCCTTCTTCCCTTCCCTGCTTCACGAACTGAGAGAAACATCTGAAAAATTCACGCTGGTCTCTCAGTAATGATAATCCTGTCACTTCCACAGCCTGTGGCTTTCATGAGTTTGGGAAACAGTGAGAAGAAGATTATCCCTCCAAACCATTTCATTTTTTTTTCAGGTAGGTGGGAGGGTGCTGTAAGGAGTTCCTTTGGTTTCTTTTTCTTTCAGAGGGATTGTATGATCCTAGCAAGGCTTGGCGAGGTTGCGTTGCGTAAATCTGACCGGATACCAGAAGGAAATGAAGCTGGACTGTTGGAGAATGTGCTCATTTCTTTGGCAGCACGCTGTGTGGGAAGCACATTGCAGCAGGCACTTCAACAGACTGGGAGGGGAGACCTGTGGCCTGAAACCTGGCAGGTCTCAGTATTTTCCGTGCTCTCAATCTCTTCTCCTTTTTTATCACCTACAAGTTAGCTGAGACCAACACCAGGTCCCATTTCACTATGTGGGAAAACACATCCCCACTTTCTCCCTCAGCTCATAAAACATCACCTTCCTCTCCTTCACATTGACCGAGCTCCAGCTCCTCGCATGCAAAGCTGCATGTGTCAAGCCTAGAACAGTTTCCAAGCAGAAGAAATGAACTGTTGACAGCCCTTTACCAAATTTCCTTGAGTTTCTTAACAGAAGTTATCTCCTAATAGTCCTCTCTTGTAAAAAAGTCTTGTTCTAGAAACTATATAATGGGGTATTTTGCTGCAGCAAAGGTGGCCCTAGAACAAACATCAAACTCATCTCTTCCTGGCATTTCCTCTTAAGTGACAAAATCCCTACACCCTCACATCTCGCTGTTTTTCTTTTCTTAGTGGGTTCTCCCTGCAGGGCTGTCTCCCAGCATGAACGGTGCAGCAGGGCAGTAACAGCCTGTAATACTGTCTTTCACTTTCTCATTAAGTATCTATTACTCATCGTGGATGAAGACAAGACATTGGGCTAGGTGCAACCTAAATCTACTCTTTTCACACCTTGATCTAAGGGAAGTTTACCTCTTAGAGAATCCTGGTTATCTGTGTTTCCCAGCAGGCTCTTGAGCACCAGAGATGCTGGATTTGACAGTGTTCTGAATAGGATTGGAGAGTTCACTCAGCGCCAGACACGCACCTGCTTGGGAAGCCCATCTCACTGCCACTGCCTGGTACAGCAGAGGAAAGGAAAGCAAGGTACAGCAGAGGAAAGGAAAGCAAATCTCATCCCACGTTCACGTTAATACTCCTGGCTAATGCAGAATGAAGCAGAGAGGATGTTAGAATTGGAGAAATCAACATCGTCTATCCCCAGAGTTCGACTGTCCATTCTTTCTCTGGGCTGCCTGCATTGCCGTCACTTCTGAGGCTGGTGAGAAGGATGTGCCTTTGGACCAAGGGACGATCACACAGCCCACCCCCTCTTCGGTTTCTTTGGTCTTACAGCCTTGTGGGCTCCTCCTTGCCATTAGATGGCAATGTAGATCCACAAATCCTCTGTCTTCCTTGACCCCCTGGAAACCCATCTTGCTAGTGGTGGAATGGCTGGTAGAGCCTCCAATCTGTTTCCGCCTGCCTCACCTTTTAAGACTGAAGCATCCCGAATTTGTTTCTCCTGCAAACGAATGGTGCCGACTGCCTGGGATGGCAGCTTCTCTGGAGTCCTCAGTGGCACAAGCACTCTGTCTACATTTACCGCCCTCCTTTCTGCACAGAGGTTTGTTTTTTCACTCTTCCGGCAATTAATTCATTTGTTTCTTGTTTTGCTCTTTCCACAAGACATTTTGCTGTCTTGCTTGTTTCTCAGCTTATTGCCAAACCTGGCAAGCAAGTGAGTCATGGGCTGCCGCAGGCCAAACCCCAGAGGACACAGGCTTCTTTTTAGGGTCATGAATCTCCCATCTGGGAAGTTATAAAGAACTGCAGTGAGAAATAACTACCACTGCAAAATGCTTTCCTCCATATCCATTTTTCAGCTTTTCCATTGTCTGCACTTGACTGGTTCATTTAACATGTGCGTTACTGGGTGGGTTGGTTTTTTTTTTGCTTCCCATTTCCTTTTCCACCAGAAAATGTCACCAGCTCCCATCCAACTTTTGCTCAGGAAACTTACAGATTCATTTGTGTTCCAAAACCAGGCCAGTTTGTTCTTTCAAAGCTGTATGTACAGAGCTTTTTCCTGGAGTCTTTTTAAAGCCCAATCTCATCCCACAGAGAGTCCAGCTCTGGTGGTGCTGGTTGGCTAAGCCAGAGAAGCTGTAGGACCTTTAGGATTCAGATGCTGTAGAGCAGGAGCTGTCTGAATCAGTACCTTCAGCTGTGTTAGCAGCAGAAACCCTCATTTGCACCCAAAATAATGAAACTAGGATCAAACTCCCTTTTCTGTGACATCTTTAAAAAAACCAAATCTGTTACACTGCCAGAGCAGATGGAGAGCTCCTGGCTGTGGTCTAGAGCAGAGCAAGGTGACAGGGACACGTTCCCCTGTGCCACGGGATTTGCCCTGATCCCCAGGAGACGTGCTCCTCCACCACAGAAAGCCTCTCTGTATTCCTGGTGCGAAGAAGTTAATAGTATTCCTGAGCCCTCTTGCAGATGTGAGCAGTGTGCTGTAGATAAGTCATATCAGGAGAAAGTGTTATCGCTTGGGCTTACAAATTTTGTGCTTATCCGTTGGACTCTAAAAAGCTGTTGCATTTAATTACCCATTTCTCAAAGCATTTAATCATTTATTAGCTCTTTGTTCATTTGCTGTAGCTGTAACTGGACGTATAAAGCGAGCCCAGTCATTTTACAACCGAGCCCATCTCAGGAGGAGGAAAACACTGGCCGATAGGAAAGGCCTAACTCATCTTGGCACAGCTCTGGCTGGAGCCTCAGGAATATAAACACCAGGGCCTGATGCTGCCCCATCACCTGAGACATCTGGGGCAGGGAATAAATCAGGCTGCATGTTGGACTGGAGATTGCAGACTGAAGTCACTACTTGTCAGGCTTTGTGATTGATACCACGTGGCCCATGAGCCTTTCCTAGCCCCATGCTCCTGACAAGGGTGGTCACCTCTCATGCTTCTCCTACCTGCTCCCAAACACAAACTCACCCTAAACAACCATCAGAGGAAAATCGTCAGAGTTCAGCACTACTGACCTCAAGTCCTGGGATCAGGGAGCTTCAGGAAACAGCATCTTCCTTGCTGGAAAGACCAGCTCTGTCAGAATGGTTTCCTCAAAGATTTATAGGCTCTGCCAGGGGAATCAGGGTCAAATCTGCCCCAGATGTGGTAACTTCCACATGACTGCTGCTAGAAAACAGAGAAGCCTTGACTTCCTCGCAGAGCAACATCCCACTTCTCCTCCGTTGTCCTCTGCAAGGAGAGCAGCGCAGCAAGCAGCAAAACACAGCCACTACCAAACAAAGAACCTGCTTAAGAATCGAGTGTCTCTATTCTGGCATTACAAGGAGACCATTAAAAGGCCCAGGATCATCTTAACCAGCTTAAGACATCTTAATGAAGCACCTCATGTAGGCAGGTGTTTCTCTTTTGTCGGTGGAACAGAAGAGGAGACAACGTGATAAATGCTGTTGGTTTATTTCTTCTTTTTCTCCCCCCCCTCCCCCAATCATAGCCTACTGGCTTTAAATTGCTTTTCAGGCTTTCCTAATGAGTGTTTCTCTGAATGTTTACATGCCTCCTGTTTGCCCTCAATATGGGGAAAAGCTTAAGTCAATAGGTTTTTATTTGATTTGTAAATAATGCCAGAGTGACACATTATCACAGATTCTCCAAGCTCTGACTCCATGCTGTGTCCTCCAAATATGACAAGTCCGAGGCATCACCCAAGCAGGCTGCGTGGTGCAGGGTAGGGGATGGACATTCGAATAACTTGGAGGAAAGAGCATCTGGAACTTTATCCTGTACCTCTGTTTAGCCCACAAACCGTCAGGAGCTGGTGAAATAATTGCTTTGGACCAATAATAAAACATTCTCCAACAAAACTACGGTACTTAATATACTGCCCAAGTCAATTCCCCTTATTTCTGCTGTCCTCTTGCTTTTAATAATGGTTTAATGAAAAATTCAAAATTAATTGGAACTGGCATTAGACATTCACGTGTTCCAACGAGGGTTTCACTGCTTCAATATTTCATGAGCTGACTTCACTGCTATGCTGCTTCTTATCCTGGCTTCCGTAGGCTAAAGCATCATCTCCTCATGAAATAAAGGCTTCCACCATGGGCAGATGGGGGTATCTGAGAAAAGTCTGCAACCACATCACAGGCAAAGAAATAAAACTAAGAGCTGTGTGTTTTCTGTTGGCCACCATCCCCCTTTCTATGTAATGAAACGCAGGCTGACTGTAAAAAGCTGTCCTAAAAATAAACAGGAGCTGTCTGAAAGGTGTCTGAGGGAGGTACTTGGCAGCTGTCAGGCTGTCACCTATGCTAGAAGGATGGAGCTGATGGACTCGCTGACACCAGATGGGCTCTGTGCGATGCGTGTGCCTTATGCTTCCCTTGGCACTCACTGGGCAAACTGTGTTGGCCAGAGCCACCAGACCTCAGTGTGTCTGGGGCCTCGTCCAGTTCTGGCTGCCGTCAATGAGAGTCTGCCCTTGGACAGCAGTGGGAATTGGCCTGGACCCTTGCTTTACCCCTGAGACTCTGGCTTTACACTAGAGATGAGTTTTGGCTCCCCAAGAGAATCTCACCCCAATGGAGAAGGAAAGACCAAGCCCCAGGCTTTGAAGTTTCTGCAGGTCTCTGCGAACGAGATCTCTCACTCACTGAGATGCCAAGATGTGGGGAGCAGAGCCCAACTTTTGATGTTTATGATATCAGAGCCTTGCACTGCTCTGGCCTCAGTTTCTCTTTCTCTCCTAGGGGTGCTGTTGGCTGTCTGGAAGAAGGTAAGTGACATATCTATAGATCCAGGCAGCTCTAAGTGCTTCCAGACAATGACTGGAGTTGTGGAGTCCTCAACATCAGAAAGACATAGAGCTCCTGGACGGGGTCCAGAGGAGAGCAACTGAAAGGATCTGAGGGCTGGAGCACCTCCTCTATGAGGACAGGCTGAGCAAGTTGGGGTTGTTCAGCCTGGAGGAGGCTCCCAGGTGACCTAGCAGCTTTCCAGTCTCTGAAGGAAGGGGGCTACAAGAAAGCTGGGGGAGGGCTTTTGACAGGGCTAGTAGCAAGAGGACAAGGGGAAAGGGTTCCAGACTTGAAGAGGGGTGATTGAGGTTGGACATGAGGAACAAATTCTTCGCTGTGAGGTTGGGGAGATGCTGGAGCAGGTTGCCCAAGGAAGTTGTGGCTGCCCCATCCCTGGCAGTGCTGAAGGCCAGGTTGTCTGGGGCCCTGAGTAACCTGCTCTGGTGAAGGGTGTCCCTGTCTGTGCAGGGGGTTGGAACTGGATGATCTTTAAGGTCCGTTCCAGCCCTGGCCATTCTCTGATTCTATGACTGTGCTCAAAGCTGTTTGGTTTCCCTCAAGGCACTTAATGGCCACGTGTCACACCAGGGTCATGCCGTGAGCAAACAGAAACACCAAGGCATGACGTGACTCATCTGAAGCCTTTGCAGCAACTCGGTGGCAGAGGGAGAGGACCAAAGAATCCCAGTCCCCACCAAAACAAACATACCTGTATGGCAACCTAAACTGGAAAGAAGGTCCTGCCAGCAGAAGCTTCAGTTCTCAAGTGCACAGGGAGATCTCCACTGCCTCTGGTGTAACTGAAGATCCTTGCTGCTGTTCTTGACAGAGACATAATGTGCTGGGAAGAGGAAAAGAAGGAAACTGTGAAGAGCAGGGTAGAAACCTCCTCATTTCTCAGTGGGAGAGTGGACACCCCCCTTGTCCTCAATGGGAGCTGACTGCTGCTCTATCTGGAAATCTGACAGCTTGTTTTGTTATCTAATGGGCAAGGGCAGCCCCTTCTTAGTGAAGAGCAGACACTGGAGTCAACTACCTTGCAGTACTTCGGCCTGAAAATACTGGTCTGTGTCAAGGAGAATGGACAAGAGAATTAATTCCTGTAATATGGGCTGCAGGAAATTACCTGCAAGATAAGAGGGTGACTTGATCTTTTTGAGAAAAAGAAAAAAAAACTTCCTTATCTCGATGATGTTTGCTCTGAAGTATCATCTTGTGACTGCCAGAGTCTGCCTTGCAGGATCATTCAATTACAGCCAGCTCCTGTCACTGGCATCGCTTCCTTCCTGGCAGAGCTCTCACCCTATTTACCGAGGTGTTGCTCGTTCCTCTCGCTGCTCTGAGGGCTCTGGTGTCACCTGGTTGCGCGGTGTGTCTGCAGCCCCGTGATGCCGATCCCGCTCACGTGCTAGAGCAGGATACGATCAATTAGGCAGAGATCTGAAAGGAAATCAAGGTGATGAGCCAGTGAGGAGCACGTGTGAGTCAGTATTAGATACCTGATGGTACGATGAGCAATGAATGAGCTGTGGCAGGGGGATTGGACTAGGTGATCTTTTGAGGTCCCTTCCAATCCCTAATGATTCTACCCCTTCTGGAGGGTCCTAGCCTTTTGCCTACAAGAGCTATAGAGATCTCCTAGGGGGAAACTGCTGCCTTAATGAGGGGTCTTCACACCAGCCAGGCTCTGGGTCTCAGGGTTCCCCCCATGAGGAATTTTTCACTATGCAGAATACTTTTCTTCATTAAATTTGCCATGATAATTTAAATAGCCTTGAGGTTCCTCAACCCTTCTTTGTTGAGTTGCTCCACCTCTCAGTTGGCAGCTTTTTAGAGCTGCAGACACGAGGTTACTAAACCCATTCATTTCTCCCCTGCACCCACGTTTCTAATGGCTACAGAGATTCAGCTTTAAAGTCCTCTCAGAGCCATTGGAATGAAGAGCACTTTGTGAAGACCTCGTAATTATTATGGGATTTAGGGGTGTGTGGAAATGATTCATGGAGATGTCTCCCAGCCAGCAGCCTCTTGGAGCCAGGTGAGCTCTTCCTTGGAATGTGAAGCATGCAGCGAGGCAACTGGGAGGAACAGGTTTGGCAGGAGATTTTAAGTTGTTCACAGCAGCCTCTTCAGAGCCACATCCCTGCTCTACCGACTTCCCAGCTGGATGCTCCTCTCTGCCGCGCTGGCCTTGCTGAGCTGGAAAGGATGGACACGCTGCGCAGGAGCCTTTCTCGCTGGAAGAGGTACCACATCAAGGTGCACTTGGCTGATGAGGACCTGATGATGCCCCTGACAGTGAAGCCCAGAGACACGGTGATGGACCTACGGGCTCACTTAGTACGGGAGGGCGTCACCTCCTGGAAGAAGACATTTTATTACAACTCCAGGCAGCTCGAAGAGCACGAGACTCTCAAAGAAGCCAATATCCAGAATGGCTCTGTCCTGCTTCTTGTCAGCAACAAAAGGTAGGCAAGGAGCTCGTCTGCAGCAGGGGTGCTGCAAAGGAAGGGGAACGCTTGCTGTATCGCAGCTTCTCGGGACACTTCCCGTTCGGGTTTGCAGAAGGCAGATCAGGAACTCAAACCCTGCAATCTCCAGCAGGCAGGTTGAGATTCAAGGCTCTCCATGTCCAGCCATGCTGTAGTGTGAAATAAGGGGTTAGGAGGAGGAGGAGGAGAAGGAAATCTGGTCCTATCCTGTGACTGGTCAGGTCCCACGTTCCCACTGTTTGAAAGAACAAGGGAGATTGTGTGACATGGAGGAGCGCTCTCACTCGTCCTGATTCTTTCTTGTGCCTGGCTCTCTCCATTTCTTTTTAGCAGATACTTGCTGCAAGTATTTGGTGGTGGCACAGTCCTGCTTGCAGGAGCTGTGAGCCAGCAGCCAGAGCACAGTGAGCTCTGGACGGGGATGGCTGCCCCTTCCCAAAATACGACCAGGTCGCAGCAGAAAGTGCAGTGAGACCAGGGACGTCCAGGGCAGCCTGCAAAGGAGATCAGTCAGGGCAAGTATAATGTTCCAGTGGGAATGAGAGCTGAGAAAATGGACCTGGGACTCACTGGCCCACAGGACAGTTTAGACTCGGTGGGGTGAATTCATGCCCACTGTGATGAATTGCATTTTGGGGACAGTGGGTAGCTCAGCGGAGCGCAGGTGCAGCCGGTCGAATTCGGCTTCCTCCGTCCTGAGCCCCTCTGAGTTATGTGTCTACGCTGAGCAGTTCCCTCTGCAGAACAACCTGCACTAAAGACTTGAGCCCCTGATTATATGCCACATACTGGAATGGTCCTATTTTCCAGTCCAGAGGCAGCTTGAAGTCTCACACAAAGAAGATTTAATAAAGCATTTCCTTTCAGAGCTCAGCAAGACACAAGAGATTTCACATCGCTCAGCTAACTGCAAACCCCAAGTCACCCACGGCCCCTTTCTCCAACATCTCATTTCAGCTCTCTGATTAACTTGGCTCCGCTCCTCCTTTCCACCTTGTTTTTAATGGCAGGAGCATTTCTGTTTATTGTTGTTTCCAGTGTTGATTTTCCTAAACGGTACAGCCTGAGTTTTTGAGAGTAACAAAGGACTCGGCTGACGGAGCGCACGTAGCGATGCTGCAGGAGCAGGGTCTAACCCCAAAACGTCACCAGGAGATCCTGTTTCTGGGGTGCTGAGTTCAGGGTGCTCAGCTGAAGTCCTGAGCTGCTTTGGAAAGGGTAGAGCCTGTTGCTCAGAGTCCCAGCTCAGTTTTTGTGAGTAAAAAGGAGTGGGATTTCTAATAGATTTCTCCTTGAATTTCATCCAGACCTTCATGGCTCCTAAACAAGCACCTCCAGCCAGTTGCTTGTTCCTGTTCCCAGGGCTGGGTGCACTGTGGGCAGCTGGACAGTCTGTCCTTCAAAGTCACTTCTCTCCTGGGCTTCTCAGACATGAAGGACTATTGGGTTGTGGCCACCTCAGCCACTCCCAAGTAGTTTGTGCTGCACAAGTGGTAAATGCCCAGGTGCTAGGGACTCATTTCTCTAGAGGCTTGTGGGGGCGACTGAGCTACTGCTGTAGCACCGTCCCCTCAGACGTCTCTGAGACTGGGCTGTCCTCACCCTGCTCGGTCCACAGTCCTGGGTTCATCCCCTCTGACTCAGCACCTTGCCAGATCCTCAGTGTGCAGAGGGCTGGTTTGGAGAGGGCTCTATCACCTCAAGCACGCGTTGGGAAATACAGAGAGGGAGAAAGCAGGTGCTGCCCTGCAACCAAGATTACAGCACTTCAAGCCTTGAGATTACTAAGCCAGATCTTTAGGATATTATAAATCCATGTTGCTGCAATAGCATCCACAGGGATACGCTGCTCTGGATCAGCTGGGCAACAGTGTGCCACCCTGGGGCACGCAAGGAGAGTAGCCTGTGCAGTGCCGGGGCTGTCTAGCAGCCACAGGAGCAGAGAGAGGCGAGAACACGTTGCTGCATTTGGCCAGCAGCCCTGAGCGTGTACCAGTTGGTTTCAGAACAGCACCACCTCAGTGAAGCATGGACCCTCTCCATCAAAGGTCAGCAGCTGCTGCTTAAGGTCTCTCTGGAAATCCCAGCGTCTCCCACTTGCTCTTCCGCGTGGCGATGCCAGCCAAGCAGTTTTAATTCCACAAGTGGAATAGCTCTGAGGTCCGCACTCCGCGTCGCGCCTACAAATACTAGCGGTCACTCTGCCCGCTGCCGCGTTCCGACGAGGGGCTCGCGGGGCAGTTTACTTCAAACCAGAGAAACACGAAAATGACCCTATTTTTCATCCCCTCTGTGCTCAGCCCTCCCCCCCCCCAATTAATGTCTCTGTAGATAATTGGCATTTAGCAACGACCGAGTCAGCATTTCCACTTCTCGCTCGCGTTTGCTGGGGTTTATAACTTAGCAATAAAAATTCACTTAAGGCTGCAGCCTGGCAGGAGAGGGATCAGCACAGCAGCTAATGCCGAACATTCATTTGGACCTTAGCGTTTAAAAGTTCGAACGAGTCATTTTGGAGCTCAGTCAACACGACCCCTTGCCCTGGGCAACCGCGCGGGCTGGGAATATCTCGTCCGCTGGGGATGCAGTTCCCCCTTGCGCAGAGCTTGTTAATCACGTCACTGCTGCACTGACTGCGGTCGCAATCCTGTTGCAGTCGAGCAGAGAACCCGCTGAGAACCAGTTTCTGCCCTGGAGAGCGATGGACTACAAGAAGGTGGTTTGCAAGCGGGTGAAACAAGCAGAGCAAGACTTGAGATGGGAACGAGCGAGGAGAATGAGAGGGAGCTGGGTCTCTTGAGCTTGGAGAAGAGGAGACTGAGGGGTGACCTCATTCATGTCAACAAATATTTGAGGGGTGGGTGTCAGGAGGATGGAGCCAGGCTCTGCTCAGTGTCATCTAGTGATAGGATGAGGGGCAATGGGTGTGAGCTGGAACTTAGAAGGTTCCACGTCAACTGAGAAGGACCTTCTTCCCAGTGAGGGTGACAGAGCCCTGGAAGGTGCTGCCCAGGGAGGTTGAGGAGTCTCCTGCACTGGAGACGTTTAAGACCCGCTTGGATGTGTTCTTGTGCGACTTGGTCTAGGTGATCCTGCTGTGTCAGGGGGATTGGACTAGATGATCTTTCGAGGTCCCTTCCAATCCCTAATGATTCTGTGATGCCCAACACAACGAGACCACCAGCGAGTCTCAACATGGAAGGGGCAGCGTGGAGCATCCAGAAGGGCATGTGGCAAGCTGTCCCAAATGCCTGAGGCGGGATCGGTCCTGGCACTGCGGACCACGCCATGGCAGAACCAGTCTGGCTCGCTGTGGAGGTGGTGCAGGGCCCCAGAGCCAGGGAGCTGCTCAGCTGGTCTGGTGGTGATGTGGGAGTTCCACCTGGATGCTTTCTGCCAGCTGCGTGCTGTGGAGCACCAACCAAAGAGGCCTCTCGTGGCACAGTCAGCAGCAGTGCTGGGTTCTGGGTGTATAAATCCAGCAACGTGGTTTTCTAATACCCAAAAATCTGGCTGAATGAGGACCACTCCCTGCTTCTTGTTGATAATGTGGTGGCTGCATTTTGCTCTTCGATAAGGGGCAGTGGGTGTCAGCTGGAACACGGGAGGTTCCACATAAATATGAGAAGGAACTTCCAGATATGTTCCTGTGTGACTGGATCTAGAGGATCCTGCTGTGTCAGGGGGACTGGACTGGATGATCTTTCAAGGTCCCTTCCAATCCCTAATGCTCTTTGTTTCTGGGATTCTGTGATCTAGGGGATCCTGCTGTGGCAGGAGGATTTGACTGGATGATCTTTCAAGGTCCCTTCCAATCCCTAATGCTCTGTGATTCTTCCCAGTGAGGGTAACAGAGCCCTGGAACAGGCTGCCCAGGGGGGTTGTGGAGTCTCCTTCTCTGGAGACGTTTCCAACCCACCTGGACTGTTCCTGTGTGACTTGGTCTAGGTGATCCTACTGTGGCAGGGGGATTGGACTGGATGATCTTTCGAGGTCCCTTCCAATCCCTAATGACTCCAAATGTGCCGCGTGCCTGTCACCGACTGGCTGTACAGCTCCAGCTAGATCCGAACGTGGTGTAAAGCAAGAGCACTTTGACAGAGCCTTCAGCCTTGGATTCCAGCTCCTTTCTCATGCGGTCACCTCGACTAGCCCATCACCAAAGGTCTGTACTAATAAATTGTCAAGATTAGAGTACTGCTCCACAGTTGTGGCCCAGTCCAGACGTATTTCAGGAGGTAACATGGGTCAGAACACGGCTCTTCCTTATGGGCTGTCTGGATGTGACCATGCAGGTCTGAAGGCTAAGAATTCAATAGGAACATGTTGGCCGTTCAGTGCCAGGTGTCCTCTCGGTGCAGGAGACAGTCCCAGGCGCCTTTAATTACCGGCACAGGCTTGGCCGCAGCACTGGGGATCCCCACAGTCTTTTTGAAGCTGAAGTTCATCGAGGCCAAGCAGCTATTGTTAACATCTATGGCTTGCCTGGGGAATGGAGTCAGTAAGTCACTGGTGAATAGGTTAAATAAAGTAGATGCCGGCACTGAGTTTAGCAGAAGTCTATTATCTGGGATCTATTGGTGTTGATTTTCTGGCCTGGAGCCACCTGAAAACATCTATCTCAGGGCATTAGCTCTGTTACCATAACAACTCATCTAGGAACAACAACTGACAGCTTGAAGAGCAGACCAAGGTCCCACGTGGTACATAAGTGACTCTTAGGTCAAGATAAGTCTGTCCAGTATTCTCCCTCCTCTGCAGTCCAGCCTCAGCATCCCTGGTGAATACTGGTGCTCACAGAAGCTTTCATGTGCTTGGGACTCTCTTTTCTCATGGAATCATAGAATCACAGAACATTAGGGATTGGAAGGGACCTTGAAAGATCATCCAGTCCAATCCTCCTTCCAGAGCAGGATCACCCAGACCAAGTTGCACAGGAACATGTCCAGGTGGGTTTTAAACGTCTAACAGAAGCCCAGAACATTAGGGACTGGAAGGGACCTCAAAAGATCATCTAGTCCAATCCCCCTGCCAGAGCAGGACCACCCAGACCAAGTCATAGAATCATTAGGGATTGGAAGGGACCTCAAAAGATCACCCAGTCCAATCCCCCTGCCAGAGCAGGACCACCTAGACCAACCTGCACAGGATAACTGAGCCCTGGCATGAAAACTCTGACTGAGCCACTTACCTAGGGTCCAGTTTAGCTGATGCTAAGGAGCTCCTGCCTCCACCTGACTCATGTGATGGCACATGGCTCGATGGTTGACGTGGCCACTTGGCACTGCCTCACATCAGGCTGACGATGCTCTGTTCTTCTGTCACCTCTTCGTGTCTCACTGGAGCTGCCTGAGAAGCAGTCGCCAAACGCAGCAGGTGATGTTCATCTGTACGAAGACAAACCAGAAACACAAGGGGACCTACACAGCCTGGCCCTGCACAGCCAGCCACGTCCATGAAGCCCCTTCCACCGGGTTCCAGTGTGACTTGGCAGTGCCTGCTCCTTGTCCTGACCTCCCAGCTCCTGGGTTGCTCAGCAATTACTCCTCAGCACGGAAGGGAGACTTGACAGCCCTCTCCAACTACGACAGCCCTGCCCTGTTAAGCTCAAGCCCAGCAGCAGGCTCAAGGCATCTCGCAGTCGGATAACGATCCTTTAAATAGCACCGGGAGTCTCTTTGCTCAGGGAGAACTAATTAAGAGCCTCAGCACACGCTCAGACATATGTTGACCTGGTGTGGCCCTCACTGGCCACTTCCATCTACAGGATAAATAACACCGGCTTCAAAAACACCCTCCTAGCGATGCGTTACTGAGGCAACAGCCAGGTGGGGAGCTGCCTTCATCTCTGCTGGCTGGAGGCAGTTATTTGTGTGTGTTACTCACGGGCCAAGCTCTCTGCTGCTGCAGACCCCTTGCAATCAGTCGAGTGGCTTCTCTTCGGCCGCGAAGGCTCCGCTGCCGTTTCCTCCTGCTGCCGGACAGGGCAGAAGACGACCCCTGCCTCAGCTCAGGTGCCTGTTGTTCAGCACAAGAAGCTCATTTAGTGAAAGCAGAGGGTTGCACCAGTGGACAACACGGTCCGTGAGAGCTGAATCTCTCCCACGAGCAGCTGCATGGGATTGCAAGAGCTGAAGCTGAGCTTGTGTGTCCCTCAGTGTGGGGGGGTCTGTCTTGGCTCTAGGCGAAGAATTAATGAATGGAAAGTGTATTCTAACTAGGTGTTTTCCTGGGGTGACATGGCACAGCTTGCTTCTGGGGACTTCTCTGAAGCTGCCCTGATTTACACTAGGTGAGAACCTTGCCCAGTCGGGGTGAACACTCTCTCCTGCATCCTGGGGCTGCAGGGTGGGCTCTAGACCCAGCTGCTAGAATTCCCTGAGCTCCCCAGAGAGGAAGCAAAATGCTGTTGTGGGTTTGGCAGAAAACCCAACCTGCAAGGTAGGTATCTGCCTCAACACACTTGTCGTGCCCTTTGCCAAGGACCGACCAAAAAAGCACCTCCACCCCCTAAACTCTGCCCTTCTCCAAGCCGTGACGAAAGGTTTGCAGCCCAGGCTCAGTTTCTTGTTTGCATAACTGCAAAGAGCAGCTCTCTAGAGTCAAAAGACTCAGCCTGCACTTACTGGCTGGGCTGGTAGGGTGGTGCCTGGGAGAGCTGCTGCCTACGGGCTGTGAGGGTGTTGGTTTCAGTCCAAGGGGTGATCTGGAGTTCGTTCTCTGAGCCAGGGCCAGCCCTGGAAACCTGCAAGAGCTTCAGCCTCTACTCTGGGGATCCCAGGGAGGTAGCTCTAGATGATTTCTATGCAGCTTCAAAAGGCTAAGAGAGTGATGCTCCTTTTGCCAAGCTGAAGTCTTCTGCCCAGGGTCTGTACCCCTGTCAGGAACCGTGGATGGCACCACATGTCAGTGCTAATGGCCTCACGTTGTATCAGGGGAGGTTTAGATTGGATCTGAGGAAGTTGTTCTTTGCTGACAGAGTGGTTGGGCACTGGAACAGGCTGCCCAGGGAGAGGATGGAGTCCCCATCCCTGGAGGGGTTTAAAAAAGGAGTAGCTGCAGCACTTGAGACCGTGGTCTAGGGGTTAAGGAGATGTTGGACTTGATGATGCTGGAGGTCCTTTCCAGCCAGGATGATTCCAGGATTCTATACTGCATGAAGCTGAGGGTATCTAGAGCAATTCAAGCCTCTGCCTTACTGCAAACATCCTCAAAGTGCTCCTGAAGCTACAGGCTGCCCTTGTTCTGAGATGAAAAATGGATTTCCAGGAGGGAGAACCTTGCTGATGGGCAAAAGGCTCCCCAGCAGCTGCAGGTTATCTGAAGGAGGGTGAAGGCACTTCTGTGGAAGGACAAATGGGCCCAAAACCCTACAAGCAGCTTATCCTCAGCTACATCATGTCTGAGAGAACAGAGCAGGTTTGCAGGGTTTGCAGGGTCTGACTGTGTGTCTTAGGGCTTCAAGTATCTGCCTCTTTCTTCTTCAGGTAATGCCACAGAGCACAGCCAGAGCCATGAGAGATGGGGAGCGCGACGAGGGCTGAAGGGGACCGGATGGCAGAGAGCTCAGCCATGGCGCGCCAGCCTGGCCGCCGGCGTGCGGTAAGTCCCTCCCAGTACGCCGGCTCCAGGGCTGTTGGGAAGGCAGCTCCCAGTGTTTCCAGCACAGTGCCTGTGAGTAATTAACCCAAACAAACCCAGCGAGGAACGTTTCCTCGTCAGCGCGCCACGTGGTCTCTGCTGCCAGAGGAGATGCCGGGCCGAGACTGACCCAGCTCCTGAATCAGAGGGAAATGCCCAGGAGAGAGAGGCTTCTGCCTGGGCGATGAAGCAAGAAGGAGCTGAGATGGACTTTGCTTGGGGCCCTAGATGGGGACGTTGGGCATTTGAGCCTCCTTCCGACCCTTGCACAGGATTCCTCAGTAAGTTCATAGAATCATAGAGTCATTAGGGACTGGAAGGGACCTCGAAAGATCATCCAGTCCAATCCCCCTGCCAGAATAGGATCATCCAGACCAAGTCACCCAGTCAGTCGGGGTTAGAAGGGACCACAGGATCATCCAGTTCCAACTCCCCTACCATTGGCAGAACAGTGTGCAAGGCTGAGGTAATCTGTTGTTCTTCTGCCCATTGTCCATCCAGCTGTCAGGGTCTCAGGTTAGGGACTGTCTGGGCCCCAACTCCTAGATTCAAGGTTCTGTGCAGCAAATAAGCTGCAAGTGCACTACACATGGTCCTGGAGCTCCACAGCCTTCACACGTCCCAAGGACAGAGACTGGCTGAGCAGAGCTCTGTTAGTGACCTCCCCTGACATCAGGGACCCACTGTTACTCCAAAACGACCTTATTTTTGAGCAGGACAATGAACCTCCTTGTGTTGTTCTTCCTCTGTGTGACAGTCCCCCCTCTCCAATCAGGGCTGAATGAGCTGACCTGATTCAACCCAGTTTAATAGAAAACAGAGAGGTCTCACAGACCTGAGATTCCTGCAATTTCCATGAAAAAACCAGCAGCTGGAGAGAAGAGAGACATTTAAGTTAATATCCTGCTGGAGGAAAGGTAATTACACCTCTTGCTCCCTGTCTGTTCCAAGATGCAGCAGCCAGGTGACCAGCTGGCATCTAGACAGTGCCTGCCTGGCTCCACACCAGCTCCTTGTCTGCACAGCAAGAGAGCACCAGGGACTTTGCTGGGCAGGGGATGAGGATGCCCCTCAGGGATAGCAGAGGGAGCTGGGAGCACCAAGGAAGAACTAAAGAGCAGCTCTGCTACACAAATCCAAAGGAGAACAGGTTTCACCAGTTCCCTTGTTCCCAGAACAACTTGACTTTTAGCTTGGAATTCATTTTCAGGACAAAGTGGCTGTTTCTCTAACCACTACAGGACCTCCCCCAGAACACTTCAGCCTTTCCAACCCCCCCGGACCTGCAGTTTGTGTCTTTCCACTTTCTGGACACTGAGAAAACATCTGATTCCTTCTTTCCCCCCCCCCAACAAATGCATTTGAAGAAGTGCTATGAAAAAGCAGAGCTTCTAACTTCCCAGGGGTTCTTTTAACCTAGGAATAGAAACGTTAGGGATTGGAAGGGATTTTGAAAGATCATCCAGTCCAATCCCCCTGACACAGCAGGATCCTTTAGATCCAGTCACACAGGAACACATCCAGTTGGTTTTAAACATCTCCAGAGAAGGAGACTCCACAACCCCAGTGGGCAGCCCCTGCCAGGGGTCCGTCACCCTCACTGGGAAGAAGGTCCTTCTCACATGGATGTGGAACCTCCTCTGTTCCAGCTCACACCCACTGCCCCTTGTCCTATCACTGGGTGCCCCTGAGCAGAGCCTGGCTCCATCCTCCTAACACCCACCCTTCCCATATTTATAGACATGAATGAGGTCACCCCTCAGTCTTCTCCTCCCAGCTCAAGAGCCCCAGCTCCCTCAGCCTTTCCTCAGCAGGGAGATGCTCCCCTCCCTTCACCATCTCTGTGGCTCTGTGTCTCTGGGCTCTCTCCAGCAGCTCCATGTCCTTATTTCCCCAAGTACCTCCTTGGCCTCAGCACAGAGTGTGACTGTGAGACAAGCAAAGACGTGACTACGTGAGGATCTTCCAGCCCAGGCAGCTGAGATGGGCACGGGGGGGATGGGGCAAGGCGTGACGAAGGGATGGGACTTCTCCAAGGTCACCATGGGCACCGCTGGTGCTGCTGGATCAGCACTTCTGCCACTTGGCCATGAGGTAACGAGCTGCCTGGAGAGGAGCCAGGACTTCCCTGAGTGCTGGGAGAGTGCCTGCGCAGCCCTCGGTGCAGTCATCAATACTAATTAATCTGTTAATGACAACATCACCGTGGAGGTGTGTCACCGCAGACGGGACACAGCAAGAGTCCTAAACCTCTGCCCCGCTCTGAGCAGAGGGTACAGGCTGCCCCACAAACCCTGCAGGAGCAAGATTTGCTTCTCTGGACCAGATAATCACCGTCGTTTGCTCTGCAAAAGGCAAACTGACCTGAGCTGAACTGGGTCCGGTGTCTTCTCCAACACCTCATGGCTGTGGCTTTGGCCAGCTCTGGAAGGCTTTGTGCAGCTCAGGGGGATGTCTGGGAAGAGCGAATTAACTGGGGGGTGTGGGGAGCTGCCTGGACTGACTGTTCTTTCAGAGACAGGCTTTGACTGACACTTCAAATCTGCCTGACAATCTTTTATTCTAAGTGCAGCTGCTGCCTTTCTTTGGAGCAGGAAGAGCTGGTTTGGTTCCTGTCCTTCAGATGATGGATTTTATCATTTATGGGAAAAAGGAGGAGGAGAATAAAAGGAAAACCACCGGGAAACTGGCACAGGTACAGCATGAAACGAGCCCAGATGAAGTGGATCTGCTGGAGGCATCTCTGTTCTTCCCCTCTCTGCCATAGTCCAAGGCCAGAGGAGACACCGCGCTCTGCAGAACGAGAGCTGAGTGGGCTCTTCCTTCGAGTCTTAGTTTTGTTGTTGTCCTTCAAGAGTGGTTTTTAGTCCTCTGCAGACAGGACTGTGCAACCCCCCAGTGATGAGAGAGCTGGGCAGTCATCTGGGACAACCTTTTCCACTGCCTGTCCTCCCCTCCCCATGCTGCCTCTTAGCCCTTAGTTCTAGGTGTCCTTAGCTTGGTAAGGGTGGGGATCACACAGTTCACTGCCCTTAGAAGAGGGGACAGACACCCTCCACAAGACAATACAGACATTTGGGGTTTACCTGAGTCTGGCCAAGAAGGAGGCTGGGTCTTCAAAAGGGCAGAGCTGTGTTTCAGATCATCTCCTGGACCCACGCTTAGGTGGCAAAGCCGGTCTCTCGTTTAGAAGTCCTGTCTCTCCTCGCTTGTCCAGGCTCACTAGGCTGCAGCGTGTAGGGCTGTTGTGTGGCCAGGTGCCAGGAGAGATGCTGACAGCACAAACTGCTCTGCAATGGCTGTTTCTCTTGTTCTCTCTCAGTGCAGGTGTGGACAAGACCAAGGACTAATGCTGAAAGGTGTCCAAGGTCTCCTCTGCCTGCCAGCCTGAGCCTACTGGAAGCTGGAGATGCCTGCAGCTTCACACGCCGCACCGTGGACGGGCTTTCTTCCTGTCAGGGGAGTTTATCTTTGGGATCCTGCACCGGGCAGGATCCCCACAACCACTGCTGTTTGCTGCTGCACCTTGGAGCCCCTGCCAGGCCGTCCCAGCCCGCTCCTTCTCTTGAGCTTCACGAGCAGAAGACAAGCCCAGGCAGGCTGTCTCCACCAGCCACTGGGCTGCAGCAGGGCAGCTCAGGCTGGGGCACGTTCCAGCAGCTCTTCTGTGCTTCTCCTGTGCTCGACTGGTGGATGCATCAAGTGCTTCAGTTTACGGGGCCGTTGGCTGGCAGCTTTCCGCGGCGCTAAATCTACCTTTTAAGGTGACATCAGTGTTGCTCCCAGAGGGAGCGGAGGAACAGATGCGGCCCGTGAAGTCTGGCTTTAATTCACCTGCCTCATTCCATGTCCTGCCCTGCCTCCTAATCAAGGAGTCTGCACCGGTGGCCCTGGGAGCACGGAGAATGCATCGCAGGGGCTGCTCTGGCTGAGCTCTTGGAGTCTCCAGCAGGCAGCACCACGGCTCCTTTGAGTCTGCTTCACTAAGGATTTCCCTCCCCGGGAAGCACTCACACGCCCTCGTTGCCCACGTTGGCTCCAGGCAGCTGTGTGGTGTTAGCCAGCCTGGCCGTGCGGTGTTTTCTCCTGGAAGCTCTCTCCTTCCAGGTGTCCTTGGTTCTCAGCCAGGTGCTGTTCAGGGCCACACGCTGCTTGCTGGGGCTCTGTTCCCACGATGGCTCTGCTGTGCTACCTCAGACAGGCTGCTGGTGGCCAAATGTGCTCAGCAGCGTGCTCCCAGCTCCATCACGGGATGCTCCTCTTGGGGACAGCTGTCCTGGCCCCACGGCACGTCACCCTCCTGCGGGGACAGCAGCAACACGTCACCTCAACGGTGCTTCCAGGACTGCATTGCCTCAGACACCCAGGAAGCCCCCGGTGAGAGGGTTTCTGGCTCTTTTGCTTCAGTCAAGCAGCCTCCCCCTGTCCTGTTGTTTTTAGCTCCTGGCAAGTCCAGGCGGTGCTGCCCAGTTGCTTAATCAGCCGCCGTGCAAACCCCGGGCGCAGCAAGGTTGCCTGTGGCTGGCAGCACCACGGCTGCGACGCTGCTGCTCCACCTTGTGTGTTATGATCTGCATCAGGCTGCTCCGTGCCTGCTCAAACGGGCAATGAGGACCCAGTCACAACACAAACTGCGTGGTGGCACAGGGACCACGGGGAGCAAAGCCATGAACACATGCGTGTGGCAGCTGTGGCTAGTGTGCCGCGGCTCCTGCTCGCCTGCCGGGAAGCATCAGACAGGAGAGGACCTGGTGTGTCTTCGTGCTTCACAGGCACGAGCTGCTCTCTGGAAGTATTAACAACCCCAGGTACCAGTAGAGGCTGGGGACTGGCCTGTTGGGGAGTAGTTTAGGAGAAAGGGACCTGGGGGTTGGTCCTGGTGGCCAGCAGGATGGCCATGAGCCAGCAGTGTGCTCTTGTGGCCAATAGGGCCAACAGCATCCTGGGGTGGATCAGAAGGGGGGGTGGTTAGCAGATCAAGAGAGGTTCTCCCCCTCTACTCTGCACTGGTGAGACCACATCTGGAGTCTTGTGTCCAGCTGTGGGCTCCTCAGGTCAAGAGGGATGTGGAGCTGGTGGAGAGGGTCCAGTATAGAGCAACGAGGATGATGAAGGAGGTGGAGCAGCTCCCTTATGAGGAGAGGCTGAGGGAGCTGGGGCTCCTGAGCTTGGAAAAAGGGAGCCTGAGGGGTGACCTCATGAATGGCTATAAATATGGGAAGGGTGGGTGTCAGGAGGATGGAGCCAGGCTCTGCTCAGGGGCAGGACAAGGGGCAGTGGGTGTGAGCTGGAGTAGAGGAGGTTCCACATCAATGTGAGAAGGACCTTCTTCACAGTGAGGGTGCCAGAGCCCTGGAAGAGGCTGCCCAGGGAGGTTGTGGAGTCTCCTTCTCTGCAGATGTTTAAGACCCTCCTGGATGTGTTTCTGTGTGACTTGGTCTAGGAGATCCTGCTGTGTCAGGGGGATTGGACTGGATGATCTTTCGAGGTCCCTTCCAATCCCTGATGATTCCATGAAGTCTGCCTTGAGGTGCTCGCGGGCCCCAATCCTGCGCGTGCGTGTGTGTGCAAACCTAGCAGACAGCTTGCCACCTACACTGCAAATCTGGTGACTGCCTTGTTTTCTGCACTGCAGGCCAAGCCCATGGGGTAATTCCCAGTCCCTGTCTGCGCAGGGCTGAGGGGAGAGAAGCATCGAGACGCTGAGACTTCCATCTGCCGCGTACCGTGCTCCTGCCACCCAGAGCGTCGTTGGGGCGCCGGTGCCATCGGTGTGCTTGCAGCTCTTTCTTGCCACTGTTCTCTTTCCAGTGTTTGGTGCTAAAAATGCTGTAAACGAAGAGAAGTGTTTAAATTTGTTAAGGGACCTGCAGGCTGCAGCGGAATTAAACACACAGGAGTCCTGCAAACGCAAGTGGAAGAGGTCTGTCTTCATTTCAAGTGGCAAGACCTCGCGGTGTGAAGGGACCTGCTGCTGGTGTCGCTGGTTTTGCTGCCTCTCAGCTCTGTGCTCCCCCAGGCTCTGGGTAACGGAGAGCGAGGCTGCGTGTTGAACTCACCTCGGGGCTGAGGGGAGCATCCCTGCTCACGGGGGGTTGGAGCCGGCCATCAGCAGGCTGGTGTCCACAGTGGCACAGCTGACCAGGTTGAAAGGGACCCCAGGGGTCACTGAGTCCAGCCTGCTGAAGGGCAGAGTAGCCCTGAGGAGAAGGACTTGGGGCTGCTTGTGGATGAGAAGCTCAGCATGAGCCAGCAGTGTGCACTTGTGGCCCGGAAGGCAAACTGGATCCTGGGCTGCATCAGGAGAAGTGTGGCCAGCAGGTGGAGGGAGGTGATTCTCCCCCTCTGCTCTGCTCTGCTCAGACCCCACCTGGAGGACTGTGTCCAGTTCTGGAGCCCTGATTACAGGAGGGATGTGGACGTGCTGGAGTGAGTGCAGAGGAGGGCCACGAGGATGATCAGAGGGCTGGAGCAGCTCTCCTGTGAGGACAGACTGAGAGAGTTGGGGCTGTTCAGTCTGGAGAAGAGGAGGCTCCCAGGTGACCTCATTGTGGCCTTCCAGTATCAGAAGGGGGCTACAAAAAGGCTGGGGAGGGGCTTTTTAGGATGTCAGGTAGTGACAGGACTGGGGGGACTGGAGCAAAGCTGGAGATGGGTGGATTTAGAGTGGATGTGAGGAGGAAGTTCACCGTGACAGTGGTGAGAGCTTGGAATGGGTTGCCTAGGGAGGTGGTTGGGGCCCCATCCCTGGAGGTGTTTAAGGCCAGGCTGGATGGGGCTCTGGCCAGCCTGACCTAGGGTGGGGTATCCCTGCCCATGGCAGGGGAGTTGGAACTGGATGATCAGGTGGTCCCTTCTAACCCTGACTGATTCTAAGACTTGGTCTGTGTGATCCTGCTGTGGCAGGGGGACTGGACTGGATGATCTTTTGGGGTCCCTTCCAATCCCTAATGATTCTGTGATTCCTAGAGGACAGCAAGGAACTGGAGGGAGAGGCTTTGCAGCCAGATGGACGAGCTGAGCTCACAGTGCTCTCAGAAGCTGCAGCAGCATGACTTGTGTATCTGCTCCAAAAGCCCTCTGCAACCACCATCAATGACTCTAAATGGCCTTATTTCCCCACCAGCAGTGAAATGAGCAGCTTCAACGAGGGTGAGTAAATCCACTTGATTGCCCATGTTGCCAAGAATAACCCTGCTCTTAGTGATTAGTAATAACCCAACCTCTCGCTAGCGGTGGGGCCACCAAAGCAGCCCGGTTGGCTGGGGAATCATTGCGTGGCTCCTAACACTCCCAATCACACCCGAGTGAGGGGAGTCAGCAGAGCCCCAAGGGAAGAAGACCTACAGGGAGCAAAAGCCAGCACGAAGAACTTGGGTTGTAAACAACATCTGCGACAACTTAAAGAGCTCAGGGCCAGTTCATCGTTGGAGGGAGACTTCTGCCAGGCAGAGCAGAGCTCCTTCTGCTCCTGGCTGTCCTCTGAGCCCCTGTGTGATGGTGAATCACAGCAACAGCATCACAGAGCATGAGGGGCTGGAAGGGACCTCGAAAGACCATCCAGTCTAATCCCCCTGAAACAGCAGGATTCCCTAGATCCAGTCACACAGGAACACATCCAGGTGGGTTTTAAATGTCTCCAGAGAAGGAGACTCCACAACACCCCTGGGCAGCCCCTGCCAGGGCTCTGACACCCTCACTGTGAAGAAGGTCCTTCTCACATTGATGTGGAACCTGCTCTGCTCCAGCTCACACCCACTGCCCCTTGTCCTATCCTGGAACCCTGAGCTTAGCAGCTGCTGCTTCATACCCCCAAGGTACAGAGGCCCTTCAGCCTTCAGCTAAAGCAGCCAACAACCTCCTCACTGTTTATAAAGATGTGAAGGGTGGGTGTCAGGAGGATGGAGCCAGGCTCTGCTCAGTGACATCTAATGATAGGACAAGGGGCACCGGGTGTGAGCTGGAATACAGGTAGGGCCAGTCACCCTCTGCTCCAGAAGGACATGGAGCTGCTGGAGAGAGCCCAGGGCAGAGCTGAGGAGATGATGGAGGGTGCCAGTGAGGATTCCATTACTCACAAAGCGCTTTTCCTCGGCCCTTTCTCCTTCTCCCGCGGCGCTGAGCCACCGTCCCCAGCCCTGGCGTCTGCCTCTGCCTCCCGGGACGCCGCGCTGGCCAAGGTTCTCCACACACCCCATCGCTTGCTGCCTTCTCCCCCTTCCCTGCTCATGGTTGTTGGTTTTCTCTTCATGTGAGGCATCAAAAGGCTGTTTGAACAGCAGCTCCCCAGTCCCAACGCAAGGGGATGCTGCTCTTGGAAGATCCAACAGAAGCCGGGACTGAAGAGACGCTAAATTATGAATGAGCTGGAGACTCTTCTCACCTCCTTTCTTCCTCTTTTCTTTGTTGGGTTTTTCTTCCTCTTCTTGCTGTTTCTTTGCTCCCTCATTAAAATATCCCGGGGACCCAGAGCTGCAGCCCAGGGCTGGGCTCATTCTTCTTGTTCACAGCACAACCCAAGCAGAGCTGAACCCAAAGTGGGCTCTGGCTGAGCCCCATCTCTCTCCACATGGACTTCCCTTCCTCATGGACCCTCTGCTGTTGGCTCTGGTCTAAGAGCCACATGTTTCCCTTGGAGGCTCCTTCTGCTCTGGCTGCTGCTGTTGTTCATCTGAGTGTGTAACTGAGATCCTGAGAGGGGGGTGAAGAGAAACCCCCTGAAGAACCTGCCTGACCTGCATGGAGAAGGAGAAGATGAACAGCCCAGGACATTGAGGCCAACTGCTCCATTTACCTGGTGGAGCCATCTCCTTTACCAAGGGCTCTCATCCTCTCCAGGCTCAGCTCTCTCTCTCTGTGATTAGGTCTGGGAATGTGTTTTTAACCTCTGCCTGGTCCGACCCTGCTGCAGGGAGTAGGGACTGGATTGTCCTCCCCTCTGCATGATGTGATTCAGCCCCATTCAGGAGACAAGGGGCTTCTTGGGGGGTGATGGAGAGTCATGGAATCAGTTGGGAGGGACCTTTAGAGGTCACCTAGTCCGACCCTGCTGCAGGGAGTAGGAACTGGATTGTCCTCCCCTCTGCATGATGTGATTCAGCCCCACTCAAGAGACATGGAGCATGTTGGGGGGTGATGGGGAGACATAGAATCAGTTGGGAGGGACCTCCAAAGCCCATCCAGTCCAACCCCCCTACAGCAAGCAGGGCCAGCACTCCCCAGACCAGGTTGCCCAGAGCCCCAGCCAGCCTGACCTTGAGTGTCTCCAGGGATGGAGCCTCCAGCCCCTCTAGGCAGCCCGGTCCAGGGACCCCCCACCCTCAGATTCAAGAGCTTCTTCCTCCTGTCCAGCTTCACTCTGACTTTTCCAGTTTCAAACCATCACCTCTGGTCCTATAATTCCTTGTCCTCAAGAAGTCTTCCCCAGCCTTCTGGTAGCCCCCTTTCAGGGACTGGAAGGTTGCTATCAGGTCCCCCCAAAGGAGCCTTCTCCTCTCCAGGCTGAACAGTCCCAACTCCCTCAGCCCGTCCCCAGAGCATAGAATCATAGAATCATTACGGATCGGAAGGGACCTCGAAAGATCATCTAGTCCAATCCGCCTGCAACAGCAGGATCACCTAAACCAAGTCACACAGGAACCTGTCCAGTCGGGTCTTGAACATCTCCAGAGAAGGAGCAGAGGGGCTCCAGCCCGCTGAGCATTTTCACAACCTCCCTGGACACAACCCAACAGCTCCGCGTCCTGCCGGTGCCGGGGGGGCTCCCGGGCCGGGTGCAGGGCTCCGGGCAAGAAGACATCTCGAAGCCCAGGCGACGGCTGCATGAGCTGTGCAGGGACTGATGCACGGGCAGGGCTGCAGAGCTCCCGAGCCCTGCTCACCTGCTTCTAGCCAGGGGCATCTGGGCAGCCTCTGTCCCGAGCCCCCGAGCTCCCCACCTCCCTCACTGGGCACAACGGGGATGCGCTCCAGCATCTCAGCAGATAGAGCCTCCTCGGCGCCGAGGGGCAAAGCCGAAGCCCAAGGGCTGGGGGCAGGACTGTCTGCAGATGCAAGAGGCTTCACTCAGCCACTGGGAGCTGCCCCGTGGTGCCCACACTGGGACTGGTGCTGTTGGGAGCACTGGTGGGGCTGACAGCTGTGGATGGGAACGCTTTGGTTTTCACAGAATCACAGAGCATCAGGGATTGGAAGGGAGCTTGAAGGATCATCCAGTCNCACGAGTGGAAATCCCAGCTCTTCCCAAGAGCAGCTCAGATCTGCTCTTGGAGCTGGCTGTCTCCTGTGGCTCATCTCCTGACACAGGCTCAGCCCTTATCAGCATCTCTTGCCCTAACCTCTGCAAACCATCGATCGAGCCGCTTCCCTCCCCGGAGCAGGAAGGTCCCCAGCAATCAGAGAACATCTCAGAACAAGGGCAGGATCTTTACTGGCTCTGTGGCTCTCAGCTGCGAGTCATCTAGATGTTCTGCCACAGACAGAGCCCGGACACCTTCCTCTGGTTTCTCAAGAAAGCTCAGACTGTCTGCGGCAGCGGAGCCTGAGCCCTGCAGAAGGTTTCTGGAAGAATTTAAGGAGCCACCACTGTGGCTACAAGGAGCCTGTTGACTCCACAACCCCCCTGGGCAGCCCCTTCCAGGGCTCTGCCACCCTTCTCACANCGACCTCCCTGGACACAACCCAACAGCTCCAGCTCACACCCACTGCCCCTTGTCCTGTCACTGGGTGCCCAAGCAGAGCCTGGCTCTATCTTCTCCCAGCCCCTGACAGCTCTGCTCATCCCATCCTCTGTCACTTGTGTCTGGAGACACTTCTCAGGACGTTCAACTCACCCATCACTTAGACAATCAGAAGGGAACCCCAAGTCCTTCCCAGTTTCCAGCTCTGAAGACCCACAGAAAGCACCAGGGGAAGAAAAACCCCAACCCCTCACCTTCAGCTTCCCCTCCTGACTCCAACCTGAAGGTCTCTGCTCTAGCAGAACCCCCACTCGAGTTATTAAGGGCAGGAGCTTGTCAGGATTAAGAGGGAGGATGTGAACCACCTGTGAGCAACAGCAGCCCCCCCCCAGTCCTATTAGAGGCTGGACTAGTGGTTGCCGAGGGCATTAACCCCTGGCTGCCCTGGGGGAAGGCAGTGATGCTTCCAGTGGGGATGCTGCTCCACAGCTGCTCCCAGGAAGGTCTTGCACACCGTCTCCCTTGTAGGGTTGAGCTCAGACTACTTCCTCTTCAGCTGTGCAGCTGGCCACGAGAAACTGGGCGCTGCTGGCCACGAATGGGTGGCGAGGAGCCTCAGTGGGAATCCAGGCTTCCAAGTTGATGGTGGGGCAGAGTTAGCTTGGTGGTGCTGGTGTCCATCAGAGGTGGCTCCTGGCAGGTTCCTGGCTGGGGCTGCAGTTGGAGAAACCTCCTGAGCTGCCTGCAGGTGGTGGCTGCAAAGGGTGGGAGCTGGAGGGAGCAGAAGCTCAGCTGCTGGAGGTGGTCACAGAATCACAGAGCATTAGGGATCAGAAAGGACCTTGAAAGATCACCCAGTCCAATCCCCCTGGCAGAGCAGGCTCCCCAGTTTGCTGTCTCCCAGCAGCTCAGCAACTCAACTTCCTCTGGGGCAACTTGAGGCCACTTCCTCTTGTCCTGTTAGACTTTCCCAGCCTGGCCAGGCTCAGGGAGAAAGAGAGAGGTTCTTCTCCCCCTCTACTCTGCCCTAGTGAGACCACATCTGGAGCCTTGTGTCCAGTTCTGGGCCCCTCACTTCAAAAGGGATGTGGAACTGCTGGAGGGAGTCCAGCGCAGGGCAACAAAGATGATGATGGAGGTGGAGCAGCTCCCTTATGAGGAGAGGCTGAGGGAGCTGGGTTTCTTGAGCTTGGAGNCTGCTCTGGCAGGGGGATTGGGATGGCTGATCTTTCAAGGTCCCTTCCAATCCCTAATGTCCTGTGGTTCTGTGATTCTAAAAACCCACCTGGACACGTTCCTGTGTGACTAGATCTAGGTGATGCTGCTGTGTCAGGGGGACTGGACTGGATGATCTTCCGAGGTCCCTTCCAACCCCTAACGAAGCCAAAGCTGAACCAGCCCGGACACCCAACCGGCACCAGCAGCGGCTCCGAGGCTGCGCCGCTCCCTTCCCACCTCCTGCCGCCGCTCCCAACTAATTGGGGTTTTGTTATTTTCTCTCACCCGGTGGCAGACAAACCCTCAGCTCGGCTGGTTAACAATAATCACCCTAATTACGCCGGGGTGGCGTTTACAGCGCCGGCAATTGCTAATCCATTACCTCACTCTGCCGAGCGCTCAAATTAAAAGTTACTCACCCACAAAGAGCCACGTTTTCGCGGCTGACACAGCTCAGCAAAGGGATTCATTGGGGCAATTTGCTGTTTTCCCATAAATAAAACATCAGAGAGTCCCCCCATCCTGCCCACCCACCCACCGTCCCCCAAAAAGGAGCTCTCCCGAGAACCCTCGTCACTCCTGCAGAGCGGTTAAGAGAGGGATCACGGAGCTGCTGGAGCTGCGGGGTTGGATTCGTACCTGAGAGCTTCTCCTGCACCCCCTCGGGTTCTCTTTGGAGGAGCGGGGTGATGCCTGAGGTGTCCATGTGAGGGAGGTCACTGCAGCACAATCTTTGACGCTGGGGGGTGGTTGCATGGAATCACAGAGCATCAGGGACTGGAAGGGACCTCGAAAGATCATCCAGCCCAGTCCCCCTGATACAGCAGNCATGGGGTCACCCCTCAGTCTCCCTTTATTCCCAGCTCAAGAGCCCCAGCTCCCTCAGCCTCTCCTCATCAGGGAGATGCTCCCCTCCCTCCATCATCTCTGTGATTCTGCACTGGACTCTTCCCAGCATCTCAGTGTCCTTCTGGAACTCAGGGGCCCACAACTGGACACAAGACTCCAGATGTGGTCTCCCCAAGGCAGAGTAGAGGAGAAGGAGGACCTCTCTTGATTGCTGGCTCCTGGCCATCCTGCTGGCCACCAGGACCCCCAGGTCCCTTTCAATGGAACCTAACGGCAGCTCTGAATGCCCCAAGCGGTTGTGGCCAAGTGTGACAAAGCAGGTGGCACCGGCAGGGCTCTCTGAGCTTCATCAGAGGTGCAGAGGAGGAAGCAAAGGGGGCTCCCACTCCGAGGGGAAATGCTGAGGCCTCTGCTGATGAGATGTCCCAGCGCATGGAGCTGCCCCTGTGTCCCAGCCCGTGGTGAGCAGCAGCAGAGCGGGGAGAGGGGAGGCACTCGAGGACTATCTCAGCACCTGATGGTGGTTTTCTCTTAGTGGTCTCCTCCTCAGCCTTCTCCCAGCGGGAAAACACGAAAGGGGCCACCACCCCTTGAGGAGGGAGGAACCCCCCCTGAAAAATACGAATGGAGAGAAGAAAGAGTTAAACCGACGCAAAAGAGCAGCCCCTTGCACCTGGTGCTGGCCAAGCCTCTGCCAGCAGCACATCCAGTGACAGGATGGAGCAGGAAGGGTTCTGGGGGGTTGGTCTTCACAGTTATCGCAGCAGCGGCGGCCAAAGCTATTTGCAATAAAGCAGCAAGTGGCAAGTGGCCGAGAGCCCCTGCGATGTGCCGGCCACCTGCAGCGGCACAGCCACAGGCCCGCCAGCGCTGGCCCCGGCCCTACGCAGGGTGAGCGGCTCCTCACAGGGTGTTGAAGGCGGCAGCCGCCAGCCCCATCCCTGGCTGCTCAGGAGATGGCTAGAGGACACGGAGCGGGGCTGCCACACATCTGTGGCTCCCGTGGACCCGCTCTCTCTGGCCAGGCAGCTCAGCCCAGCGTGAAAAAGGACGGGAGCCGCTGCGCTGGGACGTTACAGCCCTGGCGGCAGGAGCTCGGCACAGAGGGCAGACATCCAGAGAGCCCTGCACCGAGGCAGCTGAGCTCTGCCGCGCGGACAGCCCGGGTGGCTCCCGGCTCTGATGTCTTGGATTTATCTGCTCTGCCCCTGCATCGTTCTGCCCCATCCCAGCGCCACACGGTGGATGTGGCCACTTCACGGCCACCATTTGTGATGTGAGAGCGAGGCCAGCTTTACTCTGTCCTACTCCACGGGGATCTGGCATCCAGTGCAACCCCCCTGCACCATGCAGGGCCAGCACTCCCCAGACCAGGTTGCCCAGATCCCCAACCAGCCTGACCTTGAATGGCTCCGGGGATGGGGCCTCCACCCCCTCTCTGGGCAGCCTGTTCCTCTCCAACAAGAGCTGGATGAGCAGTTCCCATCCCACAAGAGCAGGGTGAGCAGTTCCTGTCCAACAAGAGCAGGATGAGCAGTTCCTGTCCAACAAGAGCTGGATGAGCAGTTCCTGTCCAAGAAGAGCTGGATGAGCAGTTCCTGTCCAACAGGAGCTGGATGAGCAGTTCCTGTCCAACAAGAGCTGGATGAGCAGATCCCCTCCAACAAGAGCTGGATGAGCGGTTCCCGTCCAACAAAAGCTGGATGAGCAGTTCCTGTCCAACAAGAGCTGTTGACTCGAGGTGCCCTCCTCCTTTCTTCCCTTCCCCTGCCCGCTTTACCTAGGCTCTGCCAGTTTGATCTTAGAGAAGCTGCTGGGAGCTGCCTGCTGGGCTGACGCTGCTCCTGCACCTCCCACCTCCTCCAGTGCCGATGGGCTGAGGACAACTGCAGCGATTGGACCCTTTCCCTGGGCAGCCTGTGCCAAGGGCTGAGGGCCCTTTCCATGGAGACTCTTTTCTTCAGGGCCGACCGAAACCTCCCCTGGTGCAACCAGAAGGTCCTGTTGTTTGCTCCTTGCGAGAGGAGACCAACCCGCAGCCCTCTCCCACCTCCTGTCAGGTAGTTCCCACTCCAGCCCAGCCCCCCGCCTCCCAGAGGCTGCTCTGGGTTGATCATCTGGAAGGTCTTTTCCAACTGCGATGAGTCTATGACTTGGAAGAGAACCTGGGAGCAGAGCTTCACCTAAGCTCCGTGCTCCTCACCCTTAACCAGCGTTGCTGATCCTCTCCCTTACCTGCTGCTGTGCATTTGCCCAGGTGACTCTACCCAACAAGGACCCGAAGCCCACGGTGGGTGTCTGTGACCAGGCAGCACAACCCATGGACTACAGTGGGTTGGGAGCAGCACCGGGGCTTGTCCCCAGCCCTCCCATGACCTTGGACTGCTTGACCCTGTAGGCTTCTGCTCCTTCGTTCAAGCAAGAGGAACAACGACCCACCTGGAGGAAGAAGCTCCAGCATCTCCAGAGCAGCAGCTCCTGCATCCCACACTCACTGCAGAACCTCCCTTCCGCTTCTCCCTCAGCAGTTTTCAAGCCAGTAACCAGTAGCCCTCCCCCAAGAGGCTCCCCCACAGCAGCTGATGTCCATTTTGCCCGTTCCACGACGGCAGAGACCGAGCGGCCAGGAGGCAGAGGCGGGGGGAGCGTGAGAGCAGCATCCCCCGCAGCATCCCCGCTCCGCCTATCAGGGAGAGCCAGGCGACACGCGCTGGCCACGGAGCTAATCTGCAGAGGCCCATATTAGCCCAATTTGACGTCGAGACGCCTTATCTGCCGCCGAGCAGCGCGTTGAGATGAAAGGACTGGAGCTACAAGTGCCTCTTTGTTTGCACGGACCGGCTGAGTGTCTGCCTGGGAAACGGAGCCTGGCCATCGAAATTGCCGTCACGTTTGCCGGCCGGCAGCCGACTCGGTCTCGGCACCGGCACCCACCCGCTCTGCATCAGCTCAGCAGCTCACCCTGCGCTCTCCCAGCCTGGCAGAGCTGCACTGGGTTGCACTGGGGGATGCTGCCTCCGGTTCGACAGGATGAAGGGCCATGAAGACCTGCAGATCTTTGATTAAGGAGAGCTGCCCTCTGGGAGCTGGCTCCATCGCACGGGAGCATCCAGGGAGGCCACGAGGATGATCTTCTGCTCTGGGGACAGACTGAGGGAGTTGGGGTTGTGCAGCTTTAAGAGGAGAAGACTCCTTACAGTGATCTTACAGTGAACTTCCAACCCCTGACAGAGGCTGTCAGAAGGCTGGGGAAGGCTGTTCCCAAGCCAACTGGACGAGGGGTCATGGTTTGGGTCATAGAATCGTTAGGGATTGGAAGGGACCTCGAAAGATCATCCAGCCCAATCCTCCTGCCAGACCAGGATCCCCTAGATCCAGTCATTAGGGATCAGAAGGGACCTTGAAAGACCATCCAGTCCAATCCCCCTGCCACAGCAGGATCCCCTAGATCCAGTCATTAGGGACTGGAAGGGATCTTGAAAGATCATCCAGTCCTGTCCCCCTGCCAGAGCAGGACCATAGAATCATTGGGGATTGGAGGGACCTCAAAAGATCATCTAGACCAGGTCTCACAGGAAGCTGGAAGAGGGCAGAGTGAGGCTGAACGGGAGGAAAAAGTTCTTGGATCCCTGGAACAGGCTGCCCAGAGACGGGGTGGAGGCCCCATTCCTGGAGCCATTCATGGTCAGGCTGGCTGGGGCTCTGGGCAACCTGACCTGGCGAGTGCTGGCCCTGCTGGGTGCAGGGGGTTCGGAGCAGATGCCCTTTGGAGACCCCTTCCAAGGCAGATTCCACACGGGTGCAGAGCGGAGCCAGCGCCCAGCCCTTTCAACCACCTCCCACCTCGGCGATGCCTCCCCAGCAGCCCCCAGCTCACCGGGGAGCGAAGACCTGGGGAAGCTGGAGAAAGACCAAGATTAAAAAAAACCACCTGGGGAAAAGGGAAGGAAGAGACAAAGAACAGACGGGGTCGGGGGGATGAGGAACACGGAGGGACAGCCAGGAGCGAAGGCGCTCAGGGGGCTGTTGTGCTCCCACCTGAACCCCGTCCGGAACGCACCGTCAGCCGGGCTTTGTGCACTTGTCTCGGGTGAGGGGAGGGGGAAAAGGGGGCTCCCAACTTCCTTGGGGAGCAGGACAATAACCATCAGAGCGAGGAGAAGCCTCTGGGGCGCCGCCGCTAGCAGCAGCAGCCCCGCAGATGGCAGTGGCAGGTTAAAAAGCAGCCGGCCGAGCTCTCTGCCTCCCCTGGCAGCCTCCCAGCCTCTGCAGAACCGGCTCCTCCGGTGCTGATGGAGCCAACAACCTGGATCAAAGAACATTGGGGACTGGAAGGGACCTCGAGAGATCATCTAGTCCAATCCCCGCTGCCAGAGCGGGGCCACCTCGACCAAGTTGTGGCTGGCTCCTGCTGGTTATGGGCTTGTTCGTGTCTGGTTCTGGAGCCCCCAACAGCAGAAGGATGGGGACCTGACAGAGCTGGTCTGTCCTCAGGGCAGTAGGGCTCCGGCCCTCTGAGCATCATCTCCATGGCCTCACAAGTGCCTCAACCTCCCCTGGAGCCAGGGGCATCTTTGATTTCCAGTTGCTTGCAAGAGCCCATTGACAAGTGGGGTCACTCCTCCCACGGCTGCCGGGACCAGGATACCCCAGGGGCTCCCTCACAAGGCCGGTGAAGCAGGAGGCGCGAAGTCCTGCCTGACTTTGACCAGATGAATTGCTCTGGTGCCCTCTGATTGCCAAAGCTGGGCAAATTCCCCCCCGTGAGGTGGCTGCCAGGGGATGTGCTGGGAAATCCTGGCTACTGGGGCTAGCTGGAGCCCTCCTGGATGCGGCAGGTGAAGCTGGCTCCACCAAAAGCCCCTTTTACACCCTTGTCCCCTCACGCTGTTGACAGCCATCACCTCCTCTCTCCTCCTTTCTCCCTCTTGCTGCCGGGTCTGTCACCTTCATGTTTCCAGGGCAACGACAAGAAGTTTCCCTCCAGCCCAGAGGCAGAGCGAAGCCACTCTGCTGGAAACCTCAAAGCCAGCACTGGAACTCATGCAGCAGCACGCGAGCGCACGCAGCGTCTCCCAGTCCTCCCAGTTCATCCTTAGCTGCCTCCAGATCAGTCTGAGCATCTCTGACTAGTGATGCTGGTGGATCCCGACACCGCCTGGAGAACAGGGAAGGGAGCAGCTTAATCCTGTCCTGGCCAACCTGGCAGCAGCAAGGAAGAATGAGCAGAACAAGTCTTCTTCAAGCAAGACGTGGTCTGGGTTGACTGGTTCTCCAACAGCTCCACCCAACAGAGCTAATGATCTTGTGAGGCACCTACCGGAGTGTCGTGGGGTGACTCTTTACATGCAACAGCCAGGGAGTCTCTCTCATAACTCTGGTGAATCCTTGGAGTGCAGAAGACATCCTTCTCTTGGCCTTCTGGATCTCTGCAGTGTGACTGCTGCAGCAAGAACTGCGTTTCTGCCCCACGGACCCAGTGAAAGACAACTCGTTCTCTCCCTCTTCCATCTCTGTTTCAGAGGAGCAGGGTCTGGTAGCTGTGGCTCGAGCAGCAGGACCATGGAGACACTGGGGGAGAAGAAGAGGGGAGGCCTTGGCTGTGCTTTGTCTTTTAACTCTTTCTTTACTCACAGAACCACAGAACATCAGGGATTGGAAGGGATCCTGAAAGATCATCCAGTCCAGTCCCCCTGACACAGCAGGATCCCCTAGATCAGTCGCACAGGAACATGGCCAGGCAGGTTTTAAATGTCTCCAGAGAAGGAGACTCCACAACCCTCCTGGGCAGCCCCTTCCAGTGCTCTGTCACCCTTACTGGGAAGAAGGTCCTTCTCACATTGATGTGGAACCTCCTCTGTTCCAGCTCCCACCCACTGCCCCTTGTCCTGTCACTGGGTGCCCCTGAGCAGAGCCTGGCTCCATTCTCCTGACACCCACCCTTCCCATATTGATCAACATTCATGGGGTCACCTCTCAGTCTCCCTTTATTCCCAGCTCAAGAGCCCCAGCTCCCTCAGCCTCTCCTCAACAGGGAGATGCTCCCCTCCCTCCATCATCTCTGTGATTCTGCGCTGGGCTCTCTCCAGCATCTCAGTGTCCTCCTGGAACTGAGGGGGCCACAACCCAAGATTCCAGACGTGGTCTCCCCAGGGCAGAGCACTGTGCTGTTCCCTCCCATTCCAATCCACCTCAGGATGCCCTTGGCCTTCTTGGCCACAAGGGCCCATTGCTGGCTCCTGGCCATCCTGCTGGCCACCAGGACCCCCAGGTCCCTTTCTCCTCCACTGCTCTCCAACAGGTCAGTCCCCAACTTATCCTGGTACCTGGGGTTGCTCTTCCCCAGATGCCCTCATTAGAGCTCATTCAGTGTCTCCCCACCCAGCTCTCCAGCCTGTCCAGATCCTTCTGGATGGTAGCCCAGCCTGCTGGGGTGTTGGCCACTCCTCCCAGCAAGGCAGCTTTTCATCCAGGTGTCACCTGGAGCAAATCACAACGCAGCATCCTCATCACTACTGGAGACGTGAAACGAGGCCATCGACAAGAAGGCCCTGGTTGTGCCCTCGTGGTCCTTCCACGGTGCAGATAGAAGAGGGAAGAGCAAACCTGTCTTTCTTGTAGGAGCCAGAAACATCCCACAACCTGAGAGGGGCCCATGGGTGGAAATAACCAGCTCATCACATCCTCTGGTGGTCACAGGCTGCTGACTCCCAGCAGCGCTTCGCTCGGGGCTAGCCAACGCCGAGCGGAGAACAGCTACACGGCGCTCGTGGCCGGGACAACTCCGGTTATTTAACTACCAACCCACAATAACCCCACCCCTTGGATGGGGTTCTGCTCACGCGAGCACCCAGAGCTCCCCAGACACCCTGTGGGGTGTCCCTGCACCATCTGCTCGGCGTCAGACTCGCCTCCCTCCCACGCAGCCGGGCAGGAGCACCCAGGGATGCCGCAGCGCTCCGCCGGGCTGGGAGCAGAGCTTCCGCGTCCCACACCGCGGCTGCTCCTCATTCACGCCCCTTTGCATGGCCTCAGCCACAGCTGGTGGGGACCACGACCTCCCAGCACCTGAGCCCTGCCCAGCAAAACCTGCCCTTCCACCCCATCAGCTTCGTTCTCACTTCTGACACATCCCACCTCCCAGGTGAGACAAGCAGCCAGCAGCTCTCTCCTCTCCGCGCGGCCCCGCAAAGGACGGGCTGGCTCCTATTTACTGCAGACAGGGGAAGGAAAAAACCCAAGTCAGTCCTGTCATCAAATCAACAAAACCAGGGGCTGGCTGGGGAAAAACCTCTAATGAGGTCGGGAAGGGTGAAATGCCACCGCTGCAACTGGTGACCTTTTCTCATCTCCAGAACAACGTTTGCTAGACACAGACACAAACCACTGGCTGTTTGCAAAGAGATTGAGGGGTTTCTGCTCACGGAGGGATCCTGTTTGTGCCTGTCGCCGCGGCTCAGCGCCTCATCCCACCGGTGATTCGCAGATAATGACCTGCAGCCTTGTGAGGGGCTTCGCTGCGAGTTTGTGAGGAGGGGGACGTCTCTTCTGAAGCTGGAGAACAGGACAGGAGGATGGAAATGTCTCAGCTGCTGTCGGGGAGTGAGAGGGGTTTGCAGCTGGTAAACAAGCAATAAGGATCCTGCTGAGCCCCAGTGAGAGGGAGCAGCAGGGACTGAAGGGCTGCTGAGGAGCAGCTCTGGATAGTGAGGAACAAACAGCCTGATGCCTCTCAGCACACCACACCAGTCCCAGCACATATCCAGTCCAAGTCCCAGCCCCAGTCCCATCACACGTCCAGTCCCAGTACGTGTCCAGTCCTAGCCCCAGTCCCAGCACATGTCCAGTCTAAGCCTCAGTCCCAGCACATGTCCAGTCCCAGCACATGTCCAGTCCAAGCCTCAGTCCCAGTATATGTCCAGTCCCAGTCCCAGCACACGTTCAGCCCTGCAGGGCACCGCAGCCCCAGACTGGGGCTTTCCAGCTCTGAGAGACCGGCAGACACATCAGCCTTGCTGGCATCCCAGTGCCAGCAGTGACAACCACTGAGACCAAAGAACAGACAGACTCACTTTGACAGGTCTGGGCAGCACAGGCTGAGAGCAGCTTTTCCTAAGAGCTACTGCTCCCAAGCTTGGATCCCTTCCCTGGGGATGGATCCTCCTTCCCCCTGCCGGGCTCTCCTAGCGCGGAGCATCACCGGGGTGCCGGTGCCGGCTGCGCTGCCAGCCCCTCGCTCAGCCCCTCCAGGTTCCTCTTGGCAGCTCTTTGCCTCTCACCTCGGTCACGCTGTAAACGAGACGGAGCTTAACCCACCAGTCACCAGTGAAACAGCAACATCTTTCTCCGTGACATTCAGGCGATTGAAAAGCTCCTTGTAGGGTCAAGCCCAGTGACTTCTAAATAATGCATCGTGTTTGTTACGGCGCTGGCATTTAAGTGCTGGCTGAGGGAGGAAAAGCAACTGGGCTCCCAGTGCTCGGCGCTCTCTGTACTGGGGTCGCTGTCCCACCGGCACCCCGATCCCTCTGCAAATCCCTCAGCACACTGCCACGCGTCCTGGCTCTCCCCGCAGGGCCACGGGCACGTTCCCAGCCTGTGGGCACGTTCCCAGCTCGCTGGCTCGTCCAGTCCCACTTCACAGCCCTGACACCGCCACAGCTGGGTCACTCTGAGCTCATGTTGCTGGGCTGGGTGGATCCATGGATGACTGGCCCTAGAACATGGCCATCCCTGGATCCCTCCTGGCAAACCAACAGGAACCCAACAGCTGTGAGATCTCTTGTTGCCCTGGAGGTGGGGAGGAAGAGGTGGGTTTACGCACTAAACCTGAGTTATGACCGATCCTGACAGAGCAGCAGCCCAAAGCTGCCTCCAGAGCTGCTGTGACGGTCAGACCTCCCTTCCTCTCCAACCCCACAGGCCATGGAGCAAGAGGTGCTGCCCCGTGTCCTCCTCCACCGCTGCTCTGTGAACAGGAGAGAGGGGCAGCAGCCGGGATCCACGTCACTGCCTCCCAGCTGAGCGCTTTGGAGGAGCTGGTGGGCACGCTGAGGCTGGCGACGCGCGGCCAGGAGCTGTCACTTCTGCTCACATCAGTCATCTCGAGCGCGGCGGTGTCACACCTCTGCCCGGGATCGCTGAGCAGGGACGGGGCAAGGAGCCCCCTGCCAGCCCCTCTGCTGCCGCTGCTCGTCACCGCAGAGCGCTTCACCGCTGAAGTCACCCTCTGCTGCCTGGTTTCCAAGCTGCTGCCAGGCCAGGGGGAGCTGGGATGTCGTCAGCACCCACCACAGCGGGCTGGAGCCAGCACATCTGCTCCTTCCTGAGGTCCAGCACCCCTGAGGATGCTGCGTCAGGGCGGTGGCCTCTGGTGGCCCCATTCTTCTGAGGTCCAGAGCCAAATGCCTCTGACAGGCTGCAGAACGTGTTTGGGGAGGGTCTGAGCTCCCAGAGAGCAGGAGGATCTTCTCCAGGTTGCAGGGTGAGGTGGGGACAGTGGGGCAGAACCCAGGAGCTCTGGCTCCTGCTGGGCTCTCACCTCCCCACCCTGACTGAACCACAGATGTCCCAGTTCCCTGTGCTGTTCCCTCCAACACCCCAAACACAGACTAAACCCCATCCCCAGCATCTCTAGATGAGAAACTCTCCAACCCAGGGGTTGCACCAGTCTACTCCAGTGAAAAGCACCGAGACAGGGAGCGTGAGGGAGTTTTAAAGAGACAGGAGACCTGAGGGCTCCCCACGAGACCTCAAGACTCTTTCTACCCCCAAACCAACAAACATAAACGAGGGACTGGAGGTACTTTGAAACGCAGCTGCCTGAAAACTCACCCATTCAGCATCACAGGGTATTTTTAGCCTGTAAAGCAGAGCAGATATAAATACATCTTCGCTCCTGCTGCAGTGCAATTGGTTTAATCAGTTACATCACCGACAGGTTTGATCTGGGGGACATAAACAGAGCTTGTATTACAGAGAGAACAGGCAATGTGTGTGTGTGTGTGTGCCTGGAGACACATCTATATCTGCATCTACTTCTAAATCTGTATCTACATCTATATCTACATCTAAATCTATATCTACATCTATATCTGTATCTATCTGTCTATATATCTGTGTCTCTGTATCTCTATATATCTGTGTCTACATGTATATCTATAGCTCTAGACCTACGTCTACATCTATATGATGTAGAGAAATGACATTAATTCAATATCTTTGAATGATAAGGAGCCTGAGGGGTGACTCCATGAATGTTGATCAATATGGAAAGAGCGGGTGTCAGGAGGATGGAGCCAGGCTCTGCTCGGGGGTGTCCAGTGGTAGGACAAGGGGCAGCAGGTGTGAGCTGGAACAGAGGAGGTTGGACTAGATGACCTCTAGAGGTCCCTTTCAGCCTAGAACATTCTATGATTCTATGTTTGGGAAACAAGGGGGTGATGGACTGCAGATCCTATTTTCTAAACGGGGTAGAGTCTCCTTCTCTGGAGATGTTTAAATGCCACCTGGACACGTTCCCGTGTGACTTGGTCTAGGTGATCCTGCTCTGGCAGGGGGATTGGACTGGATGATCTTCTGAGGTCCCTTCCAATCCCTGATGCTCTGTGATTCTGTGATAGCTATATCAATATCTATACCTATGTCTGTATCTATCTATATCTATACCTATGTCTATATATCTAGATCTCTACATCTATACCTACATCTACGTATCTATATCTCTACACCTGTACCTACATCTACCTCTACATCTATATCTCTATCTATATATATATCTACCCCTACATCTACCTCTACATCTATATATCTACACCTATACCTACATCTATATCTATATCAATATATCTCTATACCTATACCTACATCTACCTCTACATCTACCTCTACATCTATATCTACACCTACCTCTACTTCTACCTCTACATATACATCTACATCTACATCTCTACATCTATATCTACATCTATACCTACACCTACCTCTACATCTACCTCTACATCTACATCTCTACACCTATACCTACATCTACCTCTACATCTATATCTACACCTACACCTACATCTACCTCTACATATACATCTACATCTATATCTACATCTCTACATCTATATCTACATCTATACCTACACCTACCTCTACATCTACATCTCTACACCTATACCTACATCTACCTCTACATCTATATCTACACCTACACCTACATCTACCTCTACATATACATCTACATCTATATCTACATCTCTACATCTATATCTACATCTATACCTACACCTACCTCTACATCTACATCTCTACACCTATACCTACATCTACCTCTACATCTATATCTACACCTACACCTACATCTACCTCTACATATACATCTACATCTATATCTACATCTATATTTCTACACCCATACCTACATCTACCGCTACATCTACCTCTACATCTACATCTACATCTATACCTACACCTACCTCTACATCTGTATCTACACCTACCTCTACCTCTACATATACATCTACATCTACTTCTATATCTCTACACCTATACCTACATCTACCTCTACATCTTTATCTCCATCTATACCTACACCTGCCTCTACATCTGTATCTACACCTACCTCTACCTCTACATATACATCTACATCTATATCTACTTCTATATCTCTACACCTATACCTACATCTACCTCTATATCTACCTCTACATCTATACCTACACCTACCTCTACATCTATATCTATACCTACATCTACCTCTACCTCTACATATACATCTACATCTCTACACCTATACCTACTTCTACCTCTACATCTACATCTACATCTCTACACCTATACCTACATCTACCTCTACATCTATATTTATACCTAAATCTATATATCTCTATATTAATATCTACCTCTATATCTAGATCTCTGTATCTATATTGATATCCATCTCTATATAATAAATCCATGTATCTATATGATATAAAATAGATATCATACAAATATTTTAGTATCATTCATGTTTCAGTATTATTCATATTCTACTGTACTTATCCACATTCTAATACTATTTCTATGTTTTGATTATTTATATTTTTACACCTAATCTTTTAAATATTGTAATATATAAAATGATAAAGCATAAATAAAGCCACATCCCTCTCTCTCCAAAAACAGAGATGTGCTTTGATGTAGTCGCACAGCCTATACGTGTCTATCCAGGCACAGCCACTCGCACCCCTCTCTCCCTTTTCCGTTTAAAAAAAGACATAAATTGCTGCCTGAATCATTTTCACAAATAAGACAAACCCCATCTTTTGCTGGCAAAACGATTAGGGCTGTCAGGGCTGACGGACGCGGGCTCTGCCATGAATTATTCAGGGAGGCTAATTATAAACTGGCAGATTGCTGGCACCAGGGCACAAACGGGCTGGAGATCTACGGTGGCGGTAACTGAGCTGCTCCTCCCCAGCTCCTGAGGCACTGGAGCACAGGGACAAGGTGGGACCAGTTACTGGCACATGAACAGATTCACTCTGTAGGAAATGAGTTGGTGGGAGAGTCCAGGGCAGAGCCAGAAAGATGCTGAAGGCAGGGGAGCGTCTCCGTGATGAGGAAAGGCTGAGGGAGCTGGGGCTCTTGAGCTGGGAAAGAAGGAGCCTGAGGGGTGACCCCATGAGTCATAAAGATGAGAAGGGTGGGTGTCAGGAGGATGGAGCCAGGCTCTGCTCAGGGGCACCCAGTGATAGGACAAGAGGCAGTGGGTGTGAGCTGGAACAGAGGAGGTTCCACATCAATGAGAGAAGGACCTTCTTCCCAGTGAGAAGAACAGGCTGCCCCGGGGAGGGGGTTGGGTCCCCATCCCTGGAGGGGTTTGAAGGTCATTTAAATGTAGTGCTGAGAGATCTGGTCTAGTGGTGACCTCGGTAGAGTTGGGTTATGGGTTGGACTCGATCTCAAGGGTCCTTTCCAATCTGAATGATTCTGACTCTCCGCTTTCAGGAGCCTGACCCTCCTCAGCACTTTACCAAAGGCCTCCTGGCAGAGTTCACAGCTCTGGTTTAAAGCTCCTTCGTTTTCTTTGAGGCTTTAGGGACCTTCCAGGGCTTTTCCTCACCCTCCAGTCACTGGCTGGAGAACAAAGCATTAGAGACACAACCAAAGGTCAAAGTCTTCTTGTCAGCAGGAGTTAAATGGGGCACTGAACCCCACCACCAAGCATGGTGCCTCTCCAAAGCTCCATTTCCACGACTGGAGCTCAACTCTGAGCAAACCAGAGGTTAAAATGCCCTGGCTTTGACTGCACAAAACCTGCCCAGCTCTGCCCCACGCAGCAGAGTGAAGGTTAGAAAACCCACAGCCACAAAGTCGGTGTCTTTTTCCATGGAACCTCCTCTGCTCCAGCCTGTCCCCACTGATCCTTTCCCCATCACTGGACACCCCTGGGCAGAGCCTGGCTCCATCCTCCTGACACTCACCCTTCCCATATTCACCAACATTCATGAGGTCACCCCTCAGTCTCGTCCAGCTCCATCAGCCTTTCCTCAGTGGGGAGATGCTCCACTCCATCACCCCTGCAGCTCCACACCGGGCTCTTTCCAGCATTTTCACTGGCTGTTTCATCACAGCCCAGCAGAGCCAGTCACAGGACGCATGAGGACCCTCCTAAAAGAGAACACACCCACTCTTTGAGCCTCTTGCCTAACCCTGGCTCCCCAATTCCCACAGAAACCAACCCCTCCTGGGTGCCCACCAGCATCAGAACCACAGCTCTGACCTCCCGCTTGCCCGAGGGAGTGATGCTTGATGCTTGATGCTGAGGGTGCAGCCATGGACCACGCAGATACCCTCCTCACACATCCAGCTCCCCCCAGAACAAAAGGGCAGCTTACGAGTGAGAGAAGGAACGACCCTCATACAGCCAGGCTGGGCAAGTAGCAGCCCCCTGCGTTTACCCCGAACCCGTCAGCAGCTTCCCAAGCAGAAAGGGAAGAGGAATTGTGCTGCACGAACAGACCATCAGCTGATGGGGGCTTTCAGGGTTTGTCTCTTCTCTCAAAGCACTGCTGGAAAAATTCCCCCCCCCCCCGAGTCTCTCCTTTTCTTTTCCTCTTGACATACTGGAGACACAACCCCGCTCCCTGCGAGGGAATCTCTTCTGCCGTGTGTCTCAAGCTCAGTGACATTCTGCACGGTGCCCGCAGCGCCCGGCCTCGGCGCGCGGCTGCCTCCTCGGTGTGAACATGCAGATCAGGAGTCATCACCCACTTACAGAAACAGCCAGGACACTCGTGCTGCCTCTTGCCTGAGTCTAAAGGATGAGGTGGAGGCGGGGGAGATCGGCAGCGGGGAGGGGAGCGATGGGTTCGGGGTGTCAGGATAATCACAGAGCATTAGGGATTGGAAGGGACCTCCAAAGATCATCCAGTCCAATCCCACTGACACAGCAGGATCCCCTAGATCCAGTCATTAGGGACTGGAAGGGACCTTGAAAGACCATCCAGTCCAACCCCCCTGCTACAGCAGGATCCCCCAGATCCAGTTATTAGGGAGTGGAAGGGACCTCAGAAGATCATCCAGTCCAGTCTCCTGACACAGCAGGATCCCCTAGATCTCAGAATCCCAGAGCATTAGAGATTGGAAGGGATCTTGAAAGATCATCCAGTCCAATCCCCCTGACACAGTAGGATCCCCTAGATCCAGTCACACAGGAACAGCCTGTTGACTCCACAACCCCCCTGGGCAGCCCCTTCCAGGGCTCTGGCACCCTCACTGGGAAGAAGGTCCTTCTCAGATTGATGTGGAACCTCCTCTGTTCCAGCTGACACCCAGTGCCCCTTGTCCTGTCACTGGGTGCCCCTGAGCAGAGCCTGGCTCCATCCTCCTGACACCCACCCTTCACATATTGATCAACACTCATGGGGTCACCCCTCAGGGTCCTCCAAGCCCAAGAGCCCCTGCTCCCTCAGCCTTTCCTCATGATCATGATGCCAAGGAGATGGAGGTGGCTGGTGATGAGCAGAAATCTTCCCCTTGTCTTCCCCACCCTCTGCAGTTGGAATGTTTTGTGCTCCAACCTTTAGGTTGTGATAAAATATTAATGCTGATGTTTTATTATAATTTTATATTCAGTGTTGAATATTTTAATACAATCAAAAGCCCAAATGAAATCTGTCAGAGTTATTGGGTGAAATGATTCTGCACAACCCAAACAAAACCATCCACCAGAGCCAGGGAGATGTTTTCCTGGACTCTGCTTTCCCTGGGTACAAAGTGAATGTTCTGATGGGAGGGCAGCCCCCTCCCTTTCCAAAACATTGGGAATTCAATTGGATTGTGCAGTCACAGAACCAGAGAACATCAGGGACTGGAAGGGATGTCCAAAGATCATCCAGTCCAAAGCCCCTGACACAGCAGGATCCTCTAGATCCAGTCACACAGGGACAGTCCAGGGGGGTTTGAAACGTCTCCAGAGAAGGAGACCCCAAACCCCCCCTGGGCAGCCCCTTCCAGGGCTCTGTCACCCTCACTGGGAAGAAGGTCCTTCTCACATTGATGTGGAACCTCCTCTGCTCCAGCTCACACCCACTGCCCCTTGTCCTATCACTGGGTGCCCTGAGCAGAGCCTGGCTCCATCCTCCTGACACCCACCCCTTCCATCTTGATCAACATGAACGAGGTCACCCCTCAGTCTCAAGTGCCTCTACCTGAACCTACTGTCCCCTGTGTGGCTCAAGATTTACCTCCTTGGTCCTTCTTGCACTTCTGAGCCCTGACAGGAGCATGGTTGTCCCAGTAATGCACTAACTCACTGTCCTAGGTTTGTCTGTCGGGGCAATTTTCAAACCACAACATTCATAGAATCATAAGGTCAGAAGGGATCTCCAACCCCCATACAGGGGCCAATCACTCACCAGACCAGGTTGCCCAGAGCCCCATCCAGCTTGATCTTGAAAGGTTCCAGGGATGGGGCCTCCACCCCCGTTCTGGGCAACCTAAAGAGACCCCATAACCTAAAGAGACCCCATAACCTAGACAGACCCCATAACCTAGACAGACCCCATAACCTAAAGAGACCCTACAACACCTAATGGCTCCAGGGATGGCAATCTGTTCCAGGGATCCTCCACCCTCAGATTCAACAACTTTGTCCTCCTGCCCAGCATAAATCTCCCCTAAATGAAGACATAACACAGGAGTCTCAGCCCCGCTGCCACCAGCCACCCCACGGTGCTGAGACATCTGCTCTGCCTCCCCAAAGGGCTGTGGTGACACAGACACCATCACATCTCAAAGGGACCAGGTGAGCCCCTTCGTGGGCTCAGAGCACAGCTCCTTGGTGCTGAGAACCCCCCGTCCTATTGCCGTGGGGATCCCCGCTGGGAGCCACATGCCAATGGCCCCCTCCCCGTGTCACAGCGTGAGGCTGCTGCCAGCACTTCCAAACAGTTCTTCCACTTAAGGTGGATTAAGAGCCACGTTCTGGTGGGGCTAGCAGCACGTCATCTCCTTTTGCCTCTCCCTCCTCCAGCTGAGGAGCCGCAATGGCGCACTGCACATGCCGCCGCCGAGATCTCAGTCTCCTGCTCCAGCTCCAGGAGAGACTGCCCACTCTGCTGAAGAATAATTTATGTTGATTGACACTCTCTAATCCCCTCTGGATGCAGCTAATGATTAAGAGATGCCAGCAAGTTTAAAAGCACGTCCTACCTGAGGAGGACTCTAAGCTCCTCGGGAAAGCTTTGAAAAGCCTCCAATTTTGAGCACAAACTGCTGCTGCTGGTCTTTAGGCACCTTCCTTGTCTCCCCTCTCTTGTCTCCCCTCCTCCTTCCCCACCCCATGGGAAGGTCTAATTAAATTACTGAGCTCAATCAGTGCAGAGGGGATTGAGATCAATGCTGGAAGGACCTTCCTGCAGCTGCTGCACATCCCCAGCCAGGTCTTTAGAGCATCCTGCAGCTTGAAGAAGCTGAAAAGTCCATGTCTGAGCTTTCTACTGGTTTTGGGGACCACGAGAGGTGATGGTATCCTCATGTAAATCAAGACCTGCTGGAGCACAGCGACTACATTAGATGTTGGTGAAGGGGGAAGCACCAATCCGTGGGGATCTGCAGCTGTGCAAAGATGCCCTGCAGTCATCTCTCGAGCACCCAGATCCACCAGACAACTTTGGCTGCCAGGCCAAACTGCTGTGGAGCAAACGGAATCATCGTGAAGGTTGGAAAAGACCTCCAAGATCATCAAGTCCAACCGTCTCGTCTACAACCCCCAACCACTAACCCCATCTTCCCAAACACCCTGGGCTGCCCCGTTCTTGAACTCTGCCTCCACCTCCTCCCTGGGCAGCCCCCTGAGGCCTCCCCACTCTGCCTGGGAAGAAGATTTTCCTCAGATCCAAGATGACCCTCCTCTGGCACAGCCCGACCCCAGTTCCTCTGCTCCTAAATGCTACAGCATCAGGTCCCTGGGTGTGATGTGAGGCTGCTCCAAAAAGGGTCCCCGTGCTGATGCCCTCAAGCCAAGTCTGCTGGCATCTCTGTGTTAATCAGACAGGAGGAAACAAGCTCTGCAGCAGCCCTCCCTGCACCCTACACACCTTCCCCAGCACCCTGCCTGCCCCCTACCACGAAGAAATGGTCTATACTGGTCACTGGCCAGCAGAGGCCAAAGCAGCCTGCAGACAGGAGCTGTGGATTTGCCCATCTGGCAAGGATTTCCCCTCATTCCAAATCAACTTCAGCTCTGCAGGCTGCTCGTCCAGCGCATCCACAGCAGCATAATCCATCGGCACAACCCCACGAGGGGACTGCCCGGCGTGGACTACAATCCCAGTGGTAGATTTCAGACTGGAAGAGGAGAGGGAGAGGGAATCGATCCCTGAATCCCCCCAACCGCCGCCCAAGATTCACCGGGGAGCTCAGAGGGTTAAAGCACAGCCCCCAGTGAGGGAAGGCTGAGCATTGCTTCAAAAGTGCTGAGAAATCTTCTCATCAAAATAATGTCAGAGCCTGTCACGGCGGAGGGAAAACACACGCGCGATACGTGATGGTTCTGCAGGAGATGTAAAAGGCTGTTTAGTTAAAACAAAACTCTTTCAAAGCACGAGACGGGGAAGGGGAGATGGAGAGGGGAGGCGGAGTGGGGGGAAGAGGTGAAGGCAGGATGTTCCCCACTCTTGGAACTAGGAAGGTATTTAAATGGAGAAACCTGCTGAGGTGGGCACAGCCCTGTCTCCAGTGCCAGCGCTGCACGACACCAGTGAGAGGGGACCACTGGCAGGCATGGACACGGGAGCCCCTTCGGCCAGAGCTCACCAGCCTCCAGCTTGGCTTGAAGCATCCCCCTTCCTCTGCCAGAGCTGCCACAAGAATCAGAGAATCATTCCTGTTGGAAAAGACCTTTAGGATCATCGAGTCCACCCATGAACCCAACTGCCCATCCAGCTGCTAAACTCTGGCTCCAGATCTCCCCAGCTGGGAAACACAGCCAGGGTGGCAGCCTGTTCCAAGGGCTGAGGGCCCTTTTCAGGGAGAAGTTCTTGTTCACGGCCAACCTCAACCTCCCCTGGTGCTGGAAAGGGGTTGCCCAGGGAGGTTGTGAAGTCTCTTTCTCTGGAGACATTTAAAACCCACCTGGACTGTCCATGTGTGACTGGATCTAGGGGATCCCGCTGCGGCAGGGTGACTGGACCAGGTGATCTTTTGAGGTCCCTTCCAACCCCTAACACTCTGTGGTTTCCTCTGGTTTTATTGCTTGTTCCTTGTGAGAAGAGACCAACCCCTACCTCTCTACACCCTCCTTTCAATAAGAAGAAAGTAAGAAGAACTGGTGTGGAATGGGACTGATGAACAGCTGCCATGGGGATGCTGGATCCCTGTGAGTGCAGTTCCTGCGTCACCGATTCCCAATCCAGGAAGCAAAATGCTTGTTGCAGGGATGCCCTGACGTTGCTGCAGGAAGCCAGGGTTTGGAAGAGGGATTTCAGCTGTACCCGTGACTCTGCACTGCTCTGGCCCTGTGCCCTACTCACCAGAAATCTCTTAGCAGACCTGGCTCTGAAGCCAAACAGAATGAGGTGGAAGAGATCACAGTCGATGGAAAGGGTGCTACAGGCTTCCGGGTCTCATTGCCAGCTCCTCCAGCTCGATGCTGCGGAGAAGAACTTCTCCAACCAGCCAAATCAACGCAATGTCCCTCTTCCCTGCCCATCTGAGAAACAGAATCACAGAATGCGTTGGGTTGGCAGAGGCCTCCAAAGAGCATCCAGTCCAACCCCTCTACAACAAGCAAGGACTTTCCTCACCAGACCAGATTGCCCAGGAACAGTCCAGGGGGGTTTTAAATGTCTCCAGGGAAGGAGACTCCACAATCCCCCTGGGCAGCCCCTGCCAGGGCTCGGTCACCCTCACTGGGAAGAAGATCCTTCTCACATTGATGTGGAACCTCCTCTGCTCCAGCTGACACCCACTGCCCCTTGTCCTGTCACTGGGTGCCCTGAGCAGAGCCTGGCTCCATCCTCCTGACACCCACCCCTTCCATCTTGATCAACATGAACGAGGTCACCCCTCAGTCTCAAGTGCCTCTACCTGAACCCAACATCCCCAATGGAGCTCAAGATTTACCTCCTTGGTCCTTCTTGCACTTCTGAGCCCTGACAGGAGCATGGTTGTCCCAGTAAGGCACTAACTCACTGTCCTAGGTTTGTCTGTCGGGGCAATATTCAAACCACAACATTCATAGAATCATAAGGTCAGAAGGAATCTCCAACCCCCATACAGGGGCCATCACTCACCAGACCAGGTTGCCCAGAGCCCCATCCAGCTTGATCTTGAAAGGCTCCAGGGATGGGGCCTCCACCCCCTTTCTGGGCAACCTAAACAGACCCCATAACCTAAATAGACCCCATAACCTAAATAGAACTCTTAACCTAAAGAGACCCCATAACCTAGACAGACCCCATAACCCAAATAGACCCCATAACCCAAATAGATCCCATAACCTAGACAGACCCCACAACCTAGACAGACCCCACAACCTAAAGAGACCCCATAACCTAAACAGACCCTATAACCTAGACAGACCCCACAACCTAGACAGACCCCACAACCTAAAGAGACCCCATAACCTAAACAGACCCTATAATCTAGACAGACCCCACAACCTAGACAGACCCCACAACCTAAAGAGACCCCATAACCTAAACAGACCCCATAACCTAGACAGCCCCTACAGCACCTAACAGTTACTAGCACCTGCCGGACACGACACCGACTCAGAAGGTAACAGAACGGAAAGGAAGAGGATCCGTTTAACCCGGTGGAGGACCAGCTCCCACCTGCACAGAGAGACTTTCCCCGACACGTCTTTAATCTTCCCCACTTCCAGCCCTTAATGGCAGAAGCTGATTCACAGCCCCGGTGATGGATTTGGCGCCCGGACGCCAAGTGACAGGCTCATTTTGGAGGATCCAGCCGCCATAATTCCCTGTTTTATTTGTTATTATTTTAACCCGCTGATGGAGCGGGGCTGCGGGGAAGGCAGCGGGCAACGGCTGCGGCTCGCGGCGTTATTTAGGGTCGGGTGTTTAAGGCGAGAGCTTCGTGCCTCTTGATATTTATGAAGCAGATGTGCCGGTGGCTGCGGCGGCACAGATCTTATTTGTTTGTTGTTCAAACAAAGGATCAGGAAATTGGATGCTGTTTCTTGCCAGTGATATCATCTTCTCCGTTAGGGGAAGGCCACCGGTCCTTCCACGTTTCTCCAGCAGAGCAATGAGGAGCAGCGCGGCCTCCGGTTCAAGGTGAGTGAGTCACCCTGCAGAGCGCTTCTGCTCTAACAGGGCTGAACAGCTCTGCAAAGTGCTTCGTCTCAAAGAGGGCTCAGCCACCCC
>VXBP01003992.1:721716-766095 GCA_013400115.1 Rhinopomastus cyanomelas
ATCTCAGATAGGGCTGAGCCACCCCACGGAGACCTTCATCTCAGATAGGGCTGAGCCACCCCATGGAGACCTTCATCTCAGATAGGGCTGAGCCACCCCATGGAGACCTTCATCTCAGATAGGGCTGAGCCACCCCACGGAGACCTTCATCTCAGATAGGGCTGAGCCACCCCATGGAGACCTTCATCTCAGATAGGGCTGAGCCACCCCATGGAGACCTTCATCTCAGATAGGGCTGAGCCACCCCATAGGATCGTAGGATGTTAGGGGTTGGAAGGGACCCAAGAGATCATCTCAGATAGGGCTGCACAGTGCTTGAACTTAAACAGGGCTGAACCTCCTCATAGTGTCCTTCATCTCAAACAGGGCTGAGCAGCATCTTCCAGCTTGTGGGGCCCAAGGCCCTGCCTGTTGCTGCAGTTTACTTTCTGATTTGTGGGTTTTCCCCATTTCTTGCCTGAATTCCCCCTCTTAAGACCAAATTATAAATGTTGCCTTGGGGAGCAGTGCACAGCATTCTCCTCACACAGAAGACAAGGTTCTAGGGAGGAGAAGCCTTCCAGCCAGACTCAGGGAGAACCCTCATCCCACTGGAGACCAGCATGAAAAAGCCTGACGGGGCTTTTGTGGGATTAGGGATGGTTGTGTCGCCAGAGCGGAGTCACGCTGAGTTCTCCCCCTTGTCTAAGCTGGAGAGGTGCCTCAGCTCCAGCCTGGCAGCTCTGCTGGGTGGTTTGAAGCCCTGCAGCACAGAGGAGCTGGGGCACAACTCTGTGAACTGGCTGTGAGCTCCTAAATCACTCTGGCAACTGGGAGAAGTCCATCCAGCCTGAGACACTGAGGCTGCAGCAGCAGCAGAGGCCAAGAAGAGCCTGTTTGCTCGAGCTGTGATGTTTAACCCCTGCCATGCAGCAGTGTTTGTGCTCAAAACAGAGTGAGCAGTGAGCAGTGACTCCTGGATCCCTTGAGACAGGCACAGAGCAGAGTGTCTCACACAGCCCGACCGTTCATGCTGAGATGCTCCACATCTCTAGGAAGCCTTCATCACTGTCACACCAGCTTCCCATTAAGCGCACAGAAGGCTGAACACACTCTGCTCACCAAGAGCTACGAGCTCTGTAGGGCTTTGCAGCGAGAGCCACCAGCCCAGTGGATTCAGTGAAGGCAACTGGAAGCTGATCCAGTGTCATCTGCTCCTTAACAATCTCTCATTTCCCAGACTTGCTCTCTAAGCCCCGGCCAGCAGGCACCTGCTGGGCCAGGAGCCCTCACCCAGTGCGATACGAAGACCCTGAGCCGGTCCCTGTGCCAGTAGGTGACTGGAGGGATGTGCAGGGCACAGGGACCGTGACCCCGGTGACGTGCCGGAACTACCCGGAGCGCTGGTGTGACTCACAGCACGCGCAGCGAGAGACATCTCACTGCTCTGCAACTGCCAGCCTGCCAACTGGGAATGAAAGGGGACAAATTCAATATAGATCCCACCCAAGCTGCTACCAGCTCTGTTTTGCCAGGGTGTTATTCATAAAAACAATCTCCGGTGCCAGCTCTGGTTGCCAGCCAGGGCTGCAAACTAATGAAGCTGCCTTTTCCGCCGAGCGTGCGAGCAAACCTCCTCCGAGCACCGGAGTGGGCCAGACTCCTCACTGTCAGCCTTCTGGGGGTGGTGGTAGCCAGGTCCTTATGGACCTGACAGCAAATGGGATGTTGAATTGAGGGCAGAGCTAAAATTGCTGGAGCAGCTCTGAATCCTTTCCAAAGGGAAGACTTCAGCAAGGAGGTTCATGATGGAGCTCGCGTCTTCCTCACAGAATTCCCAAATCAGTAAGGCTGGAAAAGCCCTCTGAGCTCAGCCAGCCCACACCAGGACTTAACATCACCCCAGTGGCCACCCCAGGGCACTAAGGGCCACAGCCAGGCTGTCCTTCAACACCTCCAGGGATGGGGACTCCACCACTGCCCTGGGCAGTCCAGTCCAGGCTCTGATCACCCTTGCTGTGAGGAAGGGCTTCCTAACATCCAACCTAATTGTCCCCTGGCAGCTTCAGGCCCTGCCCTCTCATTCTGGCGCTGGTTGCCTGGGAGAAGAGCCTGACTACAACCTCTCTTCAAGAAGTTGGAGAGAGGGAGAAGGTTTCCCCCCCAAGTCTCCTGTTCTCCAGGCTCAACACCCCCAGCTCCCTCAGCCTTCCCCTCAGTGCTGTACAGCCAGGCAACTGCTGCGGAGGGGAAAAGGCCAGGGGAGAAGCAGGGAATTTCTAAGTGCTTAGCAGAGAACAAGTTCTCAGAACAAACAGAGACATCCTTGGAGAAGAAGAACCCCTGGTGGTGCTCAAAGGCTCCAGATGTGGTTTAACCTCAGTGGGTTTTTTCCAGCTCTGAACCCCTCTGCCTCCTCCTCTGCAGCACCAGCCCCTACGTTCAGAAGCACCCGAACAGGGTGTTAACGAGTGGCTGGGTGCAGGGTGAAGCTCTGCTACTCTTGTGATAAAGAACCTTGTGATATCCCTTCATGTTAGTTCTGGGAAGCAGAGGGCTCTCTAGGAGGCACATGGAACGACATCCAGCAGACCCCAGCACCTCACAGCAGTCTCTCCCTACATCCAATAACCTCCCCTCCCTGCTGGCAGCAGGCAGTGATTTAACGGGGAGGAGAGGAGAGGGTGGCTGGGCCACGTGGGGCTGGTTCTCTATCCCTGCATTACTGATGTCCCTGGTTACACAGCGCAGATGTGGCCGCTCAGCTCTGCCCGCGGGGTGGCTGCAGCTGGTCCTGCTTACGGAGCCCATCTGCCACCTCCCCAGCCTGCCGAACCCCCCTCCTATGAGTCAGCCACAAACCTCACTCCCCATGGTTGCCCCGAGCCCAGAGACCAGGTGGGTACCTGCAAGAAGCAGAGATCTGCCTGCAGCAGAGAGGGAAATCCTCCCGTGGCAGGACGGCCGGAGCTGAGCTCTTCAGTCCTGCTGTGGATTGACTCTGCACCAGCTGGCTGCTGAGGAGCGATGAGGTGAGGCTGGTTCTGAAGCACCACGTCCTTCCATGGATCAAAACTGCAGCCTGCTGGTGCTTCAGGTCCCCACTGCAGAGAGAGGGAATGAAAGCAGACAACAGGTTAAACCTGAGGTGTTCAGTGCTGGACCAACGGAGACGCAAAGCTGCAGAGGAGAAGCAGAGGCTGATGGTAACATGATGGAGATGCAGTTCATCATCAGCCAGGCACTACACCCTACCCCCAGCCTGAGGGTCTCAGAGCCACACACAGGGTTAAACTCCAGCCAGAGGTGCCCAGTGCACCCAGCCTGCTCCTTCCACTCCTCTTGGTGAGGCTGCCTCAGCCTCTTCCCACCACAGAGGGCCCTCTAATGTTCACAGAGAACTCTGGAGACACCAGCAGCAGCAGCTCTGGGGTGCAAGAGGGTTATTGGGGAGCTGGCTTCCCACAGCTCACACTCCATCCACAGGGAGCCACAGGCAGCATCTGCCCCAAATCCCACGAGAGCAGCTGAACAAAACCTCAAGCACCTCAAGCCTTCCCACCCACCTCTAGCTCCCTCTGGGCTCAAAGATGACTCCTTGGGGGTTGACAGACCCCAACCTGTGTGACTGTCAGAAATAAACCCTGAGTGCTGGTAGCTGAAGGGTGGAGAGGAAGATCAGCAGTGAAGAACATCAGTGCTACCCTGTGTGAGGTAGGGACTAGCAACAGGACCAGAGGAAATAGGGTCAGGCTGTGCCAGGGGAGGGTCAGATTGGATCTGAGGGAAAACTTCTTCCCAGGAAGAGTGGGGAGCCCTTGGACCAGGGGCTGCCCAAGGAGGGGGTGGAGGCAGCGTCCCTGGAGGGCTTCAACCCTGGAGGGGTGTTTGGGGAGACAGGGTAGTGGTTGGGGGTTGTAGGGAGGACAGCTGCACTCTGTGATCTAGAAGGTCTTTTCCAACCTTGATGGTGGCTCTATCCCCCCCATGTAGAACCTGATGGTTCCATAGGAGTGCAGGGATGGCCCCTCACACACGGAGGGAGGCACCAGGACTCAGCAGATGAGCAGCAGCAAAGGAGCAGTCGTTTATGTGAGGGTTTCCATAGAGACCAAGTTTTGAAAGAATTAAGGTGGAATGATTCTGTATGTTCACAAGGGTTGGAGATAAAAATAACCTTGCTAAGCATTGCATGGACTAATTAGACCATGATCCTTGACTTCAAGCTCTCCTTGGGCTTGCCTGCACCTCACCAGTCCCGGCCAGTGTGCAGTGGAGAAGGAAGCACCCAAAACCACGGCAGTGATCCGGAGCCCCGATGCCCTGGAAGGCTGCTCAAAGGTTCAGCACCTGCTACCCCTCTGCCAGCTCGAGCAGAAGCACCCTGTGCTCCAGCCTTTCTGCTGTCACCACTGTCCGGGCAAACGGGTCGCAATGCTGGGCTCTTGCTGTTGGTTTGCAAAAGTAAGAAGCAAGTAGGAAGGTAAAGAGGAGCCCAGTGAGGAGCTCTGGTGGACTTCCAGCAAGCAAAGGGTGTCCCAGAGAGAACCCAAGTCACCTGCCATAAATATCATGGTAGGGGAGTTGGAACTGGATGATCCTGTGGTCCCTTCTAACCCTGACTGACTGTATGACTCGATCTGGGTGATCCTGCTGTGCCAGGGGGTTGGACTGGATGATCTTTCAAGGTCCCTTCCAATCCCTAATGATTCTATGATTCTATGACTTGGTCTAAGTGATCCTGCTGTGTCAGGGGGGTTGGACTGGATGATCTTTCGAGGTCTCTTCCAATCTCTAATGATTCTGTGATTCTAAGAGGAAGGAGCCAGTCTCTTTTCCACGGTGCCCAGTAATAGGACAAGGAAGAACATGGATAAACTTGAACAGAGAAGGTTCCACCTCAGCATGAGGAGAAATGTCTTTACTGAGAGGGTGATGGAGCCCTGGCCCAGGTTGCCCTGAGAGGTTGTGGAGTCTCCTGCTCTGGAGACTTTCAAAATCCCCCCAGAATGTTTCTGTGTGAACTGTCCTGGGGGATCCTGCTCTGCCAGGGTGGTTGGACTCCATGATCTCTAGAGGTCCCTTCCAACCCCTAACATTCAGTGATTCTATGCAAACCAGCCCAAAAGCTTCTCCTTGATGGCAGCTCATGCTCTCCAGCCTCAGCCAAGGCTGGACAATCTCCCATGACTTTCAGGAGCTCCATGGAGCAGCAGGGAATGTCACACAGCGGGCAGGACCATGGCTAGTTTGCTCCCGACCAACCTCTATGAGAAACATCTCGACACCGACTGCTCTGCCAACACAGCCAGGGACAAACCAGGGCATGAACCCACACGAAAGGGGAGATCTTCAGCCAAAGAGAGGATGGGAGGTTCTCAGACAGCATCTCCCACCCAGTGTTAGAACAGAACAATTGCTCCATCTTGGCCAAATCTTTGATCCCTCAGAGACTGAGGTGGGGTGGGATTTCCTACTTAGTGTAAAAGAAAATGTGGTTTGGGTGGCAGAGCAGTAAAACCTGCTCAGGCACTTGGGTCAGAATGGGAAAAATTGAGGAATGTGGGAAAATTCATAGAATCACAGAACATTAGGGACTGGAAGGGACCTCGAGAGATCATCCAGTCCAATCCCCCTGCTACAGCAGGATCGCCTAGAGCAAGTTGCACAGGAACACATCCAGGTGGGTTTGAAACATCTTCAGAGGAGGAGACTCCACAACCTCCCTGGGCAGCCTGTGCCAGGGCTGTCACCTTCACTGTGAAGAAGGTCCTTCTGATACTTATATGGAACCTCCTCTGTTCCAGCTGAAACCCTTTGTCCTATCACTAGATGACACTGAGCAGAACCTGGCTCCATCCTCCTGACACCCACCCTTCACATACTTACAGACATTCATGAGGTCACCATGGGATTGTCAGTATGAGGAAAAGTCCTCGAATCCAGACCAAACCCTTCTCCATGCTCCTCCTTGAGAACAGGTCAGAAGTTGGGTTAGAACTGCAAAAACAGGGTAGAAGCATCCAAGAAAGCAGCAGAAAGTTCTGCCCTGGTGTGGAACAAATGCAGCTCTTTGAGGCCAACTACTTCTGCTTTGGCAAGGGGTAATGGAAAAAAGCTTTGTTTCAGGTGGCCTCTCCCCAAAACCATCATTCCCCAGTTTGCTCCAGTTAAAAGCCACGAAACAAACCAGAAATGTCTCACTAGGCTGCAGTCCTCAGCCAGAAGAGCAGTTTCTGTGCTGCCCTCAGCCCAGCTGTCTCACAGTCTGGTTATCCAACAAGCCACAGCGACTCCCCATACATTTTTCCTAAAGCAAATTCCTAATGATGGCTGTGAAAAGCTCCTTATGTCTTCCCAGCTGATGCAGAAAGAACAGGCCATGAATCACACAGGAGCATTTCTGCAAGCAGCCTCTGGTTTTGGGGCTGTCCACTGGTCCCTCACAAACGACCCTCAATGGGTTTTAGGGACTGGGAACGCAGCACCTTCACCACCACATCCCCTGCACCTCTGCTGACTGCAGGTGGCTGCACCAGGGGAGGGTCAGGCTGGATCTGGGGAAGAATCCCTTCCCCAAAAGGGTCATCAAACACTGACCTAGGTTGCCCAGGGTAGGGCTGGAGTAGCCATGTCTGGAGGGATTGACGCACTGTGTCGGGCTGGTGCTTAGGGACAGGGCCTAGGGGTTGCCCTGGCAGTGCTGAGGTCAAGGCTGAGCTTGAGGAGCTTCAAGGTCTCTTCCAACCAAAGACAGTCTGTGATTCTGTGAATCCATGACTGCTGCTCCAACCCATTCACCAAACCAGTGCCAACACCTTGTGCATCGCCAGCGATGGCTGGTTTCCTTTTTGACATCTCTCACCCAAGGACTGAGGGGTTAAAAAATAACCCCCCCTTTCCTCTTCAGCTTCTCAAGCCTGACAGCCAGGTTCTGGACCTGCTGTAGCTTCACACAAGCAGAAAACAAAGAACAAGTCTGACTGACACTGTGGCTCCTCCAGGAGCTCTTGAGGCAGGACTGGAGAGTTGTGCCTCAGCAACCCACCGGGAGACATCACCAAGAGAATCAATCAGAGGAGCATTCCCCCCCCTGCCCCCCAGTACAGAACAACTCGGCACAAACTTGCCTCCCTGTTAAGGAACTGTGACTTCTCCTTCAAGAGTGTCTGCAACATGGAGATGGCTGTTCTTGGCAACGCTAAGGCAGGTCTGCTGGAGCACCATCGACTGCTGAGTGCTGATTTCACAGAACATTAGTGATGGGAAGGGACCTCCAAAGATCAGCCAGTCCAGTCTTCCTGACACAGCAGGATTCTCTAGATCCAGTCACACAGGGGGATTTTAAATGTCTCCAGAGGAGACTCCACAACCCCCCTGGGCAGCCCCTTCTAGGGCTCCATCACCCTCACTGGGAAGAAGGTCCTTCTGATATTGATGTGGAACTCCCTCTGTTCCAGCTCACACCCACTGCCCCTTGTCCTATCACTGGGTGCCCTGAGCAGAGCCTGGCTCCATCCTCCTGCCACCCACCCTTTCCATATTGATCAACATCCATGGGGTCACCCCTCAGGCTCCTCTTCTCCAGACTAAAGAGCCCCAGCTCCCTTGGCCTCTCCTAATCAGGGAGATGCTCCCCTCCCTTCATCATCTCTGCAGCTCCAGCAGCTCCATGTCCTTCTGGAACTGAGGGGCCCAGAAGTGGACACAAGATTCTAGATGTGGTCCCTTCCTTGGGTGCAGATGACAAGAGACTCAAGCACCTCTTTCTGCTCTCCACGGCGCCCCGATACAGAAGATCAGTCCCTCCTGAGTAAAGCAGAGAGCTGCAAGGGCTGGATTTAACTGAGGCAGACAGCACGCTCTGCTCTGCTCCACTCCAGCATCTGCAAAGGTCCCGTGTGACGCAGCAAACCTGAGCCAGGCCCACGGGGACGCGCTGGATGGGGGCAGGAATTAGCAGGCAGGACACAGCTGGCAGACAGGAGAGGTCTGGAGCATCCTGTGTCAGCACAAGTTAGAGGAGATGTGTTGTGGCTTGGCGTGTGCAGCAACAAGACAACTTTCCTCCTTCCAACGCAGCAAGTTTGCAGCTCATGACCTGCTCTCAGAGTGCCTCCTAGGTTTATTTTTAGCCTGGCCTCCTACCAAACCAGCTTCAGGTGATCGGTGTGCGCGAGCGCTCACATGGGTGCAGCTACGTCCTCTTGCCTCATCTGTCTCTAACTGTGAACTCACTGGCCAATCCAAGTCTAATTTGATGGAGACAGAGGTCCCCAAGAGGCTAAACCCCAAGAGCTAGGGCAGGAATACACATCTGATCAGAGCTGGCAGATACTGCAGTGAAGAGAAAATCAGAAGTGTCAGCTCAATCTTCACTGCACACCAGAGAACCCATCCCAGAAGGGCTGGGCCACAGAGAGCCCCGCACACGGGCTTTCCCTGAGCCACAGATGGACAGGGCTTCAGGCACTGCTTCAGGTTGCCCTCCTGAGCTGCCTCTTCCCCAGCACCCTGCTGTCTCCAGAGCTGCTTTCAGCTCCATAAGAGTTATCCTCAATCAGAGTCACTTGCAGCTCCATCAGAGCCACCTTCAGCTCCATCAGAGCCACTTTTAGCAAAATCAGAGTCCCCTTCAGCTCCATCAGAGACACTTTCAGCTCCATGAGAGCCACCTTCCTCTCCACCAGCTCCATCAGAGCCACCTTCAGCTCCATCAGAGCCACTTTTAGCAAAATCAGAGTCCCCTTCAGCTCCATCAGAGCCACCTTCCTCTCCATCAGAGCTTCTTCAGCTCCCTCATATCTGCCTTAACCTCCATTAGAGCCACTTTTAGCAAAATCAGAGCCACCTTCAGCTGCATCTGAGCTGCTGTCAGCTCCATCAGAACCACCTTAAGCTCCATCAGAGCTACCAGGGCAACCTGCTCATCAGAGAAGTTGCTCACAGTCCCAGTGGTCCCCAAAAGGCTTCATTAACCTTGGGAGCACCACAGCACGTACCAGAGTCTCTGTCAAAGCTCCAGTGATGTCTGATGTGAAGGCGCCCACGTCCTGACCCTGAATTTGGCCTGACCTGCACCAACACCTGAGCGTGAGGTCGCACAAGTCTGCAGCAGAACTCGGACTGAGCTTCCAGCTGCTCCCTCCTAACCTCACTGCAGGCTGCCTCCACTTGCTCACCATCAGCTCCAACAACAACTTGAGCAGGAACTGCTTGACCCTCCTCGCTGTTCCGGGATGTGGCCTTTTCTCAGCAACCACGTCCTGCGAGAGGAGAGGCAGCCCAGTGCTCAGCTGGCGACACACGTGAAGGAGCCCTGAACCCCCCTCTCCCTCCCCACTCACTCCAGGAAGATTCACACCAGCTGCTGCAGGTGCTGCCAGGGCTCCTGGGGACAGAGCACCAGCAAAATCCTCTGCTGAAGGTCACCCGCCACAAAGCACCACGAGGAGGAGTGGGCAGAGCGCACCAAAGATTAATGGCACTTCAGGGCTGGGATCTGCCTGTGCTGGGAGCCAGTAAAGGCTGATAAAATGGTTTTACGTGGCAACGAATCATTTCCAAGGAACAAAATGCCCTGAACCAGCTGCACGTGGCCACTTGCTCGTCCTGGGGAGCAGGAGATGATGCTCCCCGCTGGTTCGCAGAGCGTCATTAAAGAGAAATCACACAATCATAGACTCGTGGAATGTGCTGGGTTACATCTCCAAAGGGCATCCAGTCCCACCCCCCTACACCCAGCAGGGCCAGCACTCACCAGACCAGGTTGCCCAGAGCCCCAGCCAGCCTCCACCAGCCTGTTCCAGGGATCCTCCACCCTCAGATTCAACAACTCTGTCCTCCTGTCCAGCCTCAATCTGTCTGTTTCCAGCTTCAAAGCACCTCCTTGTCCTACCACTCCCTGCCCTTGGGAAGAGTCCTCCCCAGCCACCTCATAGGGCCCTTTCAAGGACTGGAAAGGGGGTTTGGGGTTTTTTTGGTGGGGTTTTGCAGCCCTTTGCTCAGGCAGGGATGCCAGGGTCAGGAACATGACCAGGGCTGGGCAGCCCAGACTCTCAGCCTTGCTCTGACGCTGCAGATTGTGTGGCCTTGGAGAATTTATGGCTCCTCTCAGCGCCCCTTTTAAAACAAGGACAGCGACACTGTCTTCCTTTGTGAAGTGCCCTGGGAGCTGGCAGAGAGCACTGCTGCATCACCCAGAGTTATAGCTCTGTCAGATCCCTTCCCCTGCCCTCTCAAGGTAACAGTGGAGCATCCCCTGGACCTGCACACCTGTCTGTCACCCATGGCTCCGCTGCCACCCGCAAAGGGACGAGAAGACACGGGGTGCTGGGTTTTGCTCTGGCAGGGCTGCTCTGAGGCTGGGCTCTGTTTCTGGGCGAAGGGCTCCCTGTGTGTGCTGCGGCTCTCCGTGGCTCTGCGAGAGATGAGAGGGTGAGGAGCTGCTTGGAAACCAGGCAACAGGCAGCCATTTCACAGCTTGGGGTCATCCAGACCTGACATTTAGAGGCAAAACACAGGGGGAAGAGGCAGTTCCACTGGCACCAAGGTTTGGTCCACCGGAATCCTCCTGGACTCTTATTTCCACCTTATGTTTTAACTCCTGTTTCCCTCCTGGGATCCAGGAGAAGGAGGGAAGAAGCAGGCACTGACAACTCACCTGTCCTCTGCTCCAACTCCAGCTGAGGCACTGACCCTCCTGCGTGGACGGGAACACGACCCCAGCACCAGCTGCACAGATCCAACCACCCAAAGGGAACTGGTCCTGGCAGTGCTGCCCCGTGGTCCTCTGCTGGATGAAGGCAGGTAGGGTGGAGCCAGGAATCCACCTCCTGCTGAAGGTTTCATCTTAATGCTCTGGGATGAAGTGCAGGCACGATCCCCCCTGGTCACACAGCGGGAGCATCAGGAACTTTGATCTCTGGAAGCCCCCAAGGCAGGAGAAGGTGGGCACGGTCTGCTCTCCTTATCACCACGAGCAGCTGCGTTAGTCCAAGAAGTAGCTGTAAGGAGGCTCAGGTGTGGGTTCACAAGCTGTGGCTGGTGTCTGGAGAAGGCTCAGCCCAGTGTCTCTGGTGCTTTCTGGTAGCAGAGGTGCAGGAGACAAAGGGAACCCAGGATATTGTCTTCAAAAAAATACAGAGCCTGGGACTTTTAAGTTGTTTTTCTAAAGAAATAAGGGCTTTATTCCTTTTCAAAAGCACTTCTGCAGAGAGTACCATGAAATGAAATGTTTTTCATTTCAGGAACATTTGGTTTTAGGATCTTTCTGAAAGCCCTGAGCAAAAGTTGAGTGCTCTGGACATGGATTTTCATCGCTTTGAAATGGGAACTTAGAATGTCTCATAGACTCACAGCGTGCTCTGGGTGGGAAGGGACCTCCAAAGGTCATCGAGTCCAACCCCCCCTACAACAAGCAGGGACATCTCTGCCTGAAAGAGTCTGCTTAGAGCCCCATCCAGCCTGACCATGAATAGCTCCAGGGATGGGGCTTCCACTCCTTCTCCTGTGTGACTTGGTCTGTGGCAGGGGGATTGGACTGGATGATCTTTTGAGGTCCCTTCCAATCCCTAATGATTCTATGATTCTCTGGGCAGCCTGTTCCAGGGATCCCCTGCCCTCAGATTCACAGACTCACAGAACATTAGGGATGGGAAGCGACCTCGAAAGATCATCCAGTCCAACAACTTTGTCCTCCTGTGCAGCATAAACCTCCCCTGAATGAAGACATAAGAGAGAAGCAGTCTCAGCCCTGGTGCCACCAGCCACCCCACGGTGGGTGTTCTGCCTCCCCAAAGACTCTGGTGACAGCCCAAACCCATCCTTTTCCAGCTTCAAACCACAACCCCTTCCCCTTCATTCTGAACTAGATGATCTTTTGAGGTTCCTTCCAATCCCTAATGACTCTCCCCGCCACAAAGGACCGATTCCGTTCGGCAAACACTCCTTTTGGGGTTTCTGCCTTCAGGTTCAGACCCAACCCCACACTTCCCCACCGCCGCCGTCCGCTCTGCTCCGTGCGGGCTGTGCCCAGAGCTCCCCAGCAGCAGGCATGGCCGGAGCCTGCAGAGCACCAGTGAACTTGGGAACACTCCAAGGATTTTGTTTAGAGTTTTATAGCATTACACACCGGCCTGATTGGATTTAAATGGCTTAAATTAACTGGGTTATTTAATGGATTGTCCAGATTAGGGAGGAATCTGCAAAGGCTGTTACTTCAAGAAGAGCAGCTGCACTGGGAAGAAAAGATCTCCGAGCAACATTAATATCCTGGAGGCCCCCAAGTCCTGACAGGCCACTCCTGTCCTTTATTGACATTCTCCCGCTCGCGTGAAGCCAGGTTTGTGTTTAGTTTAATAATCTCCTGAAAGTTTAATTGTTGCTTTATTCATCCATGACCTTTCCGTCTCATCTGGAGACATATTATTGCTAATCTACAAATTTCAAGAACCAGATTTATTTGCAAACCCAATTATTCTGCTATGCAAATTCTCCTCTCCTCCTGCAGCCCGGCTTCGACGGGGCTTTGGCAGAGGCGCCGCAAGATATCGACACTATTCAAACATTTAAATGTAGAATTTATCTCTATTCCTTTTCCAGCAGCCCGGGTTCCACGAGCCTCAATGTTAATGACAATCTTTAGAATCAAAAGCAGGTTTCCTGACCCTCATCCAGACCTGGCAGACTTGGGAAGTGGAACCAGCAGCAAAGAGGAAACTGCTTTGCTAGGGGTGAAGCTTCTGATGGAGGAACACGTCCTCTCTGCCAGTGTCAGACGTGACAACAGCGACTCGGTCCCAGTGACGCAGATGCAGGTTTCCTGAGCTGCCTGCAGATGCCTGACCTGAAGGGGGTGTAGAAAATGCCCTGAACCAGAGTCGTTGCTGCAGATCTCTACCAGTGATGCTTTTCCCACCTCCCCTCACCCTCAGGATGGACAGTCCTGCTGGCAGGGGTGGCAGCAGAATGTCACTGGAATGTGGGGCTGCTCCCAGCCTCAAGGACTGCAGCCCTCACCCCCCCTCAGTGCCCAGAGCGCTGATCTTGACGTTTAGCTGTCCCCACCTCCAGCAGTGGCAGCAGCAGCACCACCTGCTCGAGTTCACTCAGGTTTTGTGGGGCTGAGGTGCCACAACCTGCCTGCCCAAAAGCCCTGTGACTGCAGAGCATTGGCACCACCACTGCACACAACCCAGAACCAAGGTTTTCATAGAATCACAGAATCATTAGGGATTGGAAGGGACCCCGAAAGGTCATCCAGTCCAATCCTCCTGCCACAGCAGGATCTCTTCACTGGAGAAGTTATGGAATCAGAATCACTCAGGGTTAGAAGGGACCAGCTGATCATCCTGTTCCAACCCCCCACCATGGGCAGGGACACCCCACCCTAGACCAGGCTGGCCAGAGCCCCATCCAGCCTGGCCTTAAACACCTCCAGGGATGGGGCCCCAACCACTGGGCAACCCGTTCCAGGCTCTCACCACTCTCACAGTGAAGAACTTCCTCCTCACATCCACTCTAAATCTACCCATCTCCAGCTTTGCTCCAGTCCCCCCAGTCTTGTCGCTACCTGACATCCTAAAAAGACCCTCCCCAGCCTTTTTGTAGCCCCCTTCAGATACTGGAAGGCCACAAGAAGGTCACCTGGGAGCCTCCTCTTCTCCAGACTGAACAGTCCCAGGTTTTCTGCTCAGCCTCGTGTCGACCACGAGCGTTACCAGGGAAGCCTGCACAGTTACCACCCCTCTGCTGAACAACGGGTTGAGGACTTTACAGATGAGCTAGTTAAGGAAGCATTAGCCACAGGATCTAAGGGACAGAACCCACCACTGAGCAGGGATGTTCTGCCTGCACCCACGCTGGCTCTGTGCCTGCTCACCCAGCAGCCCCCCAGCTCCTCCACAGCCCATCTTACAGCTACAGGACTCCTGGACCCCTCAGGTCTGGGTTCCACAGGGCAGAAAGAACCCATGGCTCAGCTGTCACTGGGTGACTGCAAAGAATCCAGGATCCACTGGTGCTCTCCTGGATAATTTTGAGGTTGTGGATGAACTAAGAGGGTGAGATGTTGAGTCAGAGGTGCTGTGGGTGACAGAGGATTGCTGAAACCCTTGTGGGATGTTTGCAGTTCTAGGTCTGGAATAACAACCAAAGCAGCACAAGCTACAGAACTTTAGGGATTAGAAGGGACCTTGAAAGATCATCCAGTCCAATCCCCCTGACACAGCAGGACTCCCAAACCAAGTCACACAGGACAGTCCAGAGGGGTTTTACTTGTCTCCAGAGAAGGAGACTCCACAACCCCCCTGGGCAGCCCCTTCCAAGGCTCTGTCACCCTCACTGGGAAGAAGGTCCCTCTCATATGGATGTGGAACCTGCAGCTGGTTCCTCTGCTCCACAGAGAAGAGACTGAGCCCCTCCTCACTCCAAGGAGGACAAGGATGACTTGTTGAGATCCAATGGAGTGAGAGCTCTGCTTTAGACACAACCCCAGAGGACACTCGGACACTTGTGTCCGGAGCAGCCCCTTTTCCCTGGACACCTGCAGGGCTCGGAGAAGGGAACCAGTCACCTCCTGGCAGCCAAAGCCAACAGAGTCAAGCCCAGCCCTGGCTCCAGTAAGCTCTGGCTCAAGCCTCAGATATTTCAGCTGTGAGTGGCTTTAAGCTGTTTTCTGCAGTCTGTGGATTGTTTCTCTTGCTCAAATAATTTAGCTTTAACCGGAGGCTGTGGGCTCAATCCTCGCTGTCAAACCCCATGCGGAGCTTCGCATGCAGCTCCTGAGGGTACGGGGGGGATGCAGCATGAATCTCTCCTCACTTCTTCAAAGGCTGGCAGAGCTGCTTTATGTTTGTAGGAATCGACATAAATAAAAGTAAATCTGACAGGCTTTAGCCTCTGTATCTCCACTACATCCCTGTCTGCACTGGATTTACCTGGGTTGGGTTCCACCTAACAGCTTCAATAGGGAAATGTTTATGGTCAGCCAGACCCCCATAAATACAGCCTAGTGGGGATCCCAGAGGGTTTCAGAGCTGGTAGGGACCAGCCTGAAACCCCGGGCTGTGTGTCCCAGCTGGAGCCCAGCTCGTTTCTGTGGCTCCACTGCTGAGGTGCAGAAGTGATGGGGCTGGGTGCTTCAGCCCCACACGCAGAGCAAACCAGGCTGCCTCAGTTCCCACTGCAAGTGGGAGCTATGGTGGCAGCTGGGCTTGTTTTCATGGCTGTTTGCTGACCCACCGTGAGGCCAGCAATGCACATCCTGGGCTGGACCAACAGGAGTGTCACCAGCAGGGCCAGGGAGGGGGTTCTCCCCCTATAGTCTGCTCTGTTCTTCTGAGACCCTACCTGGAGACCTCTGTCCAGTTCTGGAGTCTCAAGTACAAGAAGGATGTGGATCTGTCAGAGTGAGTCCAGAGGAGGCCAAAGGGATGAGGTCCGGAGGAGATGGGGCTGCTCAGCCTGGAGAAGAGAAGGCACTGGGGGACCTTAGAGCTGCTTCCAGTAGCTGAAGGAGCTCCAGGAAAGCTGGAGTGGACTCTAAAAAGAGGGACTGTAGTAACAGGACAAGGGGAATGGGTTCAAGCTAAAAGAGGGGAGATTGAGATGAGATCTGAGGCAGAAATCTCTCCCTGTGAGGGTACCGAGTCCCTGGAACAGGTTGCCCAGGGAGGTTGTAGCTGCTCCATCCCTGGCAGGGTCCAAGGCCAGGTTGGATGGGGCTCTGGGCACCCTGTTCTGGTGAGAGGTGTCGCTGCCCATGGCAGGGTGTTGGCACTGGGTGAGCCCTGAGCTCCCTTCCAACCTAAACCATCCCACGACTCTATGATTTTAGCTTCAGAGCTGCCTTTTGTTCTTAGCAAGGCAAACAAGGCTCATAAACCCTTCCAATAGTGTCAATTACACTTGGAGCTGGAAACCTTAAAGGTTCCAGTGAGAAAAGAGGCCACATGCCCCTGCTGCTGCCTGCCCCGTGCCGCAGCCAGGAATGAAATGTGAATTACACCACTTCTACCAGCGCAAATGATTACAGAGGAGCTGCAGTCCAAGGTGAAGCCGAGCCTCCTGTCGGTTTATTTTAAGCTCCGACACCATTTAACATGACAGAAACATGAAAGAAACTTCCCCTCAGTGACACCTGGATGAAGAAGTGACTCATGCGCTGGGGTGCCCTGCGGGTGGACTCCAGCACCTGTACTGGGCTGGCCACAGGCACTCGCTGCTGGGATAACTGCTTCGGCAAAGGGCACGGCCGCGCTCGCAGCAACTGGCCCCCGTCACTTTGCCAGAGCTGTTTGATATTTTTAGCTTTTCATTACAAACTGACTCTCGTCTGGCAAAGCTGCCAGAGAGGCAGAACTCCAGCGAATCCCAACGTCTCATCTAAGCGCACGTCTGATCCATTAACGCTGACCCCACGGAGGAGCGGTGGGCAGCATCGCTCTGGTCTGACGCACGTTCCGCTGAACTCGAGGCAAGAGCAGGGTCGGGCTGTGGTTTTGCTTGGTGACACCTTTGAGGGCAATTTCAGCTGATGGCATCACCCATCACCTCTGACTTCTTCATTCCTGTCTTCACGGTGCCTTGCCAGGTAAGGACAGGCTGAGAAACAGACTGGGGAAGGGATCAGCTTAGAAGAAAAGGCCAGGCTGGATGGGGCTCTGGCCAGCCTGGTCTAGGGTGGGGTGTCCCTGCCCATGGTGGGGGGGTTGCAACTGGATGATCAGGTGGCCCCTTCCAACCCTGAGTGATTCTGATTCCGTAACTTATCCAGTGAAGTGATCCTGCTGTGGCAGGGGGATTGGACTGGATGATCTTTTGGGGTCCCTTCCAATCCCTAATGATTCTACAATTCTATGAATGTCTTTATGGCTGGGTTGATGTTCATCCAGACCAAAAGCCCTATAAAGAGAGGCTGAGGGAAGTGGGGGCATTCAGCCTGGAGAAAATGAGGCTGAGGGGAGATCTTCTCGCTCTCCACAGCTCTCTCACAACAGGTTGGAGTGAGGAGGAGCTCAGCCTCTTCTCCCTGGTGCCCAGTGACAGAAGCAGAGGAACTGGCTGCAGGCTGCATCAGGGGAGGATCAGGTTGGATGTGGGGAAGAATCTCTTCCCCCAAAGGGTTATCAAACCCTGGTCCAGGCTGCCCAGGGCAGTGCTGGAGTCTCCATGTCTGGAGGGACTGAAGCCCTGTGTGGGGCTAGTGCTTAGGGACAGGGTCTGGGGGTGCCCTGGCAGTGCTGGGGTCAAAGTTGGACGTGACGAGCTTCAAGCTCTCTTCCAACCAGAGAGGTTCTGGGATTCCACGTGTGCCCTAGTGGATCAGTAAGAAGCAAGGACACCCTAAGCCAGTTCCTGCCATCACAGGCTTAGTCGCATGATGCCACACCAAAAGAGGTGCCATCTCCATCCCTCCCCAAAGGCACGACGCGCACCGGCAGCCGCTTCAGTGAATCAGCGCTCAGCTCCTCTGCCAAAACCGTGGCACACAGGCTCCTCTGTCTGCGGGTTACACTCATCTTTTCCACTTCTCCTTCAGACAAGATGAATCTCACAATTTGTCACATAGCTGGTGGTTTCCAAACATCATTTACCCCAACGGAGGCTGGGGGAGACGCTATTCTTCAGGTCAATTTGTGAGTCATTTGGCTTGCCAGTCACCCCAGTTCCACTCACTTGGAGACAATCCATCTGAGCTATAAAACCCTAACCTCGAAACATAACTCACCAAATTTAGTGACTGGCCTGTCATCACTGAGAGCAACGATCCTTAACCCCTTATCTAGCTCTGGGGAATCATTATCTGCAGCCGTTAATTTAATCCTGGTTTATATTATGTAAAAAAAAAAGGAATCTGCTAAGAATGTGACACTAATTCTCCTACCACTTCGTTATTCAGTTTCATCCTGAGTTATTACTTTTACTGATTTCTCATCACATTGACACCCAAATAAATGCTGCTTGTACTAGCCAGTTGCCACACTCACTAGCCAGTCTTCCAGGCATCTTCACTAGACGGTTTAAGCACAAAATAAAAACTCTCAGACGTGTGCAGGACACAGGAGGTTTCAAACCCTGTTCAGGCTTCCATTTCTCACTGGAACTTGGGGGCAGGTCCCCACACTAGGTGAGGTCCCCACACTAAGTGAGCCAGGAACAGACCCCAGAAGTCCGACCTGACTTGTCATTTCACAGAATCACAGAACAACAGGGATTGGAAGGGACCTTGACTGATCATCCAGTCCCTGCCAGAAGCAGGATCCCCTAGATCCAGTCATTAGGGATTGGAAGGGATCTTGAAAGATCATCCAGTCCAATCCCCCTGACACAGCAGGATCACCTAGATCCAGTCACACAGGAACAATCCAGACAGGTTTTAAATGTCTCCAGAGAAGGAGACTCCACAACCTCCCTGGGCAGCCCCTTCCAGGGCTCTGTGACCCTCACTGGGAAGAGGTTCCTTCTCAGATTGATGTGGAGCCTCCTCTGTTCCAGCTCACTGGGTGCCCCTGAGCAGAGCCTGGCTCCATCTTCCTAACACTCACCCTTTCCATATGGATCAACATTCATGGGGCCACCCCCCAGTCTCCTTTCTTCACTAATATTCCTTCACTACTGTGGGCTCCAGGAGGGTGAGAACAGTCAGGCTGAAGGTTGGGCATCACTCACTAATATTTAGAGTGGAGAAAGAAGTGAGCTGACCAAGCTGGGGATATAATCATCCCCAAACTTCTCTGTGTGGCACAATGGCCACAAAAGGCTCGAGCAATCCGTCTGTCAGCTGGGAAGATGGGATTCAGTTAGTGAATGGAGTCACTCCAGTGGGCAACTCTGTGGGAACCAATTTACTTGAAGGAAAAGAGTTTAATCAGAGTTCAAGAGGCTGGTAACTCATGTCAGAGGAGAGCAAACCTGATTGTGTGCTCATCGAGGTGAACAAAGGATGAGGGAAGACAAAACAATTACAAGCAGATGATGAAATGGGTCAGGCAGCAGCACAGACTGAGCTCAAATCCAAGCTAACAGCAAGGGGGGCAGGAGGAAGCAGAACCAGGGGCTGCCCACTGGGCAGCAGGATTGGTCCATCTCCCCGGGCGCTGGAGTCCTCAGTCCACAGCCCCGACCTAACACTCCCTAGGAAACGATGTTTGGGAGCTGATGCCTCTCCAACATCTTCCTAAAATGTGGAAGAATCACTGAACCCATTTTTAACTCCTCAGCTCAAAACCAGCAGCATTTTTGGGATGGCTGCTCCTGCCTTTCCTGCTCTGCTGAAGACCTGACACTTGCTTTGTGGGGACATGAACTAAAGCATCAGCTCTGAAGGAAGAACTGCCCTGGGGAGCCCTGAGATATAATCGTGGCGAGAGGTGGATTAGAGGAATCAGTCTCAGCCTCCACTGGAGCAGCTGGGGCTGTGCCCACGCTGGGGGGACTGTCTCGGCTGCGACAGGTTCTGAGCAGCTGATGGGAAGGAATGTCTGTCTGCTCCATCGCCTGTGACTGCTTAATTGCTCCATGGACTGAGACACAGGCACCCAGCAGGATGTGTGCTCTGCCCTTCCAGCACTTTAAGGAGCAGGGCAAAAGAGAAATGGCTTTTCCAACCCTCCTTTTCCCATGGGTCTGATGATGCCAAGTGTCCTCCGCACATGAAGGGTGGTCTCCAACCCCATGTGGTACTTGGCATCCCAGAGGCTGCAGCAGACTAGCCCAGCCTATGTAGGATTGTGGAGAACCAGGCACTGATTCCCCCTGCTGCTGCTTTGCTGTGCCCCATTGCACGTGGGATGAAGCCAGCAGCAGCTCTGAGGCCTCCAGAATGGGGCCCTGTGTGAGCAGAACAGATAATTATCTCCCTGGAAGCATCAGAGCTGGATTCTTGGAGAACAATGCTTATCCTTCCATCTCGCCTGATGATCCTCCATCGTTACCCAACCCTCTCAGGCTTCACAGACATTAGCTAATGGTGTGATAAGAGAGTAAGAGAGAAGCCCAGTCATAAATGGCAGCTCCCCCCAAGCCTGGGGGTGTCACGCAGAGCCCCCTGAGATGCTTCATGGGCTTTGCTCTGTTTGAAAGACGCAGGCAGAAACCTGATTATTCCCCACTGACCCGCTGGGCAGTCAGTCATGGTTGGTTGAGTTGGTTTAGGATGAGAAAAATATCATTAGGAGGAGCTGTGCCAGAGGGGTGCAGCAGTGATAGCTGGGGCTTCCACAACGCTGCCAGAGGGTAAAGCATCACTCTGCATGCGATCCTGCACGTGAGGCAGAGCTTCCTCCGATGGGAAGGTCAGACTTCTGCCACAGAATCACACAATGTTGGGATTGGAAGGGACCTCTAGAGATCACAGAGTCCAACTGCCTGCCACAGCAGGGTCTCCTAGAGCAGTTTGAGGAGGTTTAGGATCTCTCCACAACCTCTCTGGGCAGCCTGAGCCAGGGCTCTGCCACCCTCACAGTGACAAAGTTTTTCCTTATGTTTCCATGGAACCTCCTCTGCTCCAGATTGTTCCTGCTGGACACCCCTGAGCAGAGCCTGGCTCCATCCTCCTGACACCTGCCCTTTCCATATTTATAAAACATTCATGGGGTCACCCCTTAGTCTCCTCCAGCTGAAGAGACCCAGCTCCCTCAGCCTGTCCTCATCAGGGAGATGCTCCACTCCCTTCATCATCCTCTGTGCCAGTTCCCTGTCCTTCTGGAACTGAGGGGCCCAGGACCAGACACAAGATTCCGGATGTGGCCTCACCTGGGCAGAGGGGGAGGAGACCCTCCTTTGACCTACTAACCATATACTAGGTACTAACCACATACTATAACCCTACTAATTATAGGGTGGGACAAACCACACCAATAGCTCTGCTTTTACCTGCAGTCCTCAATAAAGTAGCTGGAGTGAAGCATTTGCATCACTGAAAACAGAAAGGGGTTGATTTGATGCAAAGCAGCACTGACCATGACTGCACCAAGAAAGAGGAGAGGTTCCTGGGTTAATTTGGAGAGGGGGTGAGAACAGGGGCAGAGAAGGAAAGTCAGACACAACGGAGCGTGTCCTAGGGCAAACAGCGACACTGGGCAAGCTCCTGAGCTGTATTTCTGCATGACAGATTTGGAGCTGTTGTTTTAGGCTGTGGGGTTTCTCTTCTGCTCTAAACCCCAGACCTTTGTACATCCATGTAAAGCAAACTGCCTCAAGGGTTCTTGACTTCAGCATCAGTTTCCTCCCTATAAGAACAGGCTACAACCTCTGCTGCAGTGATCGAGGAGCCGGAGCATCAAGCAGCAAAATGGAGAACTTCCCATCCTGGGACATCACCCAGCAGGATGGGAGATGACCAGGTTCCATGGGAACCACCTTTGGGAACCTGCTCTGTGTCCAGAGCTCACTGCACAGATCCAGGATCTTGAGCACAGCCACAGTTCCCATTTTTCCAGGGCCTCACTGGTTTCTGCACACACAGAGCACCTTCCATTAGCCCCAGTGACTCTGCTTTGCAAAAGAAGCCAGAGCCAAGAAGAACAAACAAAACCATGGTCAATTGCCCAGGACAAGACGACATTTGTACTTTCTGGCTCGTGTTCTGCACCAGCAACACATTTTTGAAGACAAAAATATCCCACAGCTGGGCTGTGGTGCACAGAGCACCCTTTGCCACAAGGACCACACACCAGATGATGCCAGTGCTGCAGAATCAGAGGGCACCAGGGTGAGACCGATGGGGGAGACCTGCTGCTCCACTGGCTGCAAAATGAGCACAGAACCCCTCTCTACTAGAGCCCATTCCACTCTGCATTACCAGTTAGGGACTCTGAGAGCTGCTCCTGTGCAAAACCAACGCTGCTGCTTACAAAACAATGCATCAAACCCACAGATGGGATGGGAACTGCTTCTCCTGCCAGCACAGCCACGGAAAAAACATTCTCTTTCGTTCTTCCCTCCCCTTCTGCAACAAACAGCCTCCTTCCCCAGTCTGCTGCCTAACATTTACAGATGAACGTTTGGTGTGGCTGGACACAGAGCCATTTGCTTCTGTTTAAAAAAGCTTCGAGCTCTTCAGAGACCGGGTTCTACCTTCAGACTTATCTGTCTGAAGGGCAGACACTCTCCCGGCTCCTTCAGAGAACAGGTTGGCTAAATGAGGGGCTACCAAGTGGGAGATAATGGGCTTTGCTTAGTTTCTGATTGGATTTCATCTGTTTTATTGTCTCTTCTTAAGATCTGCAGAAGACCTGGGCTGTGAACAGAGCCTTGGCCCGAAAGCCAGCAGCAAGGAGGGCTGTGCCGGTTCATGAACAAGAGACACGAGAGGCCTGATGTGCATCGTGGCTCTGCTACTCCTCAGTCTACTGCCTGTCACTTCTCTGTCTGTTTTCCATCTACAAAATGATGTAAAGACCGCTGCCAGGAGCTCCAAGGATTCAATCTCTCTGGATAAGCAGCATCAACCCTTTGCTCTACCAACTGCAGGCAGCCACCTGCTCTCTGGGCTCCAAACCTGTATTTATCCCGCGTGACACAGGATGTCTGCACTCCAGGAGTTTGCATCTCTTACCTTTGTTGACAAGGAAAAGCCTGGAGGAGGAGTTTAGGGTGAAATTCTTAACTTTCAGCTCACTTGTGATGACCTTCAGCACTTGTCACTCCTTGTCCTGCTGAGATGGTTCGTGGCTGCCACTATCGTATCGGCATAACCTGCAGGAGACAGGGACAGAAGTTACTCCTGGGAAACATTAGCATCGTAGAATTGTAGAATCATTAGAGTTAGAAGAGACCTACAAGATCATGCAGCCCAGCCATCACCCCAACCTCACCCTGTCCACTGAACCCTGTCACCACAGAGCCACAGCTAGTTGTTGTTTGAACCCCTCCAGGGACGGCCACTTGCCCTCCTCGCTGGGCAGCCTGTTCCAACCCCTGACCATTCTGTCAGGGAAGAGATTTCTCCTGATGTCCAACCTAACCCTCCTCTGGCACCACTGGAGGCCTGTTCCCCTTGTTCTATCACTGGTGACTTGGGAGAAGAGATAAACCCCCAGCTCTCTCCACCCTCCTCTCAGGGAGCTGTAACGAGCAATGAGGACTCCCCAGAGCCACCTTCTCTCCAGACTAACTAGCCCCAGCTCTCTCAGCCTCTCCCCATCAGCCGTGTCCTCCAGGCCCTCCACCAGCCTCACTGCTCTTCTCTGGGGCCACTCCAGCCCCTCAATGTCCTTTCTGTACTGAGGTGCCCAGAACTGACCCCAGCACTCAGGAAGTGTTAAATATTATTCTGATTAGTCTATTAGAGCAAAATCCTGTGTCAGGTCACAACTGCCCGTTCCAGTCACCTTGCAGAGACCTGTGGAGAAGCAGAGTCAATGTCCCAGGAAATTCCTTGGAGACTTCAGTAGCCAACAAGAAAGAAAAACAACGGAGGAGGCTGCAAACCCCAGTTGGTTTCAAACAGAACAGCCTGATCCCTTCAAAACCCTTCTCTGGTCGGGGCTGGTATTTTCCCTTCCGCAGGATGTTTTGAAATTTATACCTTTGTTTGGAGAGAGGCCACAGCTCTTCCCCTTGGGATTCCCCACAGAGCAACCCAGAGCCTTACGCCAGCCCTGCACGAGTTGTGGAGACCTCCCGAGCTGGGGAAGCTGGTGGGGGACATTTCCCAACCCTTCCAAGACCTTTGTAGGCTGCCAGGGTGAAGCAGAGAGACCTTGGTGGAATGGAAACCCTGTCCCCAGGGAGGAAATGTTAACAGAGTCCTGCCCTGACTTGAGGCCCTGGCCTGTTTTTGGGGGGGAAAGGTGACTTCTTGTGTTTGTGCAGTTGCAGTTACAAGACTGGCTGAGCAGAAGAATAAAACAAAAGCTAAGGCACTTCCCCTCACAGCTCCCTCTTTGTCTTGCCAGTCATATTTGCTGACACAGATGAGTTTTGCTGATGTCAGCGCTTTGGATCGACTGCAGCTCCTGGAATGGGAGAGGGGGGTCTGGTCTGTGTTATATGGGGCCAGGGACACAGTAGGGGTGAGTCCAGCAGACCCCCAGCCCACAGAGCAGACCAGAACCTGCCTGGTTTGATTCTCACTTACCCAGTGCTGCACCTCAGCCTCATTCTGCTGATCTCAGAGGGGTTTTTCCTGATGAACACCGGCCGAGCAGAACAGCCTGGTCCTTCTGCGCAGCTTTGGCACCTACAGCAGCAGCAGTGGCAGCATCAGACCCTGAAACAGAGCAGAATTGGTCCTTCTGAAGCTCCCACTAGATGAAAGCAGCAGGATTTGACCTTTTTCTCATCACTTGGGCCGCTGGTGTAGCTGCATTTCTTTTTTCCACCTCGCCCACTGCCTCTTTCCAGCTGGGAGAATCACACTTCGGCATGTCAGGGATGAAATGGTTTGATGTAATAAACATGAATCTGTCAGCCTCAAGTGCCCTAAAATATTCCGGGGCTGCAAACGCAGGACCAACAGCGAGTTTGTTGATACAGCCTCAAGCCAGAACTAATCAGACAGAGACACCATTTGCTTTCAATAGAAATTATATTCAAGAGGGCTGCTTCCTCCTCATGGGGAAGGACGAGGGGCCAGCGAGCGCCGAGGCGTGCCGAAAGCACCAAGTGCTCTGCCGACAGGCAAAACATCACTGGGATTCACTGTCCTGCAGGGGAAGAGGCTCATCTTACGACCAGAGATCCTGCTGACTCAGTGCTCAGAGCTAAAGATCTTCCCTGGGAAGGAAAACCATAAAAATAAATAAAAGAGACCCTTTTTCTTGGTGCTTTTTCGTGCTGGGCTGTAAATAAGAGGGACCGAAAGCCGAATCAGCAGCCAACAGGCTGGGGCTGTAAAACTGCACACGCTGGTGCTGCGTCAGGACAAGAAAATAGTCCTTTAACTCCTTGATCTGGCACAGAGATAACATTAATTAGCCTTTCAAGTGGCCCTCTGATGCCCAGGAAAGCCAATGTCACCGGTTCAGGAGTCTCTGCGGGCAGACTTGGAGGAGAACTGGCAGCAGTTCAGTGCAGATGCTTCCCAACCTCTGCTGCGCGGGGTGTAAATCCAGCCCTGCTCTGCTGACAGCAGAGGGGTGGTGATTTACAGCGTGGAAACCAGAAATTCATTGGAATTAGCCCTCTGAGATAATGTGATGTGATCATTAGGGACGGGTAATTAGAAGCACTTGAGCCTGTAGCCACACACACACACACACACAGACCTATCCCTGAGTTAGGCAGAAGCCTAACTTGAGCTCTCCATTTCCACAAGTGTCTTCCAGCCTTACTTCACAGAATGATTGGGGCTGGAGAAGCCCTCTGAGCTCAGCCAGCCCACACCAGGACCTAACATCACCCCAGTGGCCACCCCAGGGCACTAAGAGTCACAGCCAAGATTTCCTTCAACACCTCCAGAGGTGGAGACTCCACCACTGCCCTGGTCAATCCATTCCAGGCTCTGATCCCCTTTTACATGAGGAAGGGCTTCCTAACATCCAACCTAATTGTCACCTGGTGCAGCTTCAGGTCCTGCCCTCTCATCCTGGTGCTGGTTGCCTGGGAGAAGAGCCTGACCCCCACCTGACTGCAACGAGAGAGGGATAAGGTCCCCCCTGAGTCTCCTCCAGGCTGAGCACCCCCAGCTCCCTCAGCCTCTCCCTCCAGCCTCATTGCTCCTCTGGACCTGCTGCAGCCCCTCAATCTCTTTCTTGAAGTGAGGGGCCCAGCACTGCCCCCAGTACTGGAGGGGAGGCTTCCCCAGTGCCCAGTACAGGGGGAGAATGATCCAATCCACGATGCCATTGGCCTTCCAGGCTACCTGAGCATCCTGCTGGCACCTGTTCAGCCCATTGTCAACCAGTGCTGCCAGGTCCTTCTCTTCCAGACTTCGCTGAGCTTCTTCCAGCCCCCCTTTCCTCACCCCCCCCAGGCAACACACACATCAGGGCACTTTCCCTTGGAGAACCACAGGTCCTGGGAGCTTTAAACCCCAAGATAAACCCGAGATCAGCAGCTCTGCTTTGCAATCTCAAGGACTTTAGAAAACTTGGAGTGGCTCCCGGTTCGAGGCAACTTAACATAGACGTGACAAGGGCTCCCTGGTGCTACAGTAATACATAACAATTAATAGCAATTAATCACTTAATGAGGAGGTTCCCTGCTCCATCACAATCACAATTTCATGGCTGGTATCACCAGACTTTGAGACAGAGAGGACCGGCTCAAGCCTTCCTCCCTGCCAGCTCTACTCCAGGGTGATCCTGTGAAGCCGAGCCCCGGGTCTGTGTAAATCTGCGCAGCAAGAGCGACTCTGATTTATGCTGGAACAGGAAGGGAATCTCGTCCTCTCCGTATTTCACCAGCCTAACAACCTCGACGCGGGGCGAGGCAGAGGATCACACGCAGAGCAGGACTCTCCTCCTTAAACTGCTGTCTGTCCCCCGCGGAGAGGAGAATAAAACCGGCTCTCAGGCTTCGCGGTGCCGTCGTTTCAGGGTCACGGAGGGGAAACTCGTTGTCTCCAAACCATGCAGGTGGTTTTCTCCTGCTCTGACACACCACGCAGCAGCGGAATTAGAACCTTCATTTCAGCCCATCACCCTGAAGTGTCAGACTTCAGGCAGGAAGAGAGCAGCTGTGTGCTGGCGGCTGCAGCCCGAACCCTGCCCGGCTTTCTAGAGGAAAAAGAACAGGAGAGAACACTCCTCCCACCGCTTTGAACAGCCCTTTCTTCCTCCTCCTTGCGGCTCTTTTCACTTCTCCAGAGGCTGCAGAAGCTTTGCCTGGCTGATTGAAGCCAGCTCCCTCTTAGGGCTTTATCTAAGAGATGGCCCGATGCTCTGCTGGGTGAGCACCTCCCCACTCCTGGTGTTATCATCCTCATCAGCCTGAGTCATCCCGGGCCCCGTCTGTTGTGATAACAGCACTTCCAGCCTTGCTCTGCATTCAAAAAGTTCCTTATTGCTCTTTACAGCTGCCTGAAGGGAGGTTGGAGTGAGGTGGGTGTTGGCCTCTTCTTCCTAGTGACTAGTGGTAGAACCTCAAGTGGTGCTAAGGGAGGGTTAGGTTGGACATCAGGAGAAACCTCTTTCCTCACAGAGTTGTCAGAGGGTGGTACAGGCTGCCCACGGAGCCGGAGAGTGACCATCCCTGCAGGAGTTCAACAAACAAGCAGATGTGACCCTGGGGGATGATTTAGTGGGCAGGGTGGGGTTGAGTTGATGGTTGGACTGGATGATCTTGGAGGTCTCTTCCAACCTTAATGATTCTGCGACGTCTTCTGCGGCCGAACAATAACCTGAGGAGCTGTATTGGAGGTAACGACTTACAAAGGGGCTGCTTTTATGATCAGCACAATATGGGCCTGTAATCAGATGGTGATAAAAATCTGCCCCTTTTCGCTTTGCCTCTTATCATTTAATTGGAGAGAAGGAGCACACTCCTTTGTTAATAATTTTATAATTGGAGCTACCTGCGGGGAACCATCAAAGGAGGAGTGAACAACATCCCGCTCTGCTGCAAACCATCTCCCCCATAAAATCAGTGTACAATAACCAACTCATAGAATCATCAGGGTTGGAAAAGACCTTCAAGATCATCAAGTCTTGCTGTCCTCCCTACAACCCCAACCCCCACCCCATCTTCCCAACAGCCTGTCTGCCCATGGGTTGAACCCCTCAAGGGATGCTGCCTCTGGACCTTCCCTGGGCAGCCCCTGTTCCAAGGCCTCCCCACTCTTTCTGGGAAGAGGTTTTTCCCAAGATCCAACCTGACCCTCCCCTGGCATAACCTGAGCCCATTTCCTCCGCTCCTATGGCCAGTCTCTAGGGGGAAGAGGCCAACCCCTGCCTCACTGCAACCTCCCTTTAGGTAGTTGTAGAGATCAGCGAGGTCTCCCTTCAGCCTCCCCTTCTCCAGACTGAACAGCCCCAGCTCCCTCAGCCTCTCCCCAGCAGACCTGTTCTCCAGACCCTGAACCAGCCCAGCTGCCTTTCTCAATACTTTATGGCATTTCATAGAATCATTAGGGATCGGAAGGGACCTCGAAAGATCATCTAGTCCAATCCCCCTGCCACAGCAGGNTAACCTGAGCCCATTTCCTCCGCTCCTATGGCCAGTCTCTAGGGGGAAGAGGCCAACCCCTGCCTCACTGCAACCTCCCTTTTAGGTAGTTGTAGAGATCAGCGAGGTCTCCCTTCAGCCTCCCCTTCTCCAGACTGAACAGCCCCAGCTNCAGCAGGATCACCTGAACAAGACAGTTAAACGTGCCAGTGATTGTTTGCAGGGCAAGGGTCCCACAGAGCTCAGATCTTGTAGAGCCCACCCGCAGCTCAGCGCTGACCCCAACCCTGCTGGGTTCTCCCAGCTCCCGGTCTACACTTGGTCCTTTGTGCTGTTACCTGAGGAGTTGGTGGCTTTAGCAGTCCCTTCTGTTGTGGCAGAACCAGCTATCCCAATATTTTGACAACGCAAGGATGTGTCTCCTCACACTTCTGTCTCCACGCGGCTCCCAGCCCGACTCACCTGAGGCATCTCCTCTCTCGCTCCGCCATCTGCTCACGAGCGGGGAGAGAGCACAGACAGCTGGATCTGTGTGGGGTGTGAAGGGAAGCTCACGCCAAAGGGCTTGTTTCCCCCCACAACAAAAACACTAAGGATGTGTCTGCACTGACGAGCAAGTCAGAGCCAAGTCTGCTCTTCAGCCCAGACCCACACTGGGGCTTAGACCTGTTGCTGGGCCCCGCAGAGGTGAGATTTTGTTCAGTTCATCACCTCAGTGTCCAGGTGGATGCAGCAGTTCAGCCCCAAGTCACTACAGCCCAGTCCCCCAAGTGCTGCCCTGTGCTTGGCAGCTCTTCCCCACAGCCTGGGCACTTTGGCTGCAGCTCTAAATACAGCAGAGTGAAACACACATTGAATCACAGCCATCAGGGTTAGAAAAGACCTTCAAGATCATCCACTCCAACCGTCCACTCTACAACCCCCAACCACTACCCCATCTCCCCAAATACCCTGGCTGCCAGGTTGTTGAACCCCTCCAGGGACGCTGCCTCCACCACCTCTCTGGGCAGCCTCTGCTCCAAGGGCTCCCCACTCTTTCTGGGAAGAAGCTTTTCCTCAGATCCAATCTGACCCTCCCCTGGCACAGCCTGACCCCATTTCCTATGCTCCTATCACCAGTCCCTAGGGAGAAGAGGCCAAACCCCTTCAGGTAGTTGTAGGGAGTAGTGAGGTCAGTTTCCTCCTCTTCTCCAGGCTGAACAGCCCCAGCTCCTTCTGCCTCTCCTCATCAGACCCCAGACTGGTCTTTCACCTGATGATAAGTAGCCTGGTTTGTCCCAGAGCTAAACGTCCCTCTTTCTGCCCCAAAGCCCCCTCCAGTGCTGCAGCCAGAGTTCTCCAGTGGGGAGTCCTACACTCTACCTTGGGACAGTGGGGTTTAGACCTTCCAAAACTACACCAGCACATGAGCTGTCAGTGAAACACCCTGGGCAAGGGAACTACTATCACCAGAGTCCCTCAGAAAAAGTCCCTCTCCAGCCTTCGTGGAGCCCCTACAGGGACTGGAAGCTGCTCTAAGGTCCCCCCAGAGCCTTCTCTTCTCCAGGTTGAATAGCCCCAACTCCCTCAGCCTGTCCCAGAGGAGAGGGGCTCCACCCCTCTGATCACCCTCTTCTGGACTTGCTTCAACAAATCCTGGATCTAGAACCTCCCACGGATTTCTCAGCTGGGAATTTTCCAAGCACCTTGTCTACATTTTTGAGGGTTTTATAGGAGTTTCTTGATTAAGAAAGGTTTCATACCCAGGATTTCCTGGAAAGCTCTGGAACCCCACAGCTCAGCAGTCTGTCATTAACAGGATTTGGTTATCACAGGCTCCCCCAGCGCCGGCACCTTCCCAACACTCTGGTGTGTTTGTGCATCACCCAGAAATTAAGAAAAACAACATTAACAAAACTGATTAAATTTAAATGTGACCGTAGCACATCTGGATGGGTCTATTAAGGCATCAATCAAAGGCAGAGCAAAAAACCTCATCTGATCTTCAATAACCCTTAACAACAGCTCTCCATCTACCACCTGTGCTTGCCTGGATAGCAACAAGAAGGGAAAGGAAGATCAAAAACCCCACAAGCTTCATCTGCCAGAGGCTGAGGGGCTGCTAGTGTTTGGAGGGGATGTCAGACCCCCTTGTGCTGCCTGTAGTTGGGGCTGCTTAGGACCTACTGCACAGGTCTCATCTGCGCCAGGCACCGAGATGCCCCAGACCCTGCTCTGCTCCTTGGAGCATGAGAGACTGCGACAGCTGGGGCTGCACATCCTTTCCGGGGGGTTCTCTGCTCTGTCCCCACCTCCCCTCAGGGAAATGGGGAGTGATCCAGTTGTGCTGGGGAGACCCAGCCACCCCACGTCAGAGAGCCACAGCCCAGGAACCAGCGGGGGACAAAAGGCTGCTCCTCTCCTTCCTGCACCTTCCCATCCCTCAGCCCTGACAGGGGACTGGGGTGTTTTTTATCTGTTGGAGCAAGCACTGATCTGACATGAGCAATGATGATCGTTTGATATAGCAAGGGTGAGAGACTAATTAAAACACAGAGCTTTGTGATTGCATGCAGCTCAGGCAAGCCCTGCCTGTCTGGGCTTATTTATGTGACTTTTAAGTGTTCAATGCAAATCCTCGTGCTTGTGAACGGCCTTGGATTCCCCAGCACAGCGGAGAAAGACCTCTGCTTATTCACAGAGCTGTCACAAGCAGCAGAGGGTCTGGCCCAAGTCCTGGAGGAATTCCAGAGGATTCACAGAATCATCATGGCTGGAAAGGACCCCCAGGTTCATCGAGTCCAACCTTCATCCTACTGTCTAACCGCTAGACCATATCCCCAAGCGCCGCGTCCACTCGTTCCTTAAACACCTCCAGGGATGGTGACACCACCACCTCCCTGGCAATCTATTTCAGTGCCCAACCACCCTCTCAGTAAAGCATTTCTTTCTAACATCCAATCTAAACCTCCCCTGACGCAGCTTGAGGCCATTTCCCCTCGTCCTATCATCGCTAATNGCTCTCCAGCCACTCTTCTCCAAGCCTGTAGTGTTGCTGGGGGTTGTTGTGACAGCTGGGCTGTTGGCCTGACATCCTTTTCCATCCACATCCATGCACTGGGGCTACACAAAGAGACTGCAGGAGGGTTCTGCAACACACGTATATTTAGCTAAAGCTGCTGAAAACCTTACTGCTCCTACCTGCAGGGTCTGGAGGCTCTTTGCCAGGAGACCTCAAAGCTGGCAGGGCACACGATGTGATCCCTGCATGGAAGTCGTCCGAGCTCTGATTGCATCAAGGATCCCAGTGGATTTGCTGCATCAGTCAAAAATCTGATGGAAATTAAAACTCAGGCTTGGATTTTGTGGTTCTGTCCATTGTCTCAGGGATGTGACCAAACTGGGAGGTAACATGGTGATACCTGGAATGAAGCAGAGAGGCTGTAACAGCCCTTGGAGCAAAGAGCATGTCCAACACACCAGGCTCTCCCAGACCAAACAGAGCTGAATTCCCTCACCCCCAAAGCCATTGTACTGGGCTTTGGTGGTAGCCCCAAGGCCTGTCCTCAACTCCACCAGCACTGCTGAGACCAGATACTGATTGCTCCTATACTGGTGAAAATCTGAAGGAGTTTCTCCAACACCAGTGGACTATCTCCTGGACCCTCTGCTTGGAACCTGCTAGTGTTCCCCACCGCATTAGCATCAGCTCAGCAGCTCACCCTGCGCTCTCCCAGCCTGGCAGAGGCACTGGGAGTCTGGACAGAGCTGCACAGGTTTGCACTGGGTGATGCTGCCTCTGGTTGCCAAGGGCAGGGAGCAATAGGATGAGAGGCCATGGTTTGAAGCTGGAAAAGGGTAGAGTGAGGCCGGACAGGTGGAAAGAGGAATCTGGAATCTCAGGGTGGGGGATTCCTGGAACAGGCTGCCCAGAGAGGGGGTGGAAGCCCCATCCCTGGAGCCATTCAAGGTCAGGCTGGATAGGGCTCTGGGCAACCTACCCTGGTCCAGACTAAATCAGCTGGGTGTAGGGGACTTGGACTGGATGCCCTTTGGAAGCCCCTTCCAACCCAGCACATTCCATGAGTCTATGACAGGCAGCCTCTAGGCCAGAGACATCTACCCTGTCTAAAGCAGCCCCAGAAGCAGGGAATTCCTCTCCAATTCGTTAGGGCCTTGCAATGAATTGGTCATTCTGCACCTCCTGGAGCAGAGCCCAGATGTGCAGACAACACCCCCTACCAGTGCTGGACTGGGAAGCTGGGTCCTGCCAACCAAATCTCCCTACAAAGACGAACGGAGGAGCAGAAATAACCCACAAGCTCCCCGCACGGGCTAATCAATCACTCTTAGCAGTTTCCTTTCTTTAAAAATAGACAGGGTATTTCCTTTCCTCCCCACTTCCCAGGGCAGTTTGGAGGATTAATTAATATTGGGTACACGTTTGGGGCTGACACACTTTATAAACAGTTAGTATTAATCAGATCGGAATTGATCCGCTCTGCCTTAGCACAGCCCTTGTCAGCCTGTCTCACATCCCAGAGCTGATTGCTGGTGCTGTGAGACACCACGGCGCTGCCTCTCGGCCCAGGACTGACCATCAGGATGGTCTAACCCCACTTCTTAGACCACCACAGCATCTCCTGGCCCATGGGTTAGGCACAAACCCACAGGAAGTGCTTCCCTCAGGTCACAAAATCATTAAGGATTGAAAAGACCTTCAACCATCACCCCAACCCCACCCTGCCCACTAAACCCTGCCTGCCAGGGGCACATCTCTCATTTGGTGAACCCCTCCAGGGATGGTAACTCCTCCCTCCCTGGGCAGCCTGTTCCAACCCCTCAGCATGCTGTCAGGGTAGAGATTTCTCCTGATGTTTGACCTAAACCTCTCCTGGCACCACTTGAAGCTGCTTGCTCTTGCTCTATCACTAGTGACTTGGGAGAAGAGACCAACTCCTCAGCTCTCTCCATCCTCCTTCCAGGTAGCTGTGAAGAGCAATAAGGGCTCCCCTCAGCCTCCTTTTCTCCAGACTAAACAAACACAGTTCCCTCAGCCTCTCCTCATCAGACTTGTCCTCCAACCTAAGCACAAGAAAAGCTAGTACAGAGGGGAATGTCAGTGTCACCAGCAGGGACTCAGCTCTGACCTCCAGCTTTGCCTTCTCACCTCTTTGTACACTCCCCTCTGAACCACAGACTCCAGCCTGCAGCTGGCTGTTCTTTTCCTGTGCTTTGTGTGAACCATGGGGTGAGGAAACAGGAACCCTGGAGGACCACAAGTGCAACTGGAGATTGCAGTCAAGCACCAGCCAGAGCAGATCCATCTCTCATCTGAGAGAAGCCTCGTCCCATTGCTCAGCTCCTGCTCTCTGATGTTCAGCACATCAACTCAGATGTTAATAAAAGCTGCTCCTCCCATCCTGAGGTCTCTCCACGCTCAACTTCAGGGACTGGAGAAGCTGTTCAGCAGGGCCTGGGTGTCCTGTTCCCCCCCCTCATGTGATGAAACACAACATGGAGCTCTGAAAGGCAGCTCCAAACTGTTTCACACGTTGAGGAGATGCTGAGGAATCCCCTGTGTGGGATCTCGTGTGAGCAGTGAGAGCTGCAAGTTGCAGCTTGTTTGCCATCACTTTGAGCTGCTCACAGCAGGGCTCTGAATTGTGGTTCCCTCTGCAGTCAGGGCAGGGGGACCAGATCAGCCCTTCTGTGGGCAAACCCACATTTCCTACTCAGAGGGTCATGAAGTGGGTTGGGCTGGAAGGGAGCTCAGAGCTCACCCAGTGCCAAAACCCTGCCATGGGCAGCGACACCTCTCACCTCAGACCAGGTTACCCAGAGCCCCATCCAACCTGGCCTTGAACACTTCCAGGGAGGGAGCAATGTGGAAGGACCCTCACCTGCTGCTCTGAGGGACCTCGATGGGGCTCCTTGCTCGCAGAGGCTGATGCCATTTTGCCCTTGTGCTGACAGGGATGAGGTGATGCCTTGGCTCGGCGGTTCTGTTGGGCAATTCCCCCTGGATCAAGCCTGTAAAAGGAAACTGTGAAGTGCCAGACCAGTGAGGTAGGAACTGGGACCTCTCTACCCCACCTTCCTCTGCAGTAAGATGGAACAAGTTGACTTTCCCTGGCTATAGATAGACCAAGGCATGTCCTGTATCCTGCCTGCAGAGCCAAGTGATGCTGGCTCAGCATTAGCCTGGCCATCCTCCAAAATTGGATTTCCAATTAATAGCGTCGACTCATCATGGAGAAGAGGCAGCTCAGGTCTTAGTTGAAGGTCAAGGAACTTCAGGCAGCACAGGAGAGATTTACACAGCAGTGAAGTTCCCAAATCACCTGCGGCATGAAAAGGAGAGGCCAGGGCCAGCGCATGGCAGGAGCTTTAGGATGAACTCAGGGCGGCCGATCCTAAAACCAGCAGCCCTGCAGAGAGCAGCAGAGGGAGAAGGAGACAAAGAGCTTTGCCAGCCAGCAGGATGGAAGAACACCAAGGAATCATCAGGGTTGGAAAACACCTTTGAGATCATCTGGTCCAACCATCTGCCCTACACCCATCTCCTGGAACACCCTGTCTGCCTGTTTGTTGAACCCCTCCAGGGATGGTGCCAACAGAAGTACCCACCACCCAGACTGGGGGTGAAAAGAGCCTTAGTAGCATTTAGTTAAGTTTCAGGTGACTCAACTCACACCAGACCTTCTTCCCCCTCCATGCTGAGGGGTTAAGACCACCCAGATGTCCTCAAGCCTTCCCCCATATGGGATGGAGCCCTCAGCTCCAGGGGCACAGCCCACAGCAGCACCTTATGGCCGCCACTCGCCTGTTGAAGCAGTTCCCATCCTCCTGCTTGGGCAGAGGTTCAAGATTTGAGGTTGGAGGGGAGAAGCAGGGAGAGAACATATTTTATTTATGACTGCACATTCATTTGATTAAGAGCTGTTTCAGAAAGATTTGCCTGAAACAATAAGAAGGGAAGGGGTGGGGTAAGCGGGGGAGAGAAATCATCCACTAGTTTAATCCAAGTGGCGCTGCGGAAGGTTGGGAAACGGCTGGCACCCTCCTCCTAGCCCCTTCTGAAGCAGCTGAGCAGAACATTCCCAACTAAAAGAGACAGAAGCTCCTGGAAGATGCTTTCCACATCCCCTTGGAGTAAAGAGTCTGTTCTGGACAGACCCCTTAAACACCAGTTTCATTCCAAGGATGGAGAAGGGTTAAATTCCCAATGAAAGCACAAAAAAAAAAAATCCATCTGCTGAGACTCACTAGACCACCTCCTCCTCCTCCTCTCCCTGAGGGTGCTGCAGCCTGGCAGGACACTCTAATCACCTTCTCAGTATTTTCCTGTCATATAAATTCAGATATTTAAAAAAAAAAAAAATCAATTAACTACCAGTGTTGTTGATTATAAATCAACTATTTACATAATTAATTACCATATCTTTAATAAATGGTAGGCAGGAAGGGAAGCTGGCAAAATATAGCCATTCTTTTGGCGTCATCAATTATTTGGAAGGGAAGGCAATTACACTAAATCTTTCTTCCACCCAGCTCTCTTGTCAAGGGAAATATCTCCCCCCCCTCCTTCACCCGATCCAGAGCCTGGAACTGGGCCTCCAACATCACATTACTAAATTGCTTAAGCAGCATTTTAAATAACAAAAAAGGGATATCATTTCATTTTTCTTTTTTTTTTTTATGAAACATGAAAATCAATAAGCTGTCCTTCAGCTTCCCTGAGTGATTGGCCAGGGCTTTCTCTCCCTCTTCTCTCTCTCTCTCTCTCTCTGAGCTAATTTAATTTTCAGCCTTATTCAGAGCAACCGTGGTTTCAAAAATAATCAGGCTGATCTTATGGGGTCTTACCTTATGGGACTTCACTGAGGAATTCCTTTCACTGAATTAGATATCCCGTCCTCTGTGGAAGGAGCAGCACTGCTGGTGTGATTTGGAGGCAGACCCTGATCGATACTCCCTACTGATCATGGAATCACAGACTGGGTTGGGTTGGAAGGGAGCTCAGAGCTCACCCAGTGCCAACCCCCTGCCATGGGCGGTGACACCTCTCACCAGACCAGGGTGCCCAGACACCCATCCAACCTGGCCTTCAACACTTCTGGGGATGCAGCAGCCACAGCCTCCATGGGTAGCCTGTTCCAGGGCCTCAGCACCCTCACAGGGATGGATTTCTGCCTCAGCTTTTGTCTCAATCTCCCTTCTTTTAGCTTGAACCCTTGCCTATCACCAGAGTCCCTCAGAAAAAGTCCCTATCCAGTCTTCCTCTAGCCCTTTCAGGTACTGGAAGCTGCTGCAAGGTCCCCACGTAGCCTTCAGTTCTCCAGAAGAGATTATTGACATCCATGGCTCTGCTGTGGCTTGCAGCTCCTTGCATGGACCTGTGCAGTGACACGGAAACCAGCTGCTGGACAAGGTGTCCACAGACTGGGACTGTGCCAGTGAGGACCTCTGCAAGGGTGGAGACCCAACAAATGTCAGCAGATGGCTTCTACCTGGAAACTCCTGAGGTTCTGTGATTCTGTACATGGAAGGGAGAACTCACCTTCTGTCAAGTGTTAGAGTCCAGTCTAGCAGCCTGGCTGGGAAAGGGTCTGGTGAGCAAGGAATGGTGGCCCTGGGTGGGAGAAAAGAAGACCAGCTGGGAGGCAGGACCTCATCGTGCTCTGTAGGGGATTTCCAGCAGGATGGCTGGACTGGGATGATGCCTGGTCCTTGCTGTAGCTGTGCAGATAAAGTCACCAACAGCTGCCCATCTGCAGAGTTTCAGCTACACCCCCTGCCAGCAGAAGGGGCTGCCCCAGCGCTCCCTGACATCAGTAAGCTCACGTCACATCAAAAGCACTGAGCTGTGAGCCAGGCAGTGGGTTGCAGGTACCCTCAACAGTCAGCCAGTAGCCTCTTCCCTATTAAAATGGCCTAGCTTGCCTTTCCTCTAGACTGACGAGCCACCCTTATGGTTTCTGAGCTGGGAACTGCCTCTCCCCCAGTGCTGGTAATGAAGCCAGTACAGCTCTAAAAGCCACTCTCCCTCATGAAAAACCCAGCGAACAAGGGGAAACCACAACCCCCCTCCCCACTTTCCACAGCTGCTAGGTTTTAAGAGCAGAACAGGGATGCAGAACAAGTCCCCGCAGGCAGGCAGCCTCTGTCTCAGAGTGGCCAGCAGAGGCTGCTTAGGGAAAGAGTAAGAAACAAGCAAGTGCAGCGTGAGCTGACACCTTCCCAGCTCCCAGCGAGCAGAGATCAAGGCTTTCTGAGCCAGTACTTGCACGTGGACCACCCCCTCCAGCAATTTTTCTGAGGTGGAATTCAGAGCACCTGAAGGGGCTCCAGGAAAGCTGGAGAGGGAGTTTTAATGAAGGACTTCAGTGCTAGCACAAGGGGGCTGGGTTCAAGCTAAAAGAGGGGAGATTGAGATGAGGTCTGAAGTAAAAATCCCTCCCTGTGAGGATGCTGAGGCCCTGGAACAGGTTGCCCAGGGAGGTTGTGGCTGCTCCATCCCTGGAAGTGCCCAAGGCCAGGTTGGATGGGGCTCTGGGCACCCCGGTCTGCAGAGAGGTGTCACTGCCTGTGACAGGTGGTTGGCACTGGCTGAGCTCTGAGCTCCTTTCCAACCCAGCTCATTCCACGACTCTATGACCTGCGTGTCTTTCCTTCTGCATCTCCCTGCCCCACGGATGAGGGGTGCAGATGTGACAGCAGCGGGAGCTACAGCAGTATCAGAGCAGGGAAGGCAGAAAACGGGTCACTTCTTTGCAGCAGCATCTAAGATTCTGTAGGAAATGATCAGTTATTAAAGGTTTCAGAGGAAAAATGAAACAGAAGTATAAATCTGCTCTGGAAACCTTGACGTCAGCTGCACCGTTAGGTCATCGAGCGCAGAGGGAGATCCCTATTCAATTCACAGAGATTATAGGCTCATTCATCAGAACCCTACTAGTTTCATATCATTACAGCCATCCACCCCAGAGCATCAAAGATGCTGCAGCCATTAACTGGATGACTAGCACTGCCCCACTTTACAGATACACTGGGATAGAAGAGGAAGTCACAGTGACCTCCTCAAGGGCAGGTGCTGAGAGCAGGAACGCGGCGGCTCACATCCCACGGGAGAGGCTTCTCCTCCCTCCACGGGCACCTCTGTGTGTTTCCAAACGCGCGCGTGCTCACGCCGAGCCCAGTCACAACACAGCAAATCCCAACATCCCCTGAACCACCATAAACAACCCTCGCTCCGAAACATTTTCTCCATCTCTCAAGATTATTGCGGCATCTGTTGATCACATTAAGTTGTAAGTGTGCTGTCTCCATGGAGACCGCAGAGTCTCCCTGGGTTTCCAGTTACTGTATGTGGTTTCAGCTGAAAGCAGAGTCACCCAATGACTCAATCCCCATTCCGTGTGATGAAAGGAAAACATGTCACCGTGCTGATTGCTAGATCTGTTGGATAATGAAGCAGGATTTAGCAGCACGTGCTCTTAAAGAGACACCAGCGTGGGAGTGACACTGCACATGGGGAGCTGGGGAAGGGTTTGCTCAAGACAGTCCTTGAAAACAGGAGGTATCCTGCTTCATAGAGTGGATTAGGTTGGGGCAGGGAGCTCAGAGCTCAGCCAGTGCCAACTCTCCTGCCATGGGCAGCGACACAAAAAGGCTGGGGAGGGACTATTTAGGATGTCAGGTAGCGACAGGACTAGGGGGACTGGAGCAAAGCTGGAGATGGGTGGATTTAGAGTGGATGTGAGGAGGAAGTTCTTCACCGTGACACTGGTGAGAGTCTGGAATGGGTTGCCCAGGGAGGTGGTTGGGGCCCCATCCTTGGAGGTGTTTAAGGCCAGGCTGGATGGGGCTCTGGCCAGCCTGGTCTAGGGTGGAGTGACCCTGCCCAAGGTGGGGGGGTTGGAACTGGGTGATCAGGTGATCCCTTCCAATCCTTAGTGATTCTGATTCCATAACTTCTCCAGTGAAGTGATCCTGCTGTGGCAGGGGGATTGGACTAGATGATCTCTGGGGGTCCCTTCCAATCCCTAATGATTCTATGATACCTCTCACCAGAACGGGGTGCCCAGAGCCGCACTCAACCTGGCCTTGAACACTTCCAGGGCTGGAGGGATGGAGCAGCCACAGTCTCCCTGGACAACCTGTTCCAGGGCCTCAGCACCCTCACAGGGAGGGATTTCTGCCTCAGATCTCACCTCAATCTCCCTTCTGTTAGCTTGAACCCAATCCCCTTATCCTAGCACTGAAGTCCCTTGGAAGAGTCCCTCTCCAGCTTTCCTGTAGCCCCTTTGGGTACTGGAAGCTTATTCCTTGAGGAGCTCTCCACCCATCTATAGGGAAAGTGTCCCCATGAATTTGCACAATAACAATGAAATAACCACAAACTATCTTGTGAAATGAGTCTCCACAAATAAAATCTGCTCTTCAAGAGGAACAGGACAGGACCACTCCTAAACCTCTTCTGCTTTTAACCATAACTAGGACACCCAGCAAGAAAGTGAGAGAACTGCTTTTTGCAAGGGATCAGGGCAGACTCTGAGAGCATTCAGGCAGCGCACACAGTGACACCAGTAATGAGGATGCTCAGCTAATTTGGCTCACAGACTTCATTCTGTCAAGTGACTGGAAGCCCTGGATTTCTGTCTTTTAACTGTGCATTCGCTTGTAAAGGGAAAAAAAATCCACCCCATCATCGCGTCTGAACTCGGATCCTGCAGGAGACAAATTGAGCACCAAAGCAAGTGATGACAGGGAACAAAGCACCTCTTATTGCAGATGCATTATAAATGGAAAAATAAATCATCTCTTTTTTCTTGTTCTCCCAAGCAAAGAAGAACAAGGATCTGTGCAAAAGCTGCGAGGGCTGGTCAGCGGGATGTGATCCCAGAAATCTGAACTGATCCAAGAGGAACGTTGTGTGTAGGACCCTGGTATCATGCTCTCATCATTTTGCTCTTCTTTTTCTCCAGTCTGTACAGACTTTACTCTGTAGCCCCCTGTGAACAGGAGAAGTCTCCTCTTGGAGTCACCTCTGCCTGAGCAGCAGCACAACCCATGTCCAAGAGCTCTCCTGCTCTTGCCACGGGACTGCTGCAGCACAGAGACAATGCAGAGGGCAGGAGCTGCTTGGGAGCAACAGTGAGGGCACCCATAGTAGTGCCATGGAAAGATTCAGCTCTGGTATCCTCCACACAACCTGTCAACTCCCATTTCCATCCCTCCAAAGGCTGAACAGGGCACCTGGCTCACTCTTCCCATTTGCAAGGACTGGACTGTTGCAAAGACGACTCCTCATCTCTCCCATTTTCTTAAGAGGGAAACTGAGGCACGGGGGTGCTGCACAGCTTTGACTGGTGCAAACAGATGTGACTCAGCTCTGCATCTGATGGTTGGACTGGATGATCTTGTAAGTCTCTTCCAACCTTAATGATTCTATGAGCTTTTATTCCTATTTACAGCTCAGCCCAGTAGCTGTGTGGTTCATCAAGCTGAGACAGGCTGCCCTTGAACTGTGTGAATGGCTGGCAAGGACTGATGAAGAATCCTGCTCCCAGCCATACTCCTGTTCCAGGCTTCACCCCTTATTTACACCAACCTCTTCCCAAAACACCAGAACAGCAAAACCCTGACAGCATTGCCTGCCCAAGGATGAGGGGCCCTTTAAGGGGCACTGAGCTCTCTGCAGTTCCTGCCTCTGCACAGGCAGCCCAAACCCCTGAGATGATTAAGTGTGGCATCCCAAAAGGAAGGGAGGGAACACAAATAAACAAACCACTCTGCTCTAAATGAAAGAGCTGCTGGATTTAATGTGACAGGGCCTGGGATGCTTCATTTGACACAGACTGGCAGCAGTCTGGTGATTGGCAAGCGCTTGCAATAATGGCTCTCTGGACTGTCATAACATCACAGGATCATCTGCAGAGCAGCCCAGCCAGCCTCCAGCAAAGTGTGGGATCTGCTGGGTTGTGCTTAAAAATGAGATAAGCTCAGAGGCTCAGGGCTCTCCACTGCAAGACCTGGAAAAAGGCAACTCACGGGGTCCAGGACACAGGTACCTGCTGAGCTCTCCGATGCTGTCTGGGTGTTTGTGTCTCTGGAATGAGCAGCTCCCAGGGCCCTTGTGGGCTGCAGACTTGTTGCTTCATGTGTTTATTCATGGACAGAAAAACCTGGAGGAGGTGAGAAGGAGAAAATTGTAACTGAACTGCCCTTCAGGACATTGCAGAGTACAGACCCCCTTTTGTCCTTCCAGCTTGCAGTCCTGTGCAGCATCAGGTACCACCAGCTGAGCTGATCTCTAGCAGCACAGGAGGAGCTTGGAGAACAGTGGAGGCTACAACACTCCACACAGAGCCAGGCCAAGGCTTCTCAGAGCTGGAGAAAGGATTTGACCTTATTCTGCAGACAGGAGGAAAAGAAAGGACCTGAGGGAATTCCCAAACATGGGCTCTGTTGGACACTCCCACCACTGGCAAAAAAGGTCAAATCCACCACAAGTTGGCCTTTTCCACAAAGGAGGAGAGCAGGAGCATAGAAAAGACAAACCTTCCCCTAAATCCCACCACAGCATCCCTATCCAAACCTAGGGACACCCTAACAATCTTTTAAAACTTGTAGACAGGCCAGTGACCTCTGGGAAGAGCAGAGCTGCCACCCTGCCATGAGAAGGCTCCAAATAGCTCAAGATGCTACAGAAAACCAGCCACCCCTTCAGGTCTGAGCAGTGCAGTAGTGCCCCAGTGACTGCTGGACTCGAACAAGAGCACAGACCCTTTCAGATGGCCATGGCTGAACCCCTCACCTTCCCCCATTTGCTGCTCAGCTTCATCAGGGTGGGGAGGGTGATGCTGTCTCCCAGGCTGGAGCCTGGACACAGCCTCCTGCCCCAGTCCCGAGGCTGCAGCTCCACCAGGGCGTTCCTGTCCCCTCTCACTGTTGGCTGGGCGAGCAGGGCAGCTGTTTGGGCAGGCAAAGGCTTGTGCAGGCGCGGGGCAGTCGCTGCCCAGGCTGTTTATAGGTTTCGAGGCACTCAGCTAGCAGTGCCTGCCTGAACAGGCTGCTTTGGGGAGCTGGGTCTGGTTCCAGTTTGCAGTGGTGGAAGGGCTATTTCCAAACAAGCCAGGCACTGCCTTCCTCCTCGGTTAAACCATGCAGCTCCTGCCTTGTGTGTTTTGGAATATTAACAACCCCACAGCGGCAATGCGGTGCAGCAGCTGCGAGTCCTTCCTGCTAACCACCCTCTCACAGAGGAGAGAAAACAATCACAGGCCCTTCTGTGTTTTGGTGACCTGCACTCCAAGAAGAGGAAAAAACACCATTAAAAAATTAATAATCAATATTTGAGGTCCAACCTATCCAGAAAATGACCCCCATGGGCTGATTTTCCTTGCTCTGCCATCATGCCCTCTGGCCAAAGATGCCCTAGTCAAGAGGTGTTAAGGGTACAAGTTAAAACACTGGCTCCCTTTACTTAAGGATCAATACATTTCTTCCTCTCTTCTTTTTTTTTTTTGGTTAAAGGGCAGCTGGTGAAACCTACAACCCCAGTTGCTAAAATCAGCATCATCTGTTATTTCCCATACCGGCGCAAAAATGTTCCATTTGATCCGAGCTAAAAACAGCTTTTCTCTGCTGGAAACATGCAAATATCATCCCTTCATAAAACAGCCACCAGATGGGAACTTAATAACTGTAGACTCTAAATTCACGTTGCCTGCAGTTGCAAAAAAACCCCCCATCAAACTTTGAAATTCCTTGTTTACACCCTGCTCATTCAATGGTTTAAATGTGTTTCGGTGGCTCTGGGAGTACTGAGGGTACTGGTACGAGGTGTGGGAGGGAAGGGAGGGCATCCAAAGGGACCTGGAGCACCTGATTTCTGGCAACCAGTGATAGGACAAGGGGTGTCTGCTGGACCAGAGGATGTTCCACATCAATATGAGAAGGAACATCTTCCCAGTGAGGGTGACAGAGCGCTGGAAGGGGCTGCCCAGGGGGGTTGTGGAGTCTCCTTCTCTGGAGGCATTTAAAACCTGACTGGATGTGTTCCTATGCGACTTGGTCTAGGTGGTCCTGCTCCAGCAGGATTGGATGAGATGGTCTTCTGAGGTCCCTTCCAATCCTTGATGATCTGTGATTCTGTGACCTGGACAGCTGGATCCACAAGGTTCATTCATGAGGTTCAGCAATGCCAAATGCTAGGTACTACAGCTGGGTCAGGGCAATCCCAAGCACAGGTCCCTGTTGGTGGTGGAATGGATTGAGAGGAGTCCTCCAGAAAAGGAGTTGGTGGATAAGAAACTAAGCATAGAACCATGGCATTGGAAGGGACCTCTAAAGGTCACCCAGTCCAACCCCCCTACACCAAGCAGGGCCAGCACTCACCAGATCAGGTTGCCCAGAGCCCCAGCCAGCCTGACCTTGAATGGCTTCAGGGATGGGACCTCCATCCCCTCTGTGGGCAGCCTGTTCCAGGGATTCCCCACTCTCAGATTCAAGAACATTTTCCTCCTGTCCAGCCTCAATCTGCCCTTTCCCAGCTTCAAACTATCACCCCTCATCCTTGGGAACAGTCTTCCCCAGCCTTCTGAGGTCTTGTAGAAGGTCATGACAAGGTCCCCCCGGACTCTTCTCTCCCAGCTCCCTCAGCCCATCCCCAGAGCAGAGGGGCTCCAGCCCTCTTGAGCATTTGTGTGGCCCCCTCTGGACCCACTTCAACAGGTCCTCCTGGTGTTGGGGGTTCAGAACTGGTTGCGGGATGCCACATGAGTACTCACCATGAGCCAGCAATCTGGATCCTGGGCTGGATCAACTAAATTGTCACCAGCAGAGCAAGTGAGGACTTACGACAGCTTCTAGTACCTGAAGGGGCTACAGGAAAGCTGGAGAATGAGTTTTTCCAGTGCTGGGACAAGGGGCATGGGTTCAGGCTAAAAGAAGAGAGATTGAGATGAGATCTGAGGCAGAAATCCCTCCCTGCGAGGGTGCTGAGGCCCTGGAACAGGTTGCCCAGGGAGGCTGTGGCTGCTGCATCCCTGGCAGTGTCCAAGGCCAGCTTGGGTGGGGCTCTGGGCACCCTGTTCTGCCCATGGCAGGGGGTTGGTACCGGGTTGGCAGCGGGTGAGCTCTGAGCTCCATTCCAACCCAACCCAGCCTGGGATTCTATGATTATTTCTGTGAAATGAGCGGTGCTGGCGTTGGCTCTTTCTGCAGAAGGCAGATTTATGTGCTGGAATTGCTGTGAAGGTGAGCTGGGGGAGAACCTCAGCCCTGCCAAAGCTGCTCTTTTTCTCCACACTCATTATTTTACTCACTGTTCACTTCTTTTAATATAAGGGCCACCCGCCC
>VXBP01003992.1:766116-791359 GCA_013400115.1 Rhinopomastus cyanomelas
GCCCCCCCCACCTAAATGACTGTGAGGTGCAGCAGACATCTCCCTGCTCTTGCAAACCTATGTGGGAGAGAACATTTTATTGGAGTTTTATGGATGCCTGAATGGCTCTGCAGTAGGGGAGAGAGGAAAAAAGAGCAGGGGAAGGAGACGGACAGCAAACCCCAAAGCAAGACTGATGTCCCTCTGCACTCCAAGACTTGAGCTGGGGAATAGAAAACCCAGAAACAGCAAAGGGAATAAATTCTTCATGGGGCTGTTTATAACTAGAACAAGTGTTTGCAGTGCAGGTCTGGCAGGGAAGCTTTCACGTGTTCACTCTAACCATCCTCCAGTGTTCCTACAGAGCTTTTGGAGCAGGGTGGGTCTGGCTCAGGGTGCAAACGGCTTCTCTCAAGGTCTGACTTAACATCCTCCCCCATGCTTGGCAGCTGCAGCCCCCTCACTGCCAGAGCAAGATCCCCTAGAACCAATCTTACAAGAAAAGTCCAGGTAGGTTTGGGACCAGCTGGGTTTGGGATCTCTCCAGAGCAGGAAACTTCACAACCTCTCTGAGCAGCCTGGACCAGGGCACTGGTATCTCACTACAAAGTTCTTCTTCCTTGTGTTTAAACTGATCCTTGTCCTATTGCTGGACACCACCAAGAGCCTGATCCTGTCCTCCTGACACCCACCCTTTAGACATTTGCAAGGATTAATGAGGTCTCTCCTCAGTCTCCTCCACTCCAGGCTGAACAGCCCCAGCTTTCTCAGCCTCTCTCACAGCCCCCCTGAGCATCTCATTGCTCGAGCTGGACTCTCTTCAGTAGCTCCCTGTGTGTCTTGAACTGGGGAGCCCATCACTGGATGCAGCATTCCAGATGTGGCCTCACCAGGGCAGCACAGGGAGGGAAAAGAACCTCCCTTAACCTACTGGCCACTCTCTTCTCAATGCACCCCAAAACCACAGACCCTACAGAGGTACAGAGTGACACCGACTGCTCAGGAGCACAGATCAGCATGTTCAGCCCAGGCAAGGAGAAGATTCCTCCAGCCAGGACTCATCCACCTTCACAGACCACGTGGTAACATTATCATGCCGCCGACACCTCCAGCATCTCTGGCATGGCCATAACAGATAACCAGGAACTGAGCTCCTGACATCTCCCAGCTCCCCAGGGTCCTCATTTATACCTCCAGATCAGATTCACTCATTAGAATTTGTGACAGTAGCTTCTGTGAGCAAAGGGCTGGGATGTTTTAGCTTTACCTTACAGCAAGAACATCTACATTTACCCAAAGCCCCCATTTCTCCCACTCCCTGCCTTGGCGTCGTGGCCAGAAGGGTTAAACACCTCGTTCTCACTGTTCACCTGCACACAGGGACAACTACGTCACTGCTTCAGCTTGTTGCTGTATTCAGGGTGACCCCAGAGTACAACCAACAGCAGAGCTGACTCTCTTTGCGCTTTGCATGACGAGCCTGTGATCGAGTTCCTGTAGAGGACAGGAGCAGCTTAACATGCACAGAACCCCCCTGGATTCAGCTAACAGCCGGGTTACAGCCTCTGTTTTAAGTATGAATTATAGTCTTTATCTAAAAGGCTCTCATTGCACGGCGNGAGAACCTCAGCCCTGCCAAAGCTGCTCTTTTTCTCCACACTCATTATTTTACTCACTGTTCACTTCTTTTAATATANGTTTGGGATCTCTCCAGAGCAGGAAACTTCACAACCTCTCTGAGCAGCCTGGACCAGGGCACTGGTATCTCACTACAAAGTTCTTCTTCCTTGTGTTTAAACTGATCCTTGTCCTATTGCTGGACACCACCAAGAGCCTGATCCTGTCCTCCTGACACCCACCCTTTAGACATTTGCAAGGATTAATGAGGTCTCTCCTCAGTCTCCTCCACTCCAGGCTGAACAGCCCCAGCTTTCTCAGCCTCTCTCACAGCCCCCCTGAGCATCTCATTGCTCGAGCTGGACTCTCTTCAGTAGCTCCCTGTGTGTCTTGAACTGGGGAGCCCATCACTGGATGCAGCATTCCAGATGTGGCCTCACCAGGGCAGCACAGGGAGGGAAAAGAACCTCCCTTAACCTACTGGCCACTCTCTTCTCAATGCACCCCAAAACCACAGACCCTACAGAGGTGCAGAGTGACACCGACTGCTCAGGAGCACAGATCAGCATGTTCAGCCCAGGCAAGGAGAAGATTCCTCCAGCCAGGACTCATCCACCTTCACAGACCACGTGGTAACATTATCATGCCGCCGACACCTCCAGCATCTCTGGCATGGCCATAACAGATAACCAGGAACTGAGCTCCTGACATCTCCCAGCTCCCCAGGGTCCTCATTTATACCTCCAGATCAGATTCACTCATTAGAATTTGTGACAGTAGCTTCTGTGAGCAAAGGGCTGGGATGTTTTAGCTTTACCTTACAGCAAGAACATCTACATTTACCCAAAGCCCCCATTTCTCCCACTCCCTGCCTTGGCGTTGTGGCCAGAAGGGTTAAACACCTCGTTCTCACTGTTCACCTGCACACAGGGACAACTACGTCACTGCTTCAGCTTGTTGCTGTATTCAGGGTGACCCCAGAGTACAACCAACAGCAGAGCTGACTCTCTTTGCGCTTTGCATGACGAGCCTGTGATCGAGTTCCTGTAGAGGACAGGAGCAGCTTAACATGCACAGAACCCCCCTGGATTCAGCTAACAGCCGGGTTACAGCCTCTGTTTTAAGTATGAATTATAGTCTTTATCTAAAAGGCTCTCATTGCACGGCGTGGCTGTTACTGGGAATGTTAATAGGAAAGGCTGCTGCTGATTTCCACTCATAAAGAACAGGAGGGAAGAGCTTCTACCACTGCAAAACCGGGCTGCAAGCTGAGGACTCTGTGTACGCAGCTCCTCTTTCCTCCCAGTAACATTATGGAACTGGTGCAGTCCCTCAGGGGAACCTCCAGTCCCCAAAGACACTTCATGATCTTCAAAGCGCGGAGGAAGGAACATAAATCCAGATGCTCAGTCCATAAGCAAACTGGGAATGGACACAAAGCCCTCCATTAAAAGGATGCTCAGCATCCCTCCAACACTGAACTGGAAGCTCAGGAGAAAACCCCAACTTGTGCTGGAAAAGATGTGCCTTGACCACCCACTGACCTCAGGCAGAGAATGAGAAGTTAAGGCTTGTTCTCTGGAGATTAATCCAGAAAGAGAGGCCTGAGGCTTCACCTAGGCAGTAAATGCTAATTAAAACCTGCTAAATCTCCCATCAGCTTTTTCTCTCTGTGCACTGAGAGGGAAGAAGGGGGAAGCAGGGAGGGGGGCAGGCATTTCATACTTGCATCTAACCTGTTTTCCAGATGAGTTTTTCAATGATCAGATTCAATCTACTGTAAAAACTTCCCAGGGAGAGAGAGAAACCCTCAGCACATGAACCAAAAACGTAATGATCTGGGAAATGTATTCCTCTTGAGGGGGAAGGAAACTGGTTTCACCTTTGTGCTCCTACTTTTACTGTTCACAAACTATGAAGACTTCTTCGCTAGCGAGGGGAGAGGTGCAGTGACAGAGCCACGACTCCGAGCCAGCCAAAGGCACGAGGATCAGGTCCCTGTCAAACACTGTGCCTGGAGGGGCTGCCAAGCTGCATCAGGTCCCATGTCTGTCTGCCCGTTCTCCTCCTCACGTTGAAGTCCCATCTAGGGCCCTAGCAGGAAGAGTCTGGCTTAAATGTGTGGTTTGATAAGGCTGCAGCAGAATTCATCATCGTTAGCTCTCACACTTTACATATTTCTGCCATCTGTAGCTGTGTCCATCCTGTTGGTGACTCTTGTTAAGTGCCTCGATGGCTTCCTGTGGTAGAGTCACACAGTCATTATCTAGTACCTTAAAAAGCTCTCTTCTTTTTTATCAGTTAATGCAGTTCTGGCTGCATCAGCGCTTCCAACATCTGCTAAATGTTCTGGTCCCTAATTGATGGTGCTGTGCCACTGAAAATCCTCTGTGGCCAGGCCAAGCCCTGGAAGCCTCTGCTTCCATTAGCAGAGCCCGTTCCCTGTGTTAGCCACGGACAGAGGAAAAGGTGCCTCTGTTGCAGGTGCCTCTTGGAGGACCATGCAAAGCCCCAGTAATCTTCCATTGGGTGGGTGCCAGTGGCTACAGCGGCCAGCAGGATCAAGGAGACGATCCTGCTCCTCTAGTGGGTTCTAGTGAGGCTGCTTCTGGAGTATTGGGGTCAGTTTTGGACACTGCAGAACAAGGACAGAGAGGGGCTGGAGAGGGGGAAGAGAAGGGCAACTGGGCTGCTCAGGGGTCTGGAGAACAGGTCTGATGGGGAGAGGCTAAGGGAGCTGGGGCTGCTCAGCCTGGAGAAGAGGAGGCTGAGGGGAGACCTCACTGCTCTTGACAGCTCCCTGAAGGGAGGTTGCAGTGAGGCAGGGGTTGGCCTCTGCTCCCTAGGGACTGACAAGAGGAGCAGAAGAAGTGTGGTCAGGCTGTGCTGGGGAGCGTCAGGCTGGATCTTGGAAAAAACTTCTTCCCAGAAAGAGTGGGGAGCCCTTGGAACAGGGGCTGCCCAGGGAGAGGGTGGAGGCACTGTCCCTGGAGGGGTTCAGCAACTGGGCAGCCAGGGTGTTTGGGGTTGTAGGGTGGATTTTTGGACTTGATGATCTTGAAGGTCTTTTCCAACCCTGATGATTCTGTGATTCCATGACTAGCCTTGTTGGTCAGAGGTTTCACAGGAGCTCTGAAAGCAACAGCTGTTCACGCTGCATGCCACCCAGCTAAGGTCTTTACTAGGCTAAACCAGAAACACCAGCAGCTCAGAACAGGAGGATTTCTCATGCACATGAGCAGCCATGTGAGTTGAAGAGAAAGAGGACTAATAATTCCAGCCAGTTCCTGGGATAATTTGGTGCCCAAAACCAAACCACAGTGGTTACCAGTTCTAAACATCTGTCACAAAGTGACTCGCAGAATCACAGAATATCAGGGGTTGGAGGGGGCCTCAGAGGATCATCCAGTCCAATCCTCCCACCAGAGCAGGGTCACCTAGGACAGGTCACACAGGAACATCCAGGAGGGTTTTGAAAGTCTCCAGAACAAGAGACTCCACAACCTCTCAGGGCAGCCTGGGCCAGGGCTCCCCTCACTCTCACAGGAAAGAGGTTCCATGGAACCTCCTCCCTTCAGCTTGTCCCTTGTACTATCACTGGACACCCCTGAACAGAGCCTGGTTCCATCCTCCTGACACCCGTCGTTTCCATATTTATAACCATCAACAGGGTCATCCCTCAGCCTCCTCTTCTCCAGCTGAAAAGATCCAACTCCCTCAGCTCATCCTCATCAGGGAGATGCTCCATTCCCTTAATCATCCTTGTGGCTCTGTGACACCTTCAGAACTTTAGTGTTAAGCTGTGACAAACACCTTTATCCAGAAACAACATTATTTAACATAAGAGTAACTGTAAGACTTGAGAGCAGAACCAGAAGAAGCAGCTCAGGAGAACTGTCACACTCAGTGGATCAAATGTTTTTAGCAGAAGCATGTAGACTCCAGTCCTTCCCTGAACACATGAAACCACCCTGGGCACAGGCAGACAGAGGGACATCAAGGGCTTATACATTATTCCCAGTAGAACCTTCATCTGACAGTGCTATTGTTCTTCAGTTCCCCAGCCCCAAAGGTTTCTGCTCAAGTGAGCCCGATCTCATACAGCATCCAACCTCAGAGCAAAGAGACTACAGCAACACCAGGAGGATTTCAGGGGATTGGGAGATCCTGTGTTGTTCCAAGATGGGTCAAAAACTGGGGCTTCAGAGCTGATTCCCTCCTCACCTCAGCCCTCTCCCCAGGACAGAGCTGACCCATTTCATAACTGCTGCTCTTTTCCTTCAGCATCCAAATGTCCCTGGATCATTTAGCACTACCCATGGGCTAATTTTCTCCCTCGGGGATGGTGGATGAGATCCCACAATTTCTCTCTCCCTCTGAGTTTTCAAAAGGTCTTTCAAGTATAATAAACTCAGGTATTTATATCTCAATCAGCGTTACCTGAGGCCCATATTAGAGAGGCCCGGGTCAGAGCAACATCATTACAGGGAGTTTTAAAAGCCACCAATGGGAATAGATAGGTAAATAATTCTCTCTCTGTGGTGCCCTTTCTATTTGTATGCTGAAGCTCAGAGCAGCTCCCTGCCTTGGACAGACCTTCAGAAATCCAGCATCTCACAGCAGAGCTGAAAGCATCAAGCGAAGCAGCAACCAATCCTCCAGAGCTAAACAAACAGCCTTTCCCCCTTTTAAATTACAGGCACTTACACATCACCTCGGCTCTCGGCTTCTGCCGCTTTCTCTCGTCACTTCTCAATCCCTCGAAGCCGTTGCACATCTGCAGGCGCTGCTGTTTGGAGCCTTTGTGCTGCATTTCCACACTGGCAGGGCCGCTGCAGTGTGGCAAGAAGAGGCCACAGCTTAGCTGTCTTGGGGAGCACATTAACCCCTCGCCAGCTCCTCTTCTTCGGTAGGGGGTTGGACTTGATCTCTTGAGGTCCCTTCCAACTCAGCTGTGACATTCTGCAGGGCACTGTGGCTGCGAAGCTTCCAGAAGTCTGTTCAGCCACAGATCCTAAGGCAGGTTCTTCTATTTAAGCACTTGCTTAAGATGTGGTTGGATTGGAGGGTTAAACTGGGACAAAAAGAGACCTCTGAACACTTGAAGAACTCGTTGGTACAACAGTGCTCTGCTATCGATGTACTTGGCTGCTAAAGAAAGTGGCACAGGCTTCTGACTGAGAAGAAATCACAGCCCAGGACTTCAGAAGGGCTGTAAAAGCTCTTTTACTCACTAGCTGACACAAGCAGGTCAGATCGCTCACTCCGCTAACAGCATTTTATTGTTGTAGTCACAGGCCAAGCGAGAAATCAGCCGCCTCTGGCAGTAGGTGATGCACAGAAACGCTGTAGAAGGTTTAGCTGGAGGATACAGAGGGGCACCTGGAGTCACCCAGCACACACCAGCGACTGGATGGCCTGGCACCTAGCTGAAGGCTCTGGCTACGCTGTCCCGCAGCTGGTTTTCACCCCTAAATTCCTGCTCAGCGAAGGTTTCGCTCCGGTTTAAGGCGGCATTTTAATGCATCGACTTGTCTCCGAGGAAGAAGGCGCCGGGTGTTTGTTTAAGTTGTCTTTATTAGACCTGAAACAAACACTGCATCATTTAACTTTGATGCTTTTGTTGCTGGCATCAGTCGTGTTCTGCAAATCACAGACTCAAGCCTGCATCTAACCCCTAATAAGCGAGCAAACCGCTATCCGTCCACCTCCCTGCTCTCCCCCAGCTGCTGTTATCTCTGTGTGAGACTGGGAATTGGAGGAAAGAATGACCCAGTGATTGTCTAAATCAGCCCAGCTCTAATTTACTGGAATATGGTTTGAGCAGCTAATGTAACACCTACTGTGAGCAAGATGGAGCTATCTCCAGGACTTCTGTCGGCTACGAATATTCACTTAAATGGCATTGTCTGGCTGCACTCACTGGAGGGCCCAACGCACCACAGAGAGCAGTTAACCCTTGGAGTGTGAAATTAGGTCAAGAGAACCAAAGCTTTCAGCTGCAATTGCCAAAGTTAACTTTGCGTCCTGTTTGCCTCCGCTCGCTGCTCCAGCTCCTCGCGTAGCAAACAGCTGGAGCAATTACGCTGCTCAGGTAAACAGACACGAGCAAGGTGTCCTCGGGATGCCCTCGGTTGGGCAGGAGCTCTTCCCAGCTTCCCCGGTCCTCGGTGAAACCATTACGTGTTTCTCAGGGCTGGACTCAGCAGCTGGTCTCTCTCTAGAGAGACAGAACAGTGGTTTTTTCCACTCTTCTTAAAAATACTGGACCGAGTCACGCAGGAGCTGCCATGTGAAGAAAGTCTGAGAGAGCTGGGCTTGTTCAGCCTTGAGAAGAGAATCACAGAATCATCATCAAGGCTGGAAAGGACCTCCAGGCTTGGGGGGGACCTGCAGGGTGGCTGCCAAGAAGGTGGTGCCTCCCTCCCTTTTCACAAGGAGTCAGATGGAAAAGACGAGGGTGGGGGGGGTGGGTCTGAGTTACTGCTGGGGAGATTCCCATTGGAGTCCAGAAGGAAAGTTCCTGTGTGACTTGGTTTAGGTGATCCTGCTGTTGCAGGCGGATTGGACTAGATGATCTTTCGAGGTCCCTTCCAATCCGTAGTGATTCTATGACTCTATGAAAGTCTTCCTCATCAGAGCAATTAACCACTGGAACCATCTCCCAAGGGAAGGCGTCGATTGCCCTACACGGGACAGTGTCCAGCCCCAGCTGGACAGGCTGCTGGGACAGCGAATTTAAACTCTGTTTGTAGCTGGAGAGGTTGGGCTGGGTGATCCTTGAGGTCCCTTCCAGCCTGTGAATCTATGAATCTAAGTCAGTGCCTTCCTTGGCCCCGGTACAGAAACTGAGCTCCCTGGAAAATTGCCTCTGTCCTTCAGCTACTCGCGGCGAGGTGAGAGGAATAACTCCTCCTTTGCCTACCGTTTGTAATCGTTTTGAGGCAGACGCTAGTTCTTGGCCTGAGCACATAACACACCCAGGACCCCATGACAGCAGTACCTGAGGGGGCAGGAGGATGCTCATCTTCTAAACAACTCCTGTTTCAGCAGCAAGGTCACTACAAGCCGTTAACGAGTCACCACTCACCGAGGGTTTTGTGAGTAGGAGACAGAAATCCTGTTTTAACAGGTTTGCGTAAAAAATATACTTGTTTTAACCTTCTCAGCAAAGGGAAGCAGGAGTTTCCAAGCAGCAGTGCTTTCCACTCAGATTAAGGCATTTTGCATCACCCTACATCTGCATCAGACAAACTACTCCTGTTTTCCAGATGGGGAAACTGAGGCACAGGACAGAGCAGAAGGAAGCAGCTGGATTCACAGCTGAGACCTCTTGAGCATCCAAGCAAGTGTCAGCCAGCTGAGGCCCCTCCCTGAGACACAGAACCTAGTTCAGCAGCTAACAAGGGGATTACCCAAGCACCCCAAAGCCGTCCAAGGACCCCCAGCAGGTTCCGGCACTTGAAAACACAGTTCAGTGGGTTGGTGATTGGACTTTGTGATCCTGGAGGTCTCTTCCAACCTTAACGATTCTATGATTCCCTTCAACAGCAGTTTTGTCACGAGGTGACTGTTGCACAGGAAATTCCCTCATTAGCCACAGTTCTTTTTCATGGCCAAAAGGCAACACAAGGAATTCAGTGCCTTCAGCACTGTGCAATCACTGGAGTTTAATTGCTCATGGAGCTTGACTTCCAGCCTGAGGAAGCTGACCTCCATCCCTTCTCCTTGTGATGTGCTGGCCTGTGCGCAGGGAGTGCGTAACCTCCTGGCTGAGCACCTGTTGTTTACCCAGCACCAGCACAGTTCACAGAATCACCAAGGTTGGAAAGGACCTTCAAGATCATTAAGTCCAACCATCCACCCTACAACCTCCAACCACTAACTCATCTGCCCAAACACCCCGGCTGCCCCGTTGTTGAAGGTCTCCAGGGACAGTGCCTCCACCCTCTCCCTGGGCAACCCCTCTTCCAAGGCCTCCCCATTCTTTCTGGGAAGACTATTCCCCAAGATCCAAGCTGACCATCCCCTAGCACAGCCTGACCCCATTTCCTCTGCTCCTATTGTCAGCCCCTAGGGAGAAGAGGCCAACCCCTGCCTCACTGCAAACTCCTTTCAGGTAGTTGCAGAGACCAGCGAGGTCCTCCTCTTCTCCAGGAAGTTCCTCTGCTCCCAGACCTGAAAAGCTGAATCAGTAGAGAGCACCCTTGTGCTGCTCCACTTCCCAGACTGGCAGATACCTTCAGTCCCTTTATAACTCAGGTAGCCTTGGTGTAGAGGAGGCCCTGTCTAGGAGCTGCTTTGCTTCCCTCCTGTCAGCACACAGGGCTCAGCTGCATGGCAGAACATCCCCTTTGCACTGAGGGACTAGGCACAGACTAAGGATACAGAAAATCACAGAATCATTAACGTCAGAAGGGGCCTCCAAGATCATCAACCTTCAGCCCAACACTTCCATGACCAGTAGACCATGTTCCACAGTGTCACACCTATCACACCTCCAGGGAATGAGGACTCTACCACTGAGCAGCTTGTTCCAGTGCTTAACTGCTCTTTCACTACAGAAATTCTTCCTCATTCCCAATCTGCACTTCCCCTGATGCAACTGGTGACCACTTCCCCTGCTCCTGTCAGCAGTTGTTTTGGAGAAGAGGCCAACACCAGCCTTCCTACAGGGACCTCTAAAGGGCAATAGGGTCTTCAGGCTGAGCAATCTCAGCTCCCTCAGCCTCTCCTCACAAGACCTGGCCTCCAATCCCTTCACTAGCTGTTTTGCCCTTCTCTGCCCTCACTCCAACACATCAAGATCTTCCTTACACTGTGGTGCCCCAAACTGCATCCAGTATCCAAGGTGCAGCCTCACCAGTGCCCAGCACAAGGGCACCATCGCTTCCCAACTCCTGCTGGCCAAGCCAGGATGCTGCTTATGGCTCCTTCACCTCTCCACATCCCCGCTTCCCTGGAGCAACGACACTCTGGCTCACGCTGGACCACAGTGGTGACTGAGGAGTCCCTCAGCCTCAGGCTGCCCTCTACTCCTTTGTGGTGTGGCTGGGAATTATTCATCTGGCCAGGGACAAGGCACCTTGTCCCACCCTGGGGATACCTTCCTCATAACAAGACCATCCTTTCATTACACCAGCCTGGAGCCAAGAGCTTTAAAAGCCAGTTCCAAAGGACCAGCATTAATGAGCACAGCACCATCTCTGGAAACCTAAGAGACAACAAGAAAGGCTGAGGTACAAGAGACAGATGTGAGGTCAGCTTCAAAAGAGATCAGGCGGCTTCAGAGGAGAAGCCCATGTCTGGCAGAGGTGCCTGGGTGTCTGGATCACAGAGCCAGGTGAGCCCTTTGGTGGCCCTAGATGTCTTGCTATTCACACAGACCACCTAGCAGATGTGACTGCATAGGGCCTGGCCACCAAAGGGCTGTACAAACCTATCAAAGTGCCTAGATGCTGCACGTCCTACCCAGGGGAGCTTTTCAGCTCTTCACCCTCTCCCCTGGACACCATCCTTCCTCTTTCCTCCCACAACCCACCAGCCACTGCCCTCCCCAGACAGCCGAACACACGAAGCTCAAGAAAGGGAACAGCCAGGAGGGGTTAAAACACCCCCCCCACCTTGTCTTGCTCCAGCAAAAATCAAACTTCTTAGTTACTGCATTGCTTTGAAAAAAACAAAACCCACACACAAACCGCCCCCCAAGAGACCTGATCTTAATTCTCCTGGGAAAGAAAGACTTTCTGTTATTAAATAATGTAAAATGATTGAGGTGAGTCATAAAGCATTTGTATTAACTCTAATGGATCCATGATTAATTTTTGCTTTATTTTATTTTTATAAAACCTGCCTGTATTTCCTCATGCCCCCCCCCTTCCCACTCCCCACCTCCCCCACTTTTCCTCTGTCCTCCCCATCACATTTTGTTCTCAGGGGAGGCAATCAAGACTTCACTTGAATTTCTCATTACTTGAAAGGCTCCGCATCACAATATGGTAATGGGACAGTTTCATAATTACAATTAGGAAAAAAAAATAATCATAAAAATCAGAGCAAGAGAAAACCAGAGAGGTTTTCAGATGCCTTTGTTTCCCAGTCACCCAGAAACTAAAGAATTGCTTTAAAACCTATTAAAAAGGAAAAAAAAAAGGGGGGGGGGGGAAAAAGGGCAGTTTTGATTTACTGTTATGCAAAACCCATTGTGCCTGAGCTTCACTTTGGAAAAATCCATCCTCCCTCATATTTTATTTTCTTTGTTTCCTTTTGACAAAGGACCAGACGACATTAAGTTCCAGAAAGATGCAAATCTGCACTGGTAACTTGAGTTTTACCACTAATTCCCTTACAGGCAAATTTATAGAATCATAGGGTTGAAAGAGACCTCCAAAAGTCATCTAGTCCAATCCCCCTAAACCAAGCAGGGCCAGCACTCCCCATACCAGATTGCCCAGAGACCCATTCCTGCCTGACCTTGAATGGCTCCAGGGATGGGGCCTCCACCCCCTCTCTGGGCAGCCTGTTCCAGGGATCCCCCACCTTCAGATTCCAGAGCTTCTTCCTCCTGTCCAGCCTCAATCTGCCCTTTGCCAGTTTCAAACCATGACCCCTCATCCTACCATTCCCCACCCTTGGGAACAGTCTTCCCCAGCCTTCTGACAGCCCTTGTCACAGGTTGGAAGGTCACTATAACGTCCTCTACAAGCTGAACCAAAGAATCATTAAGGATTGGAACACAATTCCCTCAGCCTGTCCTCATAAATTACTCACTTCATGCCTCAGTTTCCCAGTGCAGAAGAAGACATCCCAGGAGCTGAAGCTGTTTTGTTGCTTTTACCCAGAGGAGCTGTGACCCTGCCTGGGGAGTGGTAAGCAGGTGGCAGAGAGCAGCAGAATTAGTCCTGCTCTCTGCTAACAAGCTCAGAGCCCCACAGAATACAAAGCTGGATTAGATGTGACAAATAATAATGACTTGTGTTACTCCACCTAGAACTGGCCTGAGACATTACCAGCTTACAGCCATGACGGGTAACAGGACATGATGCTTTATGTGGGGAAAAAACCTAAAAAAGCCAGAATCTGCCTGAAAATTCTTATTTCCTAGGCAGAAAAAATGCCCAATGGGCTCTACTGAGAAATGGCATAGTCTTGGGCTCTGGTATCACTCCCAGCACAGCAGGAGCCACTCGTCCCCACTCCTAGGGCCCTTCTCAGCCTGACTTGTGTGACCAGAGGTGACCCCACTGCACCTCAGTTTATCTGCTGCTTCCTGCACTGCCCTTTATTGCTCTGAGGGTCTCAGCAGCCTTTGCAATGCTCAGAAAGGCTGGAAAGATGCAACCATCCTGCAAACAGCCCACTCTCCATCACACCATGGCCTGGCCCAGCCTAGGGATATAGTCAAGAGCAGAGATTCAGGTCAGAAATCTCTCCCTGTGAGGGCACTGAGGCCCTAGAACAGGTTGCCCAGGGAGGTTGTGGCTGCTCCATCCCTACAAGTGTCCAAGGCTAGGCTGGATGGGCCTCTAGGCAAACTGGGCTGGTGAGAGGTGTCACTGCCCATGGCTGGGGCCTGGCACTGGGTGAGCTCTGAGCTCCGAGCTCCCTGCCCAACTGAAACCAGCCCGGTTCCCTCTGCTCTTTCCAGCTCAGCTAAGCCCCAGTGGCCTCACAGCTGTGACCAGCAGAGGAAAGAACAGGCCCAAAGGGCCTTTACTCACTTCCAGGAGGCAAAACCAGGTCACCCCCGCCCAAGCTTCCACTTCTTATCCGTCTCCACACAGCAAGGCCGCTGCGGCTCCATTACCAGCGGCCCTCTGCCCGCCCCGGCTCTTATAGGCTCGTCGTGAGGTCGGGCTGCTGTGATTGGTTGTCTGAATAGGCCTCAGCAGCTGATTGGTCAGAGAGGAAGTGGCCCCTCCCGCCGGGGAGCAGCCCTGTTGCCGGCCCCGGGTGAGGTCGTCTCGGGGTCTTCTCGCTGCAGGTTCCATAGACTGGGTTGGGTTGGAAGGGAGCTCAGAGCTCACCCAGTGCCAACCCCCTACCGTGGGCAGCGACACCTATCACCAGACCAAGGTGCCCACAGCCCCATCCAGCCTGGCCTTGGACACTGCCGGGTGGAGCTGCCGCAGCCTCCCTGGGCAACCTGATCCAGGGCCTCAGCACCCTCTCAGGGAGGGGTTTCTACCTCAGATCTCATCTCAACCTCCCCTCTTTCAGTTCTAAACCATTTCCATGGATTTGTGATTGGGCTCCGATGGACACTGGGTTTCCGATTGCTCCTGGTCACCGGGGAGGTGGCACCAGCTCTCCCAGCACCAGCTCTCCCAGCACCAGCTGCACTCCCCTGGCCTCTGGCAGACCCATGGTTAGAGGCTGCTGTAGAGCAAACAGTAGCCAAATGCAAAACAGCCACAGTGGCAAATTCCTTATTAAACTCGAACAAGCGCAGAGAATTGCTTGTCACTCACCCCGCTCCTCTGTGCCCTCCATCTGTCTGCTCACGCCTCTTGCACTGTCTCTTCCTGCAGCCATCTGCACAGAGATCTTCCACCCTCCTCCCTCCTTTCCTCCTTCCTTCCCTGTCCACTCATCCCCTTCCCTCTGCAGCTGTTTCATGCTGAGTGGGTCCCAGTTAGCTGCTCCAGTGTCCAGGCTGGGCCAGGCTCAGGGAGGTGTATTGCTGGTTCAAGCTCCTGGGCTTTAGTTTGGGTGGTCAGCGGGAATGTTCTTGAGAGCCAAAAGAAGCAGGTTCATGCTCCTCTGCATCCCCCAGGAATGTCTCCCTGGCATCTTGCTTGAAGGAGCTGCTGATGGGGAGGGCAGTGGAAGAGGTCTTTTAACCCACAGCAGCAAGACCAGTTGCCACTCTTATTCATAGATGTGAAAAGCAGCCACTTCTAGGTGTGTCCCGGCCCAAGAGAAGCTTAACAGTGCTTCCTTGTGGGGTGCCTGGGAGCTCAGAATCCCATCTGGGCCAAGGGCAAAGTAAAACTAAAACAATTGATGTTTGACCATACGGGCGGGTGGGTAAAATATTCAGTGGTCATAATGGGCAGTATCGAGCCCTTCCCTTTACAAGCCTTTTGCAACACCATTTACTCCAGCTCAAAGTGCTCCTGAAGCCTTTCAGCACAACTTGCAGGGTTTTCTTTGCTTTTCTCCAGAGTAAACAACAGCACAAGGCAAAGGCACTGGATCGATGAGCATTAAGATCTATGGAAAGGACGTAAACCTCATCGCTCTGGCGCATCGCCTGCGTCCTCCGGGAGGGTGGGAAGGATCTCGGTGGGGTCACTACTGCTGCAGAGGGCTGGAGTGGTCCCGTGGAAGGCAACGAGACTGGATGCTGTCAGAGATTGGGTTTGATCCAGACTGGTGGATCCAGAGTTGATGTAAAAGAGCTGAGTAAGGGCCCTGTGCCTGACAAGAAGGAAATAAAACTATTGGATTGTTGGCTTTGATAAATCCTTTCCCCAACACATTCCTCAGACTTTGTCTCAGCAAAAGATAATGGGGGAGAGAGTGAGGGAGGGTGTCTTTTGCACTGGTGATTTAAATACAGTGCAAAACGGATGTGATACCAACATGAAGCTGTTAGAACAATAACCTGACTGAGCACCTTCTTTCCAGAGTCTCCAGGGTGGAATCAGCTTCGATTGACGCGTGATAAAGGAGCCAACCTGTTGCCTGAATGGGGTGCAGTAGGCAGAGCTGTTATCAGACCTGTTAGACAAATAGAGCTGTGAAGTGCAGACATGTTGTCTGCAGAACAGCAGCTCTCCTGGCAGCCCAGATCTTCTTAAGGAATCCTTGATAAAGGAGTGAGCCTGTTGGAGTTAATGGATGTCCTCTGGTGATGCTGAGAGAGATGCGCTGAGATGGGGATCACGGAATCACAGAGTGACTGGAGAAGCCCTCTGAGCTCAGCCAGCCCAGAACAGGGACATAACATCACCCCAGAAGCCACACCAGGGCACTAAGGGCCAGGCTGGCCTTCAACACCTCCAGGGATGGGGACTCTACCACTGCCCTGGGTGGCATGCAGGCTCTGATCCTATTTTCAATGAGGAAGGGCTTCCTAACATCCAACCTAATTGTCACCTGGTGCAGCTTCAGGTCCTGCCCTCTCATCCTGGTGCTGGTTTCCTGGGAGAAGATCCTGACCTCCACTTGACTACAACCTCCCTTCAGGGAGTTGGCGACAAGGAGAAAGTTCCCCCTGAGTCTCCTCTGCTCCAGGCTGAATACCCCCAGCTCCATCAGCCTCTCCCCATCAGCCTTTCCCTCCAGTCCCTTCCCCAGTCTCATTGCTCCTCTGGACCTGCTCCAGCCCCTCAATCTCTTTCTTGAAGTGAGGGGCCCAGAACTGGTCCCAGTACTCGAGGGGAGGCCTCCCCAGTGCCCAGTACTGATGCTGATGCACATCCCTCCCCTGGAAGGACATGCCCTCAGTCACGGGAGCACAGTGAAGCAAGAGGAAGAAGAAGGGGATCTTGCTGGTCATGTGGGGCACAAGGTGGTTGTTGGTGAGCCAGACTACAGGGAGCAGCCTCAGCCTTGCCCAGTGGTGGTAGCAAGGGATTGTTTGGGTTGTAGGGGGGTGTTGGACCTACAGCTGGGTCTGTGAGCAAGGACTGCTCTTCTGAAAGAGCTGGCACAGCAAGGAAGACCTCAGAGGAGGCACAACTCAGGGCTGTGTCCTACTGCCAGTGACTGAATTGCCTGGAGGGTGGAGAAGAGAGGTCAGGAGTGATGCAGGGTTCATTCCCAGCACACATCCTCCAGATGAGCAGCTTTCAGGAGCCTCATCACTCAGAGGCTGTCCAGACTGTCCCACTGAGCAGCTCCTTCCTCAGCCCATGCTGTAGTATCCACTAAGCAGAGCCCTGACCTTGAGATCTTCCATCTGGTAACGAGAATCAGCGGCCAAAATTACTTCTCAAAGCAGCTTCACACCTCCATCATGTCACAAGCATCTTTGGCTTTGTCCTGATTTGCCCCAGCATCCTCACACTGGTTTTCTAACACCATGAGAGAGCAGTAATTTCACAGCAATGTTTTTCCTAAGGAGAAGAAAAAAAACCCCACAGCCCCACAATTTGTTTGTCTGCCTGTGACAGGGGGAATTTTTCATGTTACCATCAGCCCTGGGGTTCAGCCACCTATTGGAAAGATGTCCGGCTCCGAAGGATGTTTAATCTTACTTGAGAAGAGATAATTAGGGAAACACACACCAGCCCATGTGCCACACGCCCGCAGTCCCACCAGAGAGCAAACCCAGGGAAAAGGGTTTGTCTGGTGTGCTTCTGTGTGGGGCGAGGCGCGTGTGGGCACGCGCGCGTGCCGGTGTGTGTCTGTAGGTGCTGGCAGACATCCCTGAGGGCGAGGGGGTTTCACCTTGTGACACTCCTCATCCTGGTTCTGGTTTTGGAAGCAGATTCTTAGGAGGTCTGGGGTCACTGGTTGACAACTGGCTGAACAGGAGCCAGCAGGATGGCCAGGTGGCCTGGACCTGTTCCTGTGGGAACTTGGTCTAGGTGGTACTGCTGTGGCCGGGGGATTGGACTGGATGGACTTTTGAGGTCCCTTCCAATCCCTAATGTTCTGTGAGTCTGTGATTCTGTGATCTAGGGGATCCTGCTGTGGCCGGGGGATTGGACTGGATGGATTTTTGAGGTCCCTTCCAATCCCTAATGTTCTATGAGTTTCTGATTCTGTGATCTAGGGGATCTGCTGTGGCTGGGGGATTGGACTAGATGGTCTTTTGAGGTCCTTTCCAATCCCTAATGTTCTGTGAGTCTGTGATTCTGTGGAAGGCCAGTGGCATCCTGGTTTGGATCAGGAACAGTGTGGCCAGTAGGACTGGACACATAGTTCTCTCCAAGTACCGGGCACTGAGGAGGCTTCCCCTTGAGTGCTGGGGGTAGAGCTGGGCTCCTCACTTCAAGAAGGAGGTTGAGGGGCTGCAGCAGGTCCAGGGGAGCAATGAGGATGGGGAAGGGACCAAAGGGAAGGGCTGATGGGGAGAGGCTGAGGGAGCTGGGGGTGCTCAGCCTGGAGAAGAGGACACTGAGGGGGGACCTTCTCCCTCTCTTCAACTCCTTGAAGGGAGGTTGTAGTCAGGTGGAGGTCAGGATCTTCTCCCAGGAAACCAGCACCAGGATGAGAGGGCAGGACCTGAAGCTGCACCAGGTGACAATTAAGTTGGATGTTAGGAAGCCCTTCCTATTGGGAAGGGGGATCAGAGCCTGGACTGGACTGCCCAGGGCAGTGGTGGAGTCCCCATCCCTGGAGGTGTTGAAGGCCAGCCTGGCCCTTAGTGCCCTGGTGTGGCCACTGGGGTGATGTTATGTCCTGTTCTGGGCTGTCTGAGCTCAGAGGGCTTCTCCATCCTCAGTCACTCGGTGATTCTGTGAGATCTCTCCAGTTGCAGCGCAGGGAGCAGCCACAACCGACAGTGCAGCTCCCTCCTCCAGGAGAAAGGAAGAGGGGGACAAGATGAATAATTCAGATGCTAATTAGCAGTGTAATTATTCCTGTTTTTAGAGTAACCTACAGGACAGAACATCAACGCATGAGTCACTGGCAAAGTATAAACAGAAACAATTTGGAAGATGCTGTCCTGATGCTTTGGAAACTACTTGTCAGAGCCTTTCTCTTCTGATCTCGCGGTGGCATCAAGAGTCCCCTCCAAGTGCTCCCTGGAAGGTCAAAACTCAACATCAGTTGAGTCATCTGGGGCTCAACTGATGGAGAAGAGCAGCCCCAAAAGCAGCAATAGGCAGCGAGGACGTGCGGAGGGGATACAGGCTGCTAGAGCAGGGATGAGACCCATCAGCTGGATGCCCAGAACATCAGGCAGTGATGTGATTTGGGGCTTGGCTCGGGCTCCAACCACAGCTTGGTGTCATAGATCCCTTTGATGTGCTCCAGCCCTGCAAGTGATGGTGCCCAGAGCTGAGATCTCCTGCATGCACCAAGGGCTGAGCTGTGCAGATGCTGAGCTGTGGGGAAGCAAGCAGAAGGGTTCATCCCTGTGTTTTGGGCTGAGTTGGGAGGGGAGAAGGTAAAGGCTCAGCCTCGAGGTGTCCACACTGTGCTTGGGAAGAGCCAAACCCTCTGCACATGGCAAAGTCATCACAGGCTGCTCTTATCCTTTCAGATAGGGATCCAAGCAGTCACTCTGGACTCCAGCTGCAGCTCAGCCTTCTGCTTCACCAGCAGCCTTCACAGTTTTCCAAACATACAATCTCTTCTGCTTTTTTCAAACCTGGAGCATCTGTCTGTGACAGGAAACATGAAACCTCAGTGGCTGGAGCAGCTCCTAGCCAAGGAGACACCGAGGCAGCAGCAGCAGCAGCAGCAGCCTGTGGAAGCGCCTCCTGGCACTGTAACACAAGAAGAGGAGAAGAAAGATGTCTTTAATTTGCCTGGTAATGATCAATACAGAATCAAATCCGACCTTGAATTTTAATGGCTCTGTACTAATAGAAAGCCACTTGCAGATGGATGGAGGAGGATCAGAAGAGCCCGGGGGAGGGAGAGCTGGGTGGTCCAGTGCACCCTGTGTGGCCACACTCTGGCTCCACAGATGGGGTTTTCTGGGGTTAGGAGAGGGAAGATCCCTCTAGGATGGCAGTGGCTGGTGATGGGCTGTTGAGGGTGCAGATGCTGGCATCATCTACTGATGTCTGGGATCCCCCAGGTGCTCCTTCCTCCAACAATTTCAAGACACTGTTTTAGAAGCCTTTACAGATGGGAAAACTGAGTCAAGAAACAGGGAAGTCTTTGGCCCAGGGCCACGAGGCAGCACCCAGAGCAGAAGAGGTCTCCCAGCCCCCAGAGCAGAAGAGGTGTCCCAGTCCCCAGAACAGAACAGGTCTCCCAGCACCCAGAGCAGAAGAGGTCTCCCAGCCCCCAGAGCAGAAGAGGTCTCCCAGCACCTAGAGCAGAAGAGGTCTCCCAGCCCCCAGAGCAGAAGAGGTGTCCCAGCACCCAGAACAGAACAGGTCTCCCAGCACCCAGAGCAGAAGAGGTCTCCCAGCCCCCAGAGCAGAAGAGGTGTCCCAGCACCCAGAGCAGAAGAGGTCTCCCAGCCCCCAGAGCAGAAGAGGTCTCCCAGTCCCCCGTGTCCCCCACCCCATAACACTGGAACCTCTTTGCTGCTGCTTGTCTTTGCCAGGTATCAGGTGCCTCACAGACAAACCCACTCCTCACCCACAGCACCAGCAGCATTTGCAGCTGGCAGAGACTCCTTCAGAAGAGCAAAGAAGGAGGAGAACCTGAAGCCCCTGTCCATTTATTTATCTAAACACACAGAGATGAGCTTGGTCGGTTGAAATTACATAGAGGCTGTTAATATTGGCATCTTTATTTGCTGCATCAATTGTATTGGGTTTAATCTCATTCCCACAAGGCTGAAAAGATTTGACTCATCTTCTGGGTTGGGGTTTTTTTGGTGTTGCTGATATAGAGCCTTTTTGACAGGGATCCTGTTGGCTGTTAATAAATATCTGCACTTTCTATAATCAATCATCAACCAAATCCAATCGTCTTTTCACTTTTTATTTGACCTTAGTCCTAACACATCTCCCACTGTTCTTATTGGCTTTGCTCAGGAGCCAGCAGGAGAAGAAAGAAGAGGAGGTGCCATCAACATGTGTCCATCTGTCTCAGGCAAAGCTGGGCTAGAGGAGCTGAGGTGGAAATCAGGGGAAGATTCTTCTGCAGGGTAACCCTGACCCATCTGCCTTCCTCTCCCAGAGGAGGCAGCAAAACAGCAGGGAGCTGAGCGCCACGGTGGGGTCCAGCTACCAGTAGAGGCTGGGGACTGGCTTGTTGGGGAGTAGTTTAGGAGAAAGGGACCTGGGGGTTGGTCCCGGTGGCCAGCAGGATGGCCATGAGCCAGCAGTGTGCTCTTGTGGCCAAGAGGGCCAACAGCATCCTGGGGTGGATCAGAAGGGGGTGGTTAGCAGATCGAGAGAGGTTCTTCTCCCCCTCTGCCCTGGTGAGACCACATCTGGAGCCTTGTGTCCAGTTGTGGGCCTCTCAGTTCAAGAGGGATGTGGAGCTGCTGGAGGGAGCCCAGTGTAGGGCAACGAGGATGATGAAGGAGGTGGAGCAGCTCCCTTATGAGGAGAGGCTGAGGGAGCTGGGTCTCTTTAGCTTGACGAAGAGGAGACTGAGGGGTGACCTCATGAACATCTATAAATACGTGAAGGGTGGGTGTCAGGAGGATGGAGCTGGGCTCTGCTCAGTGTCATCTAGCGATAGGACGAGGGGCAATGGTTGTAAGCAAGAACAGAGGAGGTTCCACATCAATATGAGAAGGAACTTCTTCCCAGTGAGGGTGACAGAGGCCTGGAAGGGGCTGCTCAGGGGGGTTGTGGAGTCTCCTTCTCTGGAGATGTTTAAAACCAACTGGACATGGTCCTGTGCAACTCGATCTAGGAGATACTGCTGTCGCAGGGGGATTGGGCTGGATGATCTTTTGGGGTCCTTTCCAATCCCTAACGATTCTGTGATTCCTGTGTGACTTGGTCTAGGTGATCCTGCTGTGTCAGGGGGATTGGACTGGATGATCTTTCAAGGTCCCTTCCAATCCCTAATGTTCTGTGATTCTATGATCCCCAGGACCAGCTGCCTTCTGCTGACCATACAAGAAAAGGGAGTGATCCTGCTCCTCCAGGAGCTTTTGGAAGGACTTCTCCTATTTAATAGTCTCATCTGGACTTCTAATGATCACCAGAATTCAGGTTCCCCCTGGCTTTGCCTCTCACATTGAGAGGGAGCAGACTGCTACCGCTGTGGGGTACAGGAGCAGCTTCGTGTAAGGACATGGACATGGAGGGAGCTGCAGGGCAACAGCTGCTCCATCCAGCGCGATGCCCATTCTGCCTCGAGTGAGTGATGTCTGTGTTCTCTTCCTTCTCTCCCCTCCCACACTTCTGCCAGCAGAATCAATCCTCTGAGCCCTTCAGAACCACCAGAGCGATGACGCCTGCTTCTTGGCACCGGTCCTGCGGCGAGGAGCGACGCAGCAGCTCCTAAATCAGACCTGGCTCTTGCTCACCACCCCCTCGGGGGGGGGGATGCACAGGGATGCTCTAAGGAGCAGCTCTGGTGCAGTTCTAAGCAGGATGGGCTTCCAAGTTTATGTGCAAAAATAAATAAATAACAGCAACCCCACAGTTACAGGAGAAAGGGGAAGGAAAAAAAAACCCAATAAAAGCAGAAGAAGCAACTTTGTCCTCTGGTGCCAGCAGCTCCAGGCCCCCGCAGCTGGAACCCCGACGAGAACCAAAGCATCTTCATCATTATCTCCCCGCAAACGGCGGCTGCTTTGCCAGCTGCTGCTCGGGCAGGATGGGTTCTTTGAGGAGAGCAGGAAGGGAACAGTGGGGCAGGGAATTAAAATATGGGCTACAAATTGGAAGCGGCAGGAGGCGGAGGGGGCCTCGGCTTAGCCGGCGGATGCCCAGCGTGCTCCCTCTTTGTGCGGCGCCGATGACTTTGCTCTCGAGCAGCCTGCAGGAGAGCAAGAGAGAAATAAATATATACCTGTCTCTCTGGGTATCTTGTGGCTCCAGTTGGCCCAGGAAATTCCTGCAGAAGCCAGTGGCAGAGGAGACTGCGGTGCCGTAGGTCAGGCAGCGATGCAACAGCCGTGAATTTCCTGCCCTGGTGCAGGTTGCTCTGTCTGGAGGATCATTCTGGGGGTGAGGAATAGGCTGAGGAGGAAGGGTAGATGCTTCTCCTTATGGTCCTGCAGGCCCCATATTGGGCTGAGCCCAGGTTTGACCTGTCAAGGTCTCCTCTCACCTACAGGGGAACCTGAGCTTCTGCATGACCTTGACGCCTCCATGTCTCAGTTTTGCTGCCTCTAAAATGGAAGTCAGAGCCCAGCACCCAGAGCACCAGGAGGATGATCATGTGGAGAGCAGAGCGGTGCCTGGACGGGTCTCTGGTGGGACCACACGTCCCTCCCAGGAGCTGCAGCCACTCTGTACCTGGTCGTCCCTTTCCAGCAGGACTCCGTCCTTGTCTCTGCGACCCCACATCACCCCAAACCCAGCCAATGGGTCTGTGCTTGGAGAGCAGCATGTGAGGGAGCAGGAAAACAGTGCCTGAGGTGCCTCCCTGGTACAGCAGGGCCTGGGAGCAACCAGAAATAGCAGCACGGGGCCATGAATTAACCAGGCTGCAGTCTCTCATCTGTCTGTGGCAGGGAGTTCAGCTCAGGGCAGATCACTCCTCTGCTTCACAGGAGGCAGGGCCTTCCCTGGGAAGGCAGGGCATGGGTCAGCAGGTGCCCAGTGCTGCTCTGTTCTCCTTCCCAGCAAGGAGACCCTTCCCAGCAAGCAGACCCTTCCCAGCAAGCAGACCCTTCCCAGCAAGCAGACCCTTCCCAGCAAGGAGACCCTTCCCAGCAAGCAGACCCTTCCCGAGCAAGCATCCTCTTCCCAGCAAGCAGACCCTTCCCCAGCAAGCATCCTCTTCCCAGCAAGCAGACCCTTCCCCAGCAAGCATCACCTTCCCAGCAAGGAGACCCTTCCCAGCTCCTTGCTACCTTGAAGCATCCCCCCGACAGACATCTGCTGCTCAAGGGCCACAGATGCTGGTTTCGAATACGTGTCCCATAGTGGGAGGCCACCATGCTGACCACACAGAAGCTGGTGTGCTGCAGAGGGGGTCTGGGGAAGCACAGAGCGCCTGTGGCTCAGCTGGCCACAGTCCCCGAGGCTTCAGCAGAGGGAGGCTGTTCCTTGGGGAACACCCAGCGTGACCAGTCCTGTGTCCACATGGAAACAGCCAGGACTTCACTCTGCTGGTTTGTCCTGTGCCTGGAGGCAGCATCACTCTATTGATTATGATGCTCCCAGCCTCAGAGCGGAGAACAGACCTGAGCTCAACACCTTAGAGCAACACTGGGAGCAGTTCATGCTCCTGTGGACATCAACCCTGCTGCTGTCTGCTCCTGGGGGTGATGCCAGGCCCTGGAGGCACAGTGGTGGAGAGCTGTGGTCCTACCAACCATGTCTTGGTGCAGGCAAGCCCACTCCCAGCCTCCTGCCTGCACCTCAGGTCTCCAGTCTCAGTAGTTTTTCTGAGCAGCCCTTCCCCAAGGCAGGCAGGTGGCCGGGGAACATCGCTGGGGTGGAGGATTTGGAGCTTTGCTGACAGCTGTCTCGAGTGGATGTGATGGATGGCTCTGAAGTCTACCAGGCAGCAGAGCTCGCAGCGAATCAGCCCCGCGTTTGCCGGCAGCCTCCGGGCTCGAGGCAGCTCCAGGAGTGACGGGGAAAGTGAAGGGAGTAATTCAGAACCTCATGAGGAGAAGTCCACGCAGCCCTGGCTCAACCTGAGAGCTGCTTGCTGGGGAAGGGGCAGTCCTGGGAGGACACTGAGGGGCTGGAGAGAGGGCAGAGAAGGGCAACTGGGCTGGGTAGGGGTCTGGAGAGCAGGGGTCTGGAGAACTGGTCTGATAGGGAGAGGCTGAGCTCAGCCTGGAGAGGAGGAGGCTGAGTGGAGATCTCACTTCTCTGCACAACTACCTGAAAAGGGGCTGCAGTGAGGTGGGGGTTGACCTCTTCTCCCTAGGGATGGCCATAGGAGCAGAGGGAATGGGGTCAGGTTGTGCAAGGAGAGGTCAGGTTGGACCTTAGGAAAAACCTCTTCCCAGAAAGAGTGGGGAGCCCTTGGAGCAGGGGCTGGAGGCAGCATCCCTGGAGGGGTTCAACAACCAGGCAGCCAGGGTGTTTGGGGCCATGGGGAAGTGGTTGGGGGTTGTAGGGAGAGTGGCTGGACTTGATGCTCTTGAAGGTCTTTCCCAAGCTTGATGATTCCATGTTCTTCTGGCTCTGGAGATGCTCTGAGTGAGTTTTCCTGACTCACAAAGGCTCACGTGTGCCAGGTGGTGTGTGGGGCCACTCGCTCATGTGGACGCTACACGTCCCTAGGTCACCTGTGGTGCTCGTGGAGGTGCCTTGAGTAACCCTCACGCGTGCAAAGTGCGAGCACTGACACTGATCTCCTCCTGACCTGGCACAGACACTGGAGGCTCTGTGCAAATCAAGTGGCCACCAACTCTCCGGGCTGGATGTGACCAGGAAGGGACAGGTGCTGGCAACAAGGAAGAGGAAGCATGAGGACAGGGCTGCCACATGCTGCTCTTCTGGGGGATAAAGGACCCTAGAAGCAACCAGGGTTTATACAGGATCACAGAACAACTTATCATGGAATCCTTGAGGTTAGAAAAGACCTTTGAGATTATTGAGTCATAGAATCACACAATGTCAGGGGTGGGAAGGGACCTTGAAAGATCATCTGGTCCAACCTCTCCACCAGTGCAGGATCCACTAGATTAGGTCACAATCGTAAGATCATTAAGGCTGGAAGAGACCTACAAGATCATCAAGTCCAATCATCAACCCAACCCCACCACGGCCAATAAACTTTGTTCCTTAGGGCCACATCTGCCCACGTTTCGAACCCCTCCAGGGACAGCAACTCCACCATCAAGCCCAACTCGATGATCCCACTGTCCCAAGCCCACCACTAAACAGATCCCTGAGCACTATATCTCTAGGACATGAGGGATGTGGAGCTGCTGGAGGAAGTGGAGCACCTCCCTTATGAGGAGAGG
>VXBP01003993.1:0-41818 GCA_013400115.1 Rhinopomastus cyanomelas
AGCTGGGGTGTCTGGTGATGGGTTAGCTGGGCTGTCTGACTCCCTCGAGCTGGATGCAGCCCCAGTAGGTTTCCAGAGCTCAAACGCAGGGGGTGCAGCGGGGGCCTTTTCAGAGCCATCCTCCCCTCCACAGTGGCCATCACAGCTCTTGGAGCCGCCGCCGCCGCCTGTTCCCAGATGAAGCGAAGGGCCCCTTCTCTCCCAGCTGCCTCTCTCCGCACGACGTGGGCGGCTCGGGGAGGAGGAGAACACCCGCCACGTTCCCAAAGGGCCCCCTCCCGTCTGTGCTTTGGAATGACAAAGGAACAGCCACAGCCTGCGCCGTCTGCAGGAGATCTCTCGGTCTCCCCAGCGCGGCCGCAGCCTTGTGCGAACAGCCCGTCGAAACGAGCGGCTCCTCGTCCGGCGGCCCCGGGGGCGCGGGAGGGACAAGGACCGCCCGTTCCCCCCGAGTCCCCGGCGGGTGATGCCGGACCGGCCCCGCCAGCATCGCCCCCGGGGCGGCTCCGGGGTCCCTTGGCAGCGCATTCGGTGTCTCTGGTCCCACAGGCGCCTCCTAAGGGGCTCGTTCCGTGATGGATCCTGCGGGTGCCCGGCCCCTGCCCACTGCCCGGTGCCCGTGAGGCGGTGACTGCTGGCCACGCCAGCCCCATTTAGCACCGGTGGCCCGGAGGACCAGCACCTGGGTCCTTTTCTGAGCCCCTGAGCTTTAGCTGCACTTCCCCGCTGCTCCCGCAGCTCTGGGGCTGGTGAGCACAGGGTGAAGGCAGCAGGGGCCAGTGATGGGCCACCAGGGGCCGGAGTGGAGCAGGAGGGACCAGTGATGGGGCAGCAGGAGCTGGCGATGAGGCAGGAGGAGAGAGTCATGGGGTAGGAGGGGCTGGAGGATGGCAAGAGGGGCCAGTGATGGGGCAGAAGGGACCAGTGATGGGGCAAGAGGAGCCAGTCAGGAGGCCAGAGGGTCAGGAAAGGCTGGGGATGGCACAGAGGGCATCACGGTGCCCCCAAGGCTGCCCCAGGGCCACTGACCTCTTGGCACTGGCCGTGGCTTCCCCAGGAGCTGCAGCGAAGCCGCGCTTCTGTGTGAAAGGGGCTGGATCCCTCTGAAGCCCTGGAAGAGCAGCGAGAGCTTAATTACAGGGACAGGTCCGTGCGCTGGGGCTGCCAGTGGAAGCAGCTGGGGAGCAGAGTCCCGGATCCACAGGCTCCGAGGTTCCTCTGCAGCCCCATTGCAGAGCTGCAGCCCCAGCCACGGAGCACCAACCTGACCCACAGCCCCTCAGAACAGACCCACAGCCCCTCAGAACAGACCCACAGCCCCTGGGACAGACCCACAGCCCCTCTCAGCTCCTGCTGCCAAGGGCAGGTCCTGGGCACAGGCCTGGGTTTGCTCTGGAGGTGGGTTTGGGTTGCCCTGGGTGAGGACAGGGACTGGCACCGGGTTGTTCGGGACCCAGGGAGCCCTGGCCACGGTCCCTCGTGGGGAGAGCCGGGGCAGCCTGGGGGTGGGAGGTGGCAGAGAGCAGGTCTGTGAGGCTCAGAGCTCCAGCTGCGCTGCTTTGATTATTAATTAATATTTGCAGAGGGCTTTGGGAGCCTCAGATGAAAGGTGCCAGCTATTATTAACCTGCTGAGGCAGGGAGGGGGAAGGAACATGGGGGGAGAGGGCTTCGCTCTGAGGGTTCCTCCTGCTGAAGGAGCAGCCAGGCAGCAAGTCGGTGGCCGCTTCCCCCCAAGCTGGTGGCCAGCAGCAGTGCCAGTGGCAGTGCCACATAGGGGAGACTTTGAAAGGCCAGCGATCCCGTCCCTGAGGACCGGCAGTGACCCCTCCCCTGCCTGGCACCACCCTCTGGGCACATTGTGGGTGCGGGGTCAGCACAGAGAAACCCCTGTGCTGCCACCTTGGCACCCCCAGCCTGCAGGAGATGGCAGCTCTGTGGTGGATGAAGGGGGCTGATGGTCACCTGCTGTGGCCACCCAGCTCTGCCTGCACCCTGCAGCTCATGGGGCAGTGGCACCCTGCACCCAGAGCCAGCCTAGGGTCTGAGGAAAGTCACTGAGCACCTTCACCTATTGCGCCAGCCCAGGGGAGTCCCCTGTCACAGGGGCTGTTTATAGCCTCAGGACCTTCCCTGTTTCCCAGCTGGAAGATGTCACTGTGGCAGCATCGAAGGACCATGGAAACGGCCAAGGAGCTGCTGCTCGATGCCAAGGAGGGCATCGAGGGTGCTGCAGCCAGGCCCTGCCCTGCCCTGCACAGCCTTGGGGCAAAGCAGGGCCCAAGAGAATGGCTACTTATGGGGCATCAGCCCGATGGGGTCCTGGAGCTGCACCTCCTCAGGAGCAGCAGCACACTCCACCCTCCCAGCTCAGTGATGCTGGGAGCAGCACCCTGCTCCCTCCTGGGCAGGTGCTGAAGCAAACTGAGCCCTGTGCTAGTCCCTGTGGCCCCAGGCCAGGTCTAACAGGCAATGCACCCCCCAGTTCCCCAGTTCCCACCAGCCAGTTCATCCTTTGCCCTGTGAGGGCCCTGGAGCCACCTGTCTGGGTCCCAATGGGTGCTGCAGCTCAGCAGTTGGGGGGAGATGGTAATTAGTGGGGCCAGAGGGGATGTGGGGCACAGAGGGGGTGCTCTTCGGGAGGGAGCAGGGAGCCAGGCTGGTGCCTGCAGGGTGCTGCAGCCTATTAATAGCTGCCGGCTCCTCGTCAAGGACGAGGCCCTGGATGCTGAGGAGCTGCTCCTGCCCAGCCCCGCAGTGATGCTGCCAGGGGACATCCTGCCAGGAACCTCCTCCTTCTCCTTCAGCCGGCTGGCAGCAGGAGCTCTGGACACCCCACACGGGGCACCGCTGCCTCCTCGGACCCCATCCCGCCCCTCGGGCTGTGCTGAGCCCCCCCTGCCCAGAGCAGGTGCCAGGGGAACAGACGAGAGACCCTGGCTCTGGAGGGGCCCTCATACCCCCTGCACAGGGTGGTGGTCCCCCCGCACCGACACAGGGCACAGCTTGGGCTGTTCCCTTGGCAAATCCCTGGGGATTTGGGGCAGATCAGGAGCAGCAGCAGCAGCTGGGCAGGGGTCACCACTTTGACTTTGCCCATCCAGGTCCTCCTGCTGCTCTGGAGGCTGCAGAGGACTAGTTATAGGACAGCTCTTGGCTCCTTCTGCCACTGGGCTTAGCCTAAATCCCTGCCCAGCAGTAAAGCTGCAGGGAAGGAGCTGCCAGCCTCGGGCTTTGGCACCGAAATCCCTCCCAGCCCGTGCCAAGGTGGGGGCTGCAGGGATTCGGGGTCTGTGCATAGCTCCTGGCAGTCACAGCAGGGCTTCCTCAGGGAGAACCCTCCTCCCTTCTGCAGAGGCAGCTGAGAGACGTCCTGCAGCGTCCTCTGCCCTTCCCAGCATCTCGGGCTCCAGGCACCCCGGGATCCCTCTGCCGGCTCCAGCCTGGGGTTTGCGGTTGGTACCTGCAGCTGTAAGGCTGCACGAAGAAGAGAAACAGACCCCAAATTCTGTGGCCCACCAGCAGGTCCCTCCACCTCCCCTCAGGGCAGCCTGCGGGTGGCTCAGGGCTGCCGTTGTCAGGTGCTGGAGACCAGTCACCCCTGGGCAGAGCCCAGTCCGGCTGCGGGAGCAGCAAGGACAGAGGAGGTCATCAAGGGCCAGACTTTTGCCCAAAGCCATCCCCTTCCTGACGGGCTCCAAGTCCCCCCAGTACCAGCCCTGTGCAGCGCCTGCAAAGGCAGCTGGTAGTTACTGGGATCGCAGGGAGCCCCTCGCTCTGCTCAGACCACGGAAGGAGCACCAGCACGGCGGAGTATCCCCCCAGCACCATCCCAGCCCTCTAGTGGGACGAGGCAGTGGGGTCTGGGGAGATGGGGGCATCTCTGGGGCGGGGTGGGGGGGTCAAACTGCAGCAGAGGAGCTACTGCGAACAGCCTGGGCACCGCGCGTGGCGAGGAGTTCCTGTAACCAAGGAGATGGGGACTCAGGGAACGGCTGCTCCTGCTTATCAGGGGCTTTTCTTCCTCCCTGCTTTGTGCTGCGTTCAATGGGGAGGCTGGAAGCGGCGCTGCGCGGGGACAGGCTGTCCTTCAGCGGGCACTGGGTGGCCACCTGCCCGGCTGGCAGCCGCCGATAGCGGGGCGCCAGGGCAGCTCGTGGCTGGACTTCTCTGCTCACACGACTCGCCTCTGAATGGCAAACCATTACCAGCACTTCCCCGGGGGCACCGGGAGCGGGCACCGGGAGCGGGCACCGGGAGCGGGCACCGGGATGAGGAAGGCGCCCTGTCCTGGCCACCACCCCGCTGTTGGGGGGTGGTCCTGGAGGGCTGAACCCCCGTGGGGAGCCATCGGTCACACCCAGCGCGGGCAGAAGATGCTGCTGCCGCTGCTGCCGCCCCGCAGCTCCCGTGCGCAGGACGCGGAGCCGTCGCCGCCTGCCCGCGGGGAGCAGAGCCGCCGCTGAACGCTAATTCCTTGTGTGGGCTCTCCTGTAATAAAGCAGCAGCGCGGGGGCGGTGGAGGAATTAGGGGTTTATTTAATCACCCGGTAATTACAGGCCGGCGGCTCTGATCGCCCGCCCTGCCCGTGGCGCAGCCCCGGCTCGTGGGAAGGGCTGAGCTGTTGGGCTCCGGCGGGGGACGGGAGGCGAAGGAGCAGCCCCCTGGGTGCAAGCGGCAAAGCAGGGTGCTGGCAGCACCAGCAGTCCCAGTTTCGTGCTGGGAAACACCTTCCCCCCAGCCCGGTTTCGCCCCGAAGCTCCCACCCCGAGGTGGTGGGGGCTGGTTTACTGGTCGGGGGTGGGGGGGTTCCGCAGGGATCTGAGCTGGGGCAGTCAAATTCCTGCAGCGGCTGCGGGATGGATCCCAGGCACTGGTGCTCCAGTGGAGAGGCTGCTCGGGAAGAGCCCCCCCGGTTCACCGGGAGCCGCGGGAGCCGGAGCAGACATCGCCTCCCGCGGAGGTTGTTCCAGCGGTTAACTCCTCTCGCTGCCAGAGCCGTGTCCTTTGTTCTCGCCTCCCAGCGCCTGGCTGCAGCTCCCAGCCCTCAGTCCTCCCCGCGCTTTCCCCAGCGGCTCAGAAGGGCCTTTCCGAGCCCAGTTCCTCCCAGGAAGGGGTCTGCCCAGCAGATTCGGGCACCTCTGCTCCCTCCTCGGGCTCCAGCGCAAGGACCACCCTCCCCCAGCTCCTCTCAGAGGCAGTTTTCCAGACCCCGGGGAATTCTCCTGCCTCCTTTATTCACCTTGTGCCGCTCTCCCAGCCCCCTCCATCACCAGCCAGAGCTCCCAGACCCTCCTGGAACGACCCCCGTGGTCCCAGGGAGCAGAGCAAACCCCTTCCCCAGCCACACTCGGGGCTCTCTGGGCACCGCTGAGGCCATTTCCAGCCCCTCCCAAAGCGCAGCGGGGACAGACCCCGCAGAGCTGCCGTTCTGGGGTCTCTCCCGGTGTTTTTTGCTCCTGCAGCCTCCGAATTCCCTCCCCATGTGATGTTTTCTGGGACACAGCCTCCCTGGCTGTGAGCTTGGCCTACATATCCATCTCCAGGTCGCAGCATCGCCTCGGATCGTCCGGAAACATCCGCTCGTTCTTGGATGGCACCAGGTGACCCCGTCCCGCGGGACACCAGCTCCCCAGGCTCCAGCAGCCCCCAGATCCTGCAGGAAGGAGAACTGAGCCCCGGGGTGTCTTCACCCCACACAACCACCAGCAGCACCATCCCCTCCGGCACCAGCCCTGTGGCTTAAGCTCCTTAGTGGGAGTGATGTGGGAGACCAGGGAGCAGCTCCTGCTCCTGTGGCAGCAGGGGAAGCACCAGGGGGACCCCAGCCCTGCTGGGCCCTTGCAGATCTCCCCACCAGAGGAGAGGAGCCGCCAGGAAGCCCTATGTGGGAAGGCAGGGGGGTGATGGTGCACCCCAAGCACGCCCCTCACCCAGCCCCACTCTGCAGCTCCTGGGCTAACGGGCACCGCGCGGTATTGAAGAGCCACCAGGTCCTGCAATGGAAAGGGCAGAGCCGAAAGTGGGAAGGGCTGGGTGGCACTGGGCACAGCTGTGAGGAGCACCCCCGTGCCCACCCTGAGCTGGGCACATGCTGGGTGCCGCTGCAGTGCCCGGTGCTGGCCCCGATCCAGCCCGAGGTGTCCTCAGCAGCCCCCCGTCACCCCAACGATGTCCCTGGGCAAGCACGGGGCCATTGGCAGCTCAGCACAGCCAGCCAGGCTCTGCGTCCTGCACTCAGCCCCGGGCTGCTGCTGGCCCAGGCACCGCTAACCAGTGGAGTCCTCATCCCTCACCCAGCACCAGCCTCGACGGCACCACAGCCCAGTGCTGGGGTCACTCTGCCCCCCATCCCCACAGCAGGGGGCTTTGGGATGGCCAGGGTCGGTGCTCACAGAATCCCAGTGACAGTGGTTGGAGGAGACCTCTGGAGACCACTCAGTCCAACCCCTCTGCCAGAGCAGGACCCCCTGGATCCGGTCCCACAGAACATCGGGGGGATTGGGGTCTCTCCAGAGCAGGAGGCTCCACAGCCTGGGCTCTGGGCAGTCTGGTCCCTGCTGCTCTTTGTCCTGTCCCTGGACACCCCTGAGCACCCACCCTTCACACACTGACCAACAGCCATGGGGTCACCCCTCAGGCGCCTCTTCTCCAGCCCCAGCTCGCTCAGCCTCTCCTCAGCAGGGGGATGCTCCCCTCATCCTCCCATGATGGGGTGCCCCTAGCACACAGGGGTTGCCCCTACCTCAGCACAGGTGGGGGGGTTCTTCAGCCACGAGGATGATCTCTGGCAGTTTCTCTGAGCCAGGTCAGAGGCCACCTCCATCCCCCATCAAGACCAAGGCAGCAGAGGACCTCTGCCCAGCACAGAGCAAGTCCATAAACCACTGGTGACATCCTCAGACCCCCCACCAGAGCCAGGTCCTTGTGGACCTGCTCCTCCTCCTCAGGGCTTCAATTCCCGCATCCAGAAGTGAACAGAGACAAGACTCTCCCTCAGAGCTGCTCCTGAGGGTCCCTGCTGGATCCCACAAGGACAGAGCAAACCGCTGTGTTTTCCCAGAGCTCAGCATCCCCCCAGCAGCAGAAATCCTGGCTGCCCCCCCGTCCTTGCTCTGGGCTCTGCCAGCCTCAGCACAGGGAGCCTCGGCCAAGCATCAGCTGCCAGCACAGGGAGCCCTCAGCAGCCGGCTCCTGCAGCTCTCTGCAGCAGGGGGAAAGCACCCTGGGCAGCAGGGAAGGGACCCTCGTGCCATCTGCAGGGACCCTCGTGCCATCAGTAGAGACCCTAATGCTATCTGCAGGGACCCTCGTGCCATCAGTAGAGACCCTAATGCCATCTGCAGGGACCTGCTGCTTACATGACCCAGCCCAAAGGAGGGGACCTGGCCACCAGCCCACCCTCAGTGTCCTCTGCAGAGGTCTCTGTCCTGGCTCCCCAGCAGTGGCCATAAAGCCCCCGCCTCAGAGCCGAGGGCACTGCTGGGTCCTGCACCCTCCTTCCCACAGAGCCAGGAGCCAACCCCCCTGCCAGGGGCAGCGACACCTCTCCCCAGCCCAGGGTGCCCCCAGCCCCCTCCAACCAGCCCGTGGACACTGCCAGGGGTGATGGAGCAGCCACAGCCCCCCTGGGCAGCCTGTCCCAGGGCCTCAGCCCCCTCCCAGGGAGGGGTTTCTGCCTCAGATCCCATCTCCCCTCTTTGAGCTGGAACCCAGCCCCCTAGTCCCAGCACCAGGGTCCCCTGGAAAAAGCCCCTCTCCAGCCCTCCCAGAGCCCCTGCAGGGACTGGAAGCTGCCCCAGGTCCCTCCAGAACCTTCTCCTCTCCAGCCACCCCAGGCAGCCAGTTCCAGGGCCACCGGCCCAGCAGCGGGGAGAGGAGCCTGGGCTGCAGCAGCCGGAGATGGGAAGGGTCAGGCTGACACCCAGCAGCCCCTTGGGGAACCAGCCCCCCCCCCCCCCAGCTGCTGGGACTCACTGGGGAGGGGAAGGGAGGGCAAGGGCAGCAGCTCCGCAAGGGGGAGGCGCAGGGGCAGCAGGGAAGGAAGGGGGGTGGAAAGAGGTGGGAGGGGGTGGCACAATGGGGCTGATTTGTGGGTAAGTGCATCCTCCAGAGCGCTGAGCACCCCCGGGAGACAGGCAGGGGCTGCTTGATGGGTGGCTCCTGGAACCAATCCCACCACAACACCAGTCCCACCCAGCTCACGCAGGCCTGGGTCTCGCTCCCCTGCCTCTGATCCACACCCACCACCCACGAGTGGAATTAGAGCAGCGATGAGTAAATCCAGAGCTGTTATTTTTCCCTCTTCCCAGAGTGGAGAGGAGCTGATGGCAGTGAGAAAACGCCTGGGGCGTGAGGAGGAGGGGGGCACGGCTGGGAGCTCCCCAGGGCCATGCTGGGGGCAGCAGGGCTCTCCAGAGCAGAGACTGGTGCCACACAACAGCCACCAGGGCCACAGGAGCTGCCCCCACCGCCAGGCACAGGGGGGTGGCACAGGGGCAGAGAGACCAAGGTCTGCAGCTCAGAGCCGTACACGAGCCCTGCACCCACCAGGGACCACCGGCCCAGGACATCACCGCGGTGCTCTGGGACAGCAAACGGGGGACAGGGGCTGAAGATGTCAGTGAGAAACCGCTTTGGGGTTGGGGCTGAGCCCAGCAAGGCACTGCCTCCTCTCCTCTGGGCTGCTGACAGCGCAGGGACCATCCAGGGCTGGAGGACTCTCCAGCTCCAGTGGCCACACAACAGGGAGGAGATGGGAGCTGTGGGACCTCTTGAGGGGTCGAGCAGGGGGGCTTCCAGGGATAAAATCAACGTTTAAGGCACCAGCAGCTGGATTTTACAGCAGCCCTTCTGCAGAAGAGCCTGTGGGGAGGGAGAAAGCCTCACGCTGGCCAGCTCTGCCAGCGCCGGGCTACCACTGGTCACACAGTGTTGGCCCAGACATCGTCTTCCTCAGCCACCATCTCCATCAGATGTCCTCTTCCTCAGCCATCACCTCCATCAGCCATCATCTCCATCAGACATCATCTCCATCAGCCCCCATCTCCATCAGCCCCCATCTCCATCAGCCCCCATCTCCATCAGCCCCCATCTCCATCAGACATCGTCTTCCTCAGCCATCGTCTCCATCAGACATCATCTTCCTCAGCCATCCTCTCCATCAGACATCTTCTTCCTCAGCCATCCTCTCCATCAGACATCATCTTCCTCAGCCCCCGTCTCCATCAGACATCTTCTTCCTCAGCCCCCATCTCCATCAGACATCATCTTCCTCAGCCCCCGTCTCCATCAGACATCATCTTCCTCAGCCATCACCTCCCTCAGCCCCCCCTGGAAGGGGCAGCCCCAGCCCCTTTTTCATGGCTCTCAGTTACAAGCTCCAGGTGGAAACAGGCACCTCCAGCGGGACCACCACACAGGGAGCTCAGGTAGCCCCAGCGTGGTCCTGCAGCTGCTTCCCACACCTGCAGTAGCCCCGGGGCCAGCACTGCTGCAGCTGCGTGGGGCAGGTGGCTCCTGGCAGCCCCGAGACTCCCCCAGCAGCGGGTGCAGCCACCCTGCCAGGCTGGCAGAGCTCCCGCCGGGTGCTTGGGGAGGGAAGCAGCTCCTTCTGGCGCTCTCCATCTGGGCTGAAGGGCTGCCTGGCAGCAACGAAGGGAGGCCGGCCAAGCCCTCGGGGCGAGCAAACCTGTCCTGCTCCTGGCCCAGTGCCCCCCGGGCAGGGGTCTGCTGCCCGTCCCTCTGCGCCCCGGGTGAAGGCTCCCAGAGCAGCCCCAGCCGGGAGAAGGCTCCAGGCAGCGCCCTGGGGTGGGGGGCTAAGAGGGGGCAGCAGGACACAGAGGGCTCTGGAGCCACCGTTGCCCGGGCTGGAGCTCAGCTCAGGTGGCTGGAAGCCAGCTGGGTGCCCAGGGGAGAGGGGCACGGGCCAAGGGGTGCAGGGCAGGGTCTCCTTCTGCTGCCAGGCACCAGCCCTGAGCTCTGGCCTCTCGGGTGCCCGGGGGGATTTTGCAGATTCCACCCGTTTATCCCTATTAACCCTGTGGCCGCTCTGGGTTGCTCAGTGGCCACATGAGCAGTAGCACAGCCTGCCCTGACCCTCAGCCACTGCTGAGCGGCACAGAGCCCGGCTCACAGCCCTTCCTGGCTGCCCTGGTGCTGTGCCAGGGCGAGAGGCCAGGCAGGCCAGCACCCACGGGGCACAGGGAGCAGAGCTGCTGCTGCGGCTGTGAGAGGCCTGAGGCCAGCCAAGCACAACGGGCAACCAAGGCAACCGCGATGGCCCCCCAGGCATCACTGGTAGCCCAAGGAACGGGACATCTGCAGCAAGGACTTCGCTGTAGGGAGGGATGAGGAGGGACCCCTGAGGTCCAGCCAGGGACCACTCCTCCATCCTTGGGCGCTGGCTGCCCTTCCCACCCAGGGTGGGCACGGTGCTGGCACAGGACCCGCCACGGAGAGATGGAGAAGCCCCCCCTGCTCTTGCAGCTGCCCCCATCACCACCGTCACGGGAGCAGCCCCGCGCCTGAGGAGACCTCTCTGCTCCGGGGCTTGTCCTCACCGAGGGCTCAGGGATCCCACAGCCCCTTCCATGACAACTGCTGGTCCCTGCCAAGCAGCTCCGAGCCAGCCAAGAGCGTCAGCCCAGCGCACGTGGCCCTGCGCTCGTCCTAGCCAAGGCGCTGGGGGATGGAGGTGGCTGTCAGCAGCCACACGGGAGCCCCTCGGCTCTGCCTCACGGGCAGGCAGGTGCCAGCCAGCAGCCCCACAGCCTGGCCCGGGGTGCTGCCACCACCCGTGGGTGCAGCCACGGAGCTCACGGCACGGACGGCCACGGGCCAGAGCTGGGCGCCGCAGCCCCCTGCACCCTCTCCGTGCCCACGGGGTGAACGGGCAGCATCAGGTGCAGGAGAGGGAGCAGCAGCCTGTTAGCTAACCTCCCTCAGTGCCAGCCTGCCCCTGCGCACACACCCCACCCCGCTGCAGCCCTGCCAGGGCCCCGCACCCCAGCAGCCCCTGAGCAGGTCCCCACCAAGGCTCCTCGGGGGGGGATGGATCATGGGCTTTGGGGTCCTGGAGCCTTCGCCCTGGCACAGAGCTGCTCAGAGCAAATGGGATCACAGAACCAGCAGGATGAGGTACCAGGGACAAGTTCAACCCCTGCTTGGAGCTGAGGCTGGAGCACCGAGGGATGAGCTGTGGGATCCCAGGACCAGTCCAACCCCTGCTTGGAGCTGAGGCTGGAGCACCGAGGGATGAGCTGTGGGATCCCAGAACTATTGGGAACCAGCCCCCCGTTCAGAGGGGGGAGCAGGCGCGGCAGCCCCAGCGCTGTCATTCCAGGGGAGGCAGCACTCAGCGGCTGCTGGGGGTTCATTTCCAGCCCCTCGCCACCCTGACGCGGCGGCGTGGAGCTCGAGCAAGGCTGGAGAGCAGCTCTGCACCGCTCAGATGTTATTATTTCCCGGAGGCTTCAGGGAATAAATAGCCCCGTTTCCAGGCTGCCTCAGTGCGCCGCAGGATGGGCAGCGCCGGCCGAGCCGGCTGCACCCGGAGCTCCCTCGGCAAAGGTGGCCCAGCCACGGCACCGGGGGCCAGCTGCTTCGGGGGCTTTTGCCCCCTTCAGACACCCCAAGGGCTCTTCACAGCCGGCAGAGGGGGGGTCTGGAGGCACTTCGTGGGCTCCCACCCGGGGCTCCGGCTCCGCTGCCCAGCTCCTCCGCTGGGAGGGAGGTCAGAGGCTGCAGCACAGGGGGGATCCTTTTCCTTCTTCCTCCTCATGAGAAGAGCTCCTGAACCAAGCCCCTCATCACCCCACAGAGCCACCAGCCCCCACGGACAAAACCAGCCCCAGGGGACCAGCAGTGCCCACAGCTGCTCTGTGGTCAGGGGTGGCCCCCATGGGAGATGCTAGCCCGTGACTCCAGTGACTCAGAAGGGACCTTTAAAGGTCTTCAGGCACAGATCCCATCACTAGGGCTTGGAAGGGACCTCAAAGATCATCCAGTCAAATCAATCCCCCTGATCCCCTTGACACAGCAGGATCCTCTAGATCCAGTCACTAGGGATGGGAAGGACCTCAAAAGATCACAGGATCACAGAACATCAGGGATTGGAAGGGACCTTGAGGGTCATCCAGTCCCATCCCCTGGCCACAGCAGGATCCCCCAGATGCAGCCCAGGAGGGTTTGAAATGTCTCCAGAGAAGGAGACTCCACAACCCCCCTGGGCAGCCCCTGCCAGGGCTCTGGCACCCTCCCTGGGAAGAGGGTCCCTCTCACACTGATGTGAGAAGCTTGGGGTGCAGAGGGGATGCTGTGGATCACAGCCCTGGCATCAGCAAAGTTGGGGTGCAGAGGGGATGCTGTGGACCACAGCCCTGGCATCAGCAAGGTCGGGGTGCAGAGGGGATGCTGTGGATCACAGTCCTGGCATCAGCAAGGTTGGGGTGCAGAGGGGATGCTGTGGACCACAGCCCTGGCATCAGCAATGTTGGGGTGCAGAGGGGATGCTGTGGACCACAGCCCTGGCATCAGCAAGGTTGGGGTGCAGAGGGGATGCTGTGGACCACAGCCCTGGCATCAGCAAGGTTGGGGTGCAGAGGGGATGCTGTGGATCACAGCCCTGGCATCAGCAAGGTTGGGGTGCAGAGGGGATGCTGTGGATCACAGCCCTGGCATCAGCAAGGTTGGGGTGCAGAGGGGATGCTGTGGATCACAGCCCCAAGCCATGTCACCAGCACCCCGGGCAGGCTACCCACGGGTTCACTCCCTCCCTCCCTCCCTCAGCACAAGGTTGCTTCTCAGCCCCCTCCACACCCCGAGGGGCAATGAGGAACCTATTTCTGAGCTGTGCAAAGCCCTCTCCTGCCAACAAGGAACAAGGACTTCCCTCCTGAAAGGGCCCCCAGCTGTGCCCGCGGGCACCAGCCCAAAGGAGCTGGAAGGGAGCCTGGCAGCGTGCTCAAACCCCCCATTCAGCGCTGGCAGCACAGGGAGCTGCCTCCTCCCAGAGCCCAGGGCTGGGGGCTCTGCCATCTCGCAGGCACAAAGGCCTTTTCTGCCCGGGGACAAACCAGCCACTCAGCAGCGGTGCCCCCCAGCCGGCAGCACCCGGGCACCTCAGAGCCACCATTGAGCTGCTCTGCAGGAGCCCTCAGCTCTACAGCTCGACCCAGGTTACCTTCCCACTTCCTCCTGCCTTTGAAGCCCCTCTGGGGGCTCCCCAAGAAAGCTGCAGGGAGGAGACTAGCCCTGGATGCCCACCAGGGGCTTGGCACCCCACCCCAAGCACCTTTGCAGCAGCACCCCCTCACCTCACAGAGGGGCCTGGGGTCCTCAGCTGGAGTCTTGGGGTGTTTTGGGTTATCACAGCACTGGTCTGGAACCAAGAGCCCCAGAAGAGGTCCGGCCTCCAAGCCCCTGGCCAACAGAAAGAGGCTCCCCCAGCTCATATTTAAGCAATGAGGGGCTTAACGAGGCTCCTGGTAGCTGGGGGTGGAGGCCTGAGCTCATGAGGAGGAACAGCTGTGCCCAGAAAGCTCCCTCTCGCAGCACTGGAGGTGCCACCCTGGCACCCGCTGCTGTGGGTTGTCTCCTGCATCCCCAGCCGGGCCCCCCCACCCGCCCAGTGATGCTCAGCCTGGCTGCCCTTGCAGGGGGCACCCTCAGGGGCTGATGCCCCGGATGTCCCTGTGTCACTGCCCATAAAACCCCCGGGAGCAGCCGAGGGTTTCTGGGGACGAGCGCGAGGGCCCTGCTGGTGGGAGCCAGCGCCCGTGGGGCAAGGGGGAGCCAGGAGCGGGCACCGCTCGATGGGCACGGGGGCATCACCGCCGGTGACATCGATGGCAGATCGATGGGCCCCCGACCTCGGCAGCACCGACGGGCAGAGCACAGGCAGGGCCAGCGGGCAGGGCTGGCGCCTCCCCACACCGCCCCGTGCCAGCGAGAGGAGGCAGCTGCCAGAGCAGCTGGAGACTTGGGGGGTCTGGGGCTGGTCTGGGGGGCTCCAGGCTCTGGCTGATGGTGCAGGAGCCGCTCCCACAGGCAGGGAAGCAGGAGGGGTGGGGAAGCTGGGAGCCCCGATGGGGGTCACGGGCAGCAGCCGCAGCCCAGGCCACGAGGAGCAGCCCTGCTCCATGCCCACCCAGGCACCGCCCCGCCTGCCCAGGCCTTATCTGGGAGCTCCCCTCGCTCAGCGCCCGGAGCTAACGATGGTAATTAGGAGCGACACTGATACAAGATTAAAACGTGAAATTCAAATTGCCTGCGAAACCTGTCGGGGCTTTGAGGGCGCCTGTCGGTTTGCCTCAACCACAAGGTGAGGGAAGGGCTGGCCAGCACCGTGCCCACCGGCCCTGGGGTGCTGCATGGGGTGCTGCACGGGGCCCATCCTGCTGCAGGAGCTGCCAGCTGTGCCCTCTGACCGGGCTGCACATGCTGCGATGCAGCGATGCATGCATGGCCATGCATGGTGATGCACAGTGGTGATGCATCGTGAAGTGCAGTGATGCATGGCTATGCATGGTGATGCATGGTGAAGCACAGCGATGCATGGTCATGCATAGTGATGCACAGAGATGCGCAGCCATGCATGGTGGCATGCAGTGATGCATGGCTGTGTGTTATGGTGCCCAGTGGTGCATGGCCATGCATAGTGCAGCACAGTGATGCAAGGCTGTGCATTGTGCAGCATGGCAACGCACGGCGCAGGAGGAGCTGCTCTGACTGGAGCAGGCTCAGAGTGGTGGGTCCCAGCTACAGGCAGCACTTCAGTCAGAGCAGCAGGACCCTGCTGACCTGCTGCAGCTTTGCTGCAGCGTTTGCAGCTGCAGTTTCAGAGGCCGTGAGGCCTTGGTGCTGGGGAGGCTGCAGGGGGAAAACCATTCGACCCTGTCACCCACGGGCTATGGGGAGCACATCCCTCCCCAGCGCCTCCCAAGATCACCGATCACCCAGTCCCCAGCAGAGCCACTGGAGAGGTGGCAGGAGGACCCCGGACTCGCAGCGAGATCCCCGAGCTGCAGGGCCCCACTGGGTGGCAGCTGAGCCTGGTGCTGGATGATCCCCATCCATCCCTGGCCACTCCGGCCGCTCGGCCGGTGCTTCTGCATCGCAGACCGGGCGCCTGCTCCTCTGCTCCTGCCCGTTACAATGGTGCTGCCGCTAGGATCTGCCCGTCTTCGGGGCTGACTGCAACGCGGGCGAGCGCGGGGGAACCACTCAAGGGCACCTGCCCGACGAGGAGCGACTTCCACGGGCGACACCGGAGCGGAGCCGGGACGGAGCGGAGAGGGGGCCGGGGCAGGCTGCGCCGCTCCGCTGCACCCAGCAGCTCTGGGAGGCCCAGCCGAGCCTCCGAGCGGGCGGACCCCAGGGAGCACCCGTGTTCCATCGCACCCCGCGCCTCCCAGGGGCTCCTCTCCCCTTCTCGTCTCCCCCTCCCCTCTCCCTCTGCCCAGCCGCTCCCAGCAGCCAGCGGTGGCCCAGGGGATGTGAATGACCCAGGCAGCGGCTTCACCAGCCCCCAGATCCCCCCCGAAACGCCCGGGGGTCCCGCATCTCCCGCTCGGCACGGTGCCGCCTCCCGCACACCCGTCCCCGCGCCCGGACGGCTCCGTGAGCCGCGTGGAGGCATCTCTGGCGGCGGCAGTAGGTGGTTGTTGTTGCTGAGGTAACGGGGTGGCTGGAGCCGCTCTCGCAGAGGTAGCGGAGGCTCCTCCGGCGGCAGCATCAGCAGCGAGCCGCCTGTCGGGGGGAGGCTGCCCTTGATCTCGCCGGGCTGGATCTGCCTTGACAGGCGCCGCGGCCCGGGGAGGGGGTTTGCGGCAGGGAGGGCTCGGGGCCGCAAGCGAACAAAAGCCTCCGTCGCTGTTCTTATCAAAGCCGGCACCGGGAGCCCTGACGGCTCGCGGGGGGCTGCTGCCAGCCCTCAGCTCGCCGCAGCTGCCGCTGGCCAGGGCAGGGGGCACGGGCAGGTCCTCGGTGGGCAGGTGGGGGGTGTCCTGGGATCCGTCGGTCCTGCCCAGAGGTGAGGGGGTCCCGTGCTCCAGGGCTGGGGTCCTGAGAGGGGACCGGGCGTGCAGCCGCTTCTGCTGCAGGGTGAGGACGTTCCAGTGCTCCCCCACGGCCACTGCAGCAGCAGCCCCGCGTTACTGGGGGTTCCTGTGGGGCTTCCACGGAGCAGAGCCCGTCATCGAGCGGGGCTGCAGCTCGCAGCTCCCTCCCGACCTGGCTTAGCTGGCTCCAGCCGCAGGACCAGACCCCCCTGCACCCACGATCCCAGCAGGGCCTTGGGGTCTGTACCAGCCCCCCCCCATAGCAGCCCTGCCCTAGTCACAGCCTGTTCTGGGGAAGCCCGAGGGGCTGGAAGAGGGGGTGAGGCTGGGCTTAAGCAGGGAGGTGAGAGGGGCTTGGGGTGCTGAGAGGGGTGGGATGTTGAGAAGGTCTTTGGGTGCTGAGGGGGGGTCGGGGTGGGGCCCCCCCACGTACAGGGGCAATGAGAAAATACAAGAGACTGGGCGGGGGTCTGCAGTGGGGAGCACATGGGGGGTACTGGTGCTCACGGGGTCGGCAGACCCGTGGGAAGGGGCAGGCGAGGGGGGACCCTCNCCGAGGGGGTCTCCGCGCTTCCCGGAGTGGGGATGGAGCGGGGTGGGATGGGGGGGTGGTGATGGAGGGATGCAGCAGTGAGCGGGGAGGGGGATGCTCGAACCACCCCCCGAGCGGGGACCCGCCGCTCCTGCTGCTCCCCGGGCCGGGGAGAAACTTCTGGTATCGCTGGGAGACAGCGGCAGCGGCACAGGGACCCACCGGCACCGGGACCCAGCGGGACCTACCGGGACCCGCTGGCACCCAGCGAGACCCATCGGGACCGGGACCCAGCGGGACCTACCGGGACCCGCCGGTACTCGGCGAGAGCCATCGCGACCCACCGGGCCCGGCTCAGCACTGCGGCGGGGACAGCTCCCGCCGCCCGGTGCCGGTGCCGGAGCCGCCCCGGGCCGGGGGCGAATGGGCTGCGAGAAGGGGTCGTGTCCTGTCGGGGGGCCCGGGCCGCACCGTCCGCCTCCCTCCCGCGGGGAAAACAGCCCCGTGTCCGCAGCCCCCTGGTATCCCCACCCCAGTACCCCAAAACCCCGGTATCAGCGGCTCTGGTGTTCCCCAGGCCCACGGTGCCCCCACCCCTCAGTGCCCGCTCCCACCGTTTTGCTGCCCTTGGGCACTCAGGGGTGGTCGTGGCAGGGTGAGGGAGCCCCCCCGGGGGGCTGCTGCGTGTCTGTTCCATGTGCTCCTCGTCCCCGCACAGACCCGCTGCCTCTCCCAGCTTCCCCAGTGACAGACCCACGGAGAGGCTCTGGACCCGTTTGCCGGGGACTTGCCCAAGTCGTTGCCAACTAGCCGGGTGCTCACAGATGGCCACAGTGGCGCCTGGGAGCGGGGAGGCTGCGGGGACGAGGGGTTTGGTGTTTACTGGAGCGGATATGTGGGCTGGAGAGTGGGAGAGGCTGGTGCTGGCTGGTGCTGCAGTGGCTGTGCAGGGCCCAGGATGACCTCGAGCTCCAGCCTCGGCGGCTCTCGGGGTCGGGGTGGGTGTGCGGTGCCGCCCGCCGGGCCTGGGGCACTGCCCGCGCTCTGCTGGGAGACTTTGGCTCTCTGGCCCGAGCTGAACCCATCTTCTCGGGCAGCAAATGGGGAGCGGGGGGGGGAGGGGGAGAGCCGGCGGTGCCCCTCTCACCTGTGCGGGTCCGTGCGCGGTGGGGACGTGCACGTCCGCACGGCGGGGTCGGATGTGCCCACAGTCGCTGCCATCTGGCTCCGGGCACGGGCACGTTTGCCCAGTGTGCGACACAAAGGCTCCAGTGCAGGCTGCTGGGAGGTGGGGGTGTGTGTGTGCAGCGATGGCCCCCGTGGTGCTGAGCGTGGGGGGGGTCTGGGCCAGCTGGGCCAGCAACGCGAGCGGGTGCAGGGCACAGCACGGGGCACCTGAGGCAGGAGGGCTGCTCGGCTCCTCAAGAGCACCCCCGGGCAGCCCAGCGCCTCGGGAGCAGGATGTGGCCCTTGTGCCAGCACAGCGTGTCGTCAGCCGGGGGTAGGACAGCGCGTTCCCGGCGCCTCTTCCCTTGGCACGGAGGGAGCTGATGCGTCGCTGACCCTCCGCGAGGCTTCGGGGAACCGCTGCTGCGCGATCCCAGACCCGTGCGCACGCAGCCCTGGGGCCACCGGCGACCTGGCGGCTCAGCCCGCGCGGGGCTGCTCGCAGGGGCCCGCGGGCATTAGCCAGCCCCGCCGCCGCCAGCTCTGCGAGGGGGAGCAGGATGAGGCCCTGCAGAGAGACAGTTTGTTGTGCTCCATCCGCCCGCTCCTTCCGTTCCTCCTCTCCAGGAACAACCATTTCACATGACTGGTCCCCATCCGTCGCACGGCTGGTGGCTTCGCGGCGCTCTGCATCTCGATGGGCACGAGGAGGTGTGAAAGCCCCCGCTCCGGTACCCGCTTGCACCCCCGGCACGGAGCAGCCCTGCCCAAGGACCGGTGCCAGCAGGCTCCGGGCAGCAGCGGTCACGGGCATCGATGCCGCTGAGCAGCGCATGGGTGCTGCGGGTGACCGCGGGGGTGTGGGCAGAGGAGGCAGCGCTGCCACGGTGATGCCGGGGCTGGCACTGACCCTTGGCAAAGCTCTGGGGCTGACGACGGTGCAGCCAGACCCCCGGAGAGCCAGGCTCTCTCGATATAATTCGATACCAACTCCTTGCTGTGGCGGTGGCCATGTGGACCAGTGTCCACTAGAGGTTGTGGTGAGACCAGCAAACCCTCCGTGGTGGAGCAGAAGCAGAACCCAGAGGGTGCTGAGCACCCGCAGGCCCGTGGTCCTCACTGGGGCCTTCTGGAGCCCTGGCATCTGCGCTGGCCCTTCTCCTCTCCGAGGCGTCTGGGCACAGCCAGGCTCAGCTGGCACTGACCCCCCAGTCCCAGGTCCTCACGGATCCCCTGGTCCAACCTTCCTTGGCAAAGCCCAGTCTGGCCCATCCCTCATCCAGGTGAATCTTGACAGTGTCCTGCTGTGGGGGCTCCAGCTCTGGGGGCTCCAGCTCTTCCCTCTGGAGATCATTCCAGTGGATGCTGGTTCCTGTAGAGAGAAATTGACCCTTGAACCAGGACCTCCCCAGGGGGTCACTGCTACCTGTTACCCCCCCTCTTTTCCACGAGACCCCCCGGATCAGCTGCAGAGGAGATAGATCTCCCAGCCTTCTCCTTCCTCCCTGCTACCCCCCATCTTTCCCACGAGACCCCTGGATCAGCTGCAAAGGAGGTCGATACCTCTCAGCCTCCTCCTTGTTTCTGCCACCGTGGCCACCGAGGACGCGACAGAAGGGGCTCGTTCAGGGGGTCACAGAGGTTTCCTCGCGCGTGGTCATCGCTGAGCCATCCCCACGAGGTCTCGGGCTGGTGGCACAGGCAGACAGGGACTGGGGGCGCAGGGTCAGAGCCCGGGGCTGGGGAGCTTCCTCGCCCCGTTCCACACCAACAGCTGGATTCTGCTCTTAGTGAAGGGGGCTCTCTCCTGGCGACACGAGACAGAGCTCTGGGTGCAGGCAGCCTTGGCAATCCACCCGTGGGCGCAGGGCCCCCCTCCCCGCTCGGGGTGAAGAGAAGACGGGAGCAGAGCCGAGCCCTCCCCTTTCCACGAGCAGCCCAGCAGCTGTTTGCTTGCTGCGGCTTCATGTCTCCACGACTTGAAAGCGGCCACTGAAGGGTGAAATGTGCTCCAAGGAAACCCGGTGACAAAGCAGGGGCTGGGTTTTAATTAGCGGAACGCGCAGCTACGAGGCTGCAGCCGGAGCCGCCAGTAGATGCAGCCTCCAGGAGCTGGGGGAGACGTCGCGGAAGATGCGGCGGGAGCACTGGCTGCGTGATGTCCCAGCCCGTCAGGACGGGCCCGTGCCCTTGTCAGGGGCTCCCAGGCTGCCGAGGCCGGTGCTGAGCTTGCCGCGGGCAATCTGACCAGGCGCAGGGTGCCGGTCGAGGCTGGAGCCTCCCTGTTTCAGCCGAGGGTCTCCCTCCCACCCACGGCCCAACCAGCCGTGAGAAGGAGCCACCAAAACGCTGCCACGGAGGCGCAGGAGGGCAGGGAGCTCAGCGTGACCTCTGGTGCCTGGGAGGGTCTGGTGGCCAGTGCAAGTCAAGAGCCACAGAGGAACCGTGAACAAGGTCCCATCACACCCCGTGGAGCTGCAGAGCGAAGCTCAGGGGGTTGGAAAGGCTCCGGGTGGCTGCAGCAGGGTGAGGGGCAGGGGTCAGCACCTCTCTGACCCAGGGTGCTGCTCCTGACTGCCCGCAGCAGCCCCCTGGAGCCCTTCCCCAAAGGACCTTCCTGCCAGGAGCTCTCCCCGTGCAGCTGCCCAGGTGGGAGGCAGGGAGGAGGCTGCCTGTGGTCCCTTCTGACCCTGACTGACTCCATGACTTGCTCTGGGTGATCCTGCTGTGGCCGGGGGATTGGGCTAGAGGAGGTCCCTTCCAATCCCTAATGATCCTGTGAGGAGGCTGTCTAGGCCTCAGCCGCCCTCTGCTCCCTGAGCAGGTACCTGCTCTGCACGAGAGGGAGAAACGGGCTGCAGAAGGCAGCTCTTCCCTGCAGAGGTGCCCAGGGAGGGTGTCCTGCCTCCCAAGGACAGGCCGCCAGCTGCCCGCCCGTCTGTCTCCCTGCCCAGCCCGTTAGCAGGCTAATGCCTAGGGACGCTCCTGCTCCATCTGCATCCTGCTGCAGCCTCACCCCAGCGGGAGAGGAGGGCCCAGGGCAGAGGGACACTTGCCCCAGGAGCTTCTGCAGCCCAGCCTGGGGAAAGCGGAGCTGCTCAGTCTGCTCGGCCACCCCGGCAGCTCCAGCTCTGCTCCGCTACCTCAGCAGACTTCAGGGATCCGAGGGGATCCACTGGAGCCGGGCAGAGCCTGGGCTGGAAGAGGCAAAGCTCAAAAACCAGGGGTGTGGGTGGCGAGCAGGGAGCTGCCGGGAACCTTCAGCGCTGGGGGCTGCAGCTGGCATCGACGGGCAGAGCTCTGCTCCCCCTGCCCTTCCAGGAGACACTCTCTCTGCTCCAGCATCTTTCCGCTGACGAGCCCACATCACCCTGATGGGGTTGTGCTGCTCTGCAGGAGCAGGGACCCCGCTGCACGGCCTCGTCGCTGCAGGGGGGGCTGAATTCAGCCCCTGTGCAGGCTGAGAGCCCCATGCCAGGGTGCACAGCAGGGCGACAGCCCCGTGGCGTGAGGGACACAGGGGTGGCACCATCGTCCTCTTGCTTTGGGGAGGCTGAGTTCCTGGGCGCTGAGGGGCTGCTTTCCCCTCACTCCTCCTTCCTCTGGCTGGGATCAGTGGCTGTGGAGCAGCGAGGCTGAGGTGCTCACGGGGAGCCCGGCCCTGGCTCCACCAGCTGCTTCCCTGCCTCTTCCCTTTCCCAGGGGAGAGCTGCTGACCAAAAGGGTCCTGGGCGCCGGCTGAACCCTGCTGCCAAGCGAGGGAGCTCTGCCTGGGCACCCCAGCTCTGCACCGAGCAGGGACAGGCACGGGGACCCTTTTCCCCACCCCAGTTTGGCCCCTGGAGAGCCCAGGCGATACCCCGTGGCCCGGGCTGAGGGCTTGGGGTGCAGCAAGGGAAGGGGAGCCGGCAGCCCAGGGCAGGTGACTGCGGTGAGACGGTGCAGGAGGGCCTCGTGCAAGCGAGAGCCCAGCTGGCAGCAGCGGGGAGGGACGGTCTGTGCAGCCTGGCCACCAAACCCGGCTCCGAGGGCGCCCTTCCAAGCGCGAGGCTTCAGCCTGGAGGGAGCCCGGTGCCAAAGGCAGAGGCATCCAAGAGCTCGGGCGCCACAGAAGGAGGGTCCGTGGGGCCGGTCCCTGCACAGCGGCACCTGCTCCCCGTCCATCCCGCCGCCTCCTGTGCCAAAGGCAGCGCCGGGCTGCCGGGAGAGGCGGCTCTGCGGGGGCCACCCCGGAGGAGGGACAGGAAGCCCGGGCCCTGGGGGAAAGCCGGCGATGGGGTCGGTCCGTCGGCAGGGGAACAGCCCGTGGGTCCCTGCTGCCCTGGAGAGCCCTCGGGCAGCGGCTGTTGGAGCCGGTGTCGGTCCTGCGGGCAGAGCCGTGAGCTGACCAACCAGCCTGGACCTCCGAGCACCATCGGGAGCAAGGGAATGTTCTGGAAGCCAGTCACTTTGGGGCGGTTCCAGCACGAGTCGGGAGGGCTGGAGGTACTTAGCATTCAAGAAGGAGTCTCCATCCGACGCTTCAGGGCGGGTTCACGGAGCCCGGCAACGTTCCGTGGATGAGAGCCTTGTCTTGGGCACGTGGGTGGCGGCAGGGGGACACCGGGGGGGACGCTGCTGCTGCCACCCCCTCCTTCAGCCCCCGAGCGCAGCGCAGGGACAAGGCTGGCGCTTGCTGGCGGTGGCTTCGGTGCCTTTCCAGGCTGCTCCTGGTGCTCCCAGCCTTCTGTTTGCACAGACAACACGACCCTGCGCCGACAGGCCGATCTCACGGGCGCTCTGACAGCCTCCCAGTGCAGCGCCAGCATCCCTGCTGCACGTGCGGGGTAGCAGATGCCCCCTCAGGTGCCTCAGCCATCCTGCCCCCAGGGTACAGCCCTGCAGTGACAGAGGCAGGAGGTGGCCAAAACCACTGCCTCAGCATTTGTGGGGTCAGGGGACCCTGGGCTGGGTGCAACCCTCCAGCCCCCCACAGCACCCTTGGGAGGTCGGGCTGTTCCCAGCCATCAGGGTTACTCGGCTCTGGGGCAGAGGGGACAGATCCTGGAGTGACCCAGCACCCCAAGGGACAGAAAGGACACAGACCCCAGCAGACAACCCGGCCCCCTTCACCCCTCATCATCCCACAGGAGTGTTTGTGAAGCACTGGGGTCTGTCTGATCCCCTGGGGGGCTCCAGCTGGTGCCCTGGGTTTGGGGAAGAGGATTGTCCTTGGTCTCCTGTGAGATCAGGCCAGAGGAGCAGCACTTACCAACCCACCCAGAGAGCGAGGTGCCAGTCTGGGAGGGGTCCTGCACCCCAGGCTCACCCTGTGCCCTCGGCCTGATGGCTAGAGCTGACGTCAGCAGGATGGGGCTGCAGCCTCCTGCCTCATTTTGGCTGAGACTCGGTCCCCAGGCTGAGAGGAAGCTCTGCGGGGTGTCCCCAGGCTAGAACCACCGGGTCCCCTCCAGGATCCTCCGAGAATCTCTCTTCTTTGGTCAATTCTTCTCAAATAGCAGCTGACTGGGGTGTTTCTGCACCACTCGGGGTGTTTCAGGGGACGCTGGGCTGTGTCCATGGGGTGGCTACTGCTGGGGAGTGACTGGGGGTGTGGGACAGCTGCCGGCTCTGCCCAGGGCTCCTGGTGAGTCACAGGGTCACAGAACGTGAGGGATGGGAAGAGACCTCGAGAGATCATCCAGTCCCGTCCCCCTGCCACAGCAGGATCCCCTAGATCCAGTCACTAGGGATTGGAAGGGACCTCAAGAGATCATCCAGTCCAACCCTGCTGCCACAGCAGGATCCCCTAGATCCAGTCACTAGGGATTGGAAGGGACCCCAAAAGATCACCCAGCCCCATCCCCCAGCTACAGCAGGATCCCCTACATCCAGTGGCACAGGAACAGCCCAGGAGGGTTTGAAACGTCCCCAGAGAAGGAGACTCCACAACCCCCTGGGCAGCCCCTGCCAGGGCTCTGGCACCCCCCGGGGAAGAAGTTCTCTTTCCCGGTGGGAATCCATCCCAGCGGGTTGCCTTGATCCCACAGCCGCAGCAGCAGCTCTGCTCTCCTCTCCTCTCCTCTCCTCTCCTCACCCACCTGGCTGCTGAGGAAAGAGCTTTTAGTGTCCCAGCCCAGCAGGCAGCACCCTCCAGGCCGCGGGAGCCCCCCCCTGCTCAGCACCCAGAGAGCGGGCAGGGTGCGGGCAGCCACGGCCTCGGGCAGGAGCCGGCGCTGCTCTCCCGGGGGGTTAGGGCTGGTGCCGCGATGAAGGCAGCTGCAATTAACGGGAAACTTTTCAAGCCGCCTAATCAAAACAAGTGAAAGGGCTGCTCGGCAGCCTTTGTCTGCGGCGCACGGAGGAGCCCGGGCCCGCCGGCGCTGCGAGGGCTCTTTGTTGCGGGGACGGCTGCGAAGGACACGGGCTGCCGTCCCCTCGAGGGAGGGAGCCGTCGAGGCTTCCTTGGAATTCGCTGATGAAACGCAGGGAGGGAGGGGTGCAGCGAAGGCTTGGGCCTCACGCTGGCCCAGGGCAGGCTCAGCCTGGTCTCTCCCCGGCTCCAAACCAACCCTCTTTGGGTCTTGCCGCTGCAAAGAGTCCCCTGCCGCAGCCTAAACCCCAAATCCTCCTCCGTGCCTCTGGCCGGGGCTGTGTGGAGACGCCTGCACCACCAGGAAGCCAGCAGCTCGCTCCCAGCACCGCTGCAGCTGCCAGCCCTGGCAGGTGCCACCGCGGCTCCCACTCCGCCAGGTGCCACCATCTGCTCCCCGCTCGCCCCAGCCTCTCGCTGCTCCTGCAGCTGCCCCAGACTCACAGGGATCCGTTCCTCAGCCTCTCCGACCATCGCTGGCGAGCGCTGGCTTCCGCCCCGCTGCCCCTGCGCAGGCACCAGGGGTGGGGGGTGCCCGGGTGCTCCCCTCCGCAGCATCTCCGCTCACAGCTGGAAGCCTGGAGAAACAGCCAAGGCACCGGGCAGGGCTCTGACCCCAGAGCTGGAGTCAGCTCCGGAAAATCCCTCCGGGGGACCCTCAGCCCCACTCGCAGGGTTTGCAGGGGCCGGGGGAGGCGGCTCCGAGCGGCGACGCCCAGGTCCCCTCCAGCAGCGGGTGCTTCCCTTCCACGGAGCCAGCCCGCAGAGCCGCTCTGTCCCCGCGAAGGGCCTGTTTGAATCGCGGATGGGGGCTCTCAGCGCAGTCAAACGACCGTCATCCGGTCGGAACAGAGGCGGCAGCAGAAGCCCCCGATGCGAGGCGGGTGCCCCACTGGGTTTGTAATTTGCTGATCCGCCGCCCGCCGAGAAGATCAGAGCCAGGTACTTTCTCCCCACATCTCCCTGTCAGCAGGGTGGGTCGGCAGCAATCCCGCTGCCCCGGGAGATGCTCACGGGGCACCGCGTTGTGCACCAGGGAGGCGTGAGGAGCAGCTCAGGCAGCCCCTCTCCGCAGCCCCCCTCCACTGCTGGAGAGCCCTGGCGATGCCCGAGCTCACAAGGGGAAGCCTGGCCGCCTGAGCTCTGGGATGGCAGCAGCAAAGCTGCAGAGTGAGGAGCTACCCCCAAGCAGAGCCTGATCCCGGACAGCGGGGTCCAGCCCTGCGCCCCCCATCCCACCACCCCACACTGAGATGGAGCTTGGGGTAGGAACCGCCCCCCAGGGCTGGCACCTGCACGCGTGTGCGCTCTGATGGTTCTGTCTGAGGAGTTTCTGGGGCCGGGTGAGGTGCCCATCCCTCAAATGGGAGGTGGCACCCTGGCACCCAGTCCCGTAGTGATGGGGAGGTGAAGCTCTGTGGGGATCCAAAGCCCCTCACCTGGTGTAGGGAGAGAAAGGGGACTGTGCCCGGAGCCTGGCAGCACCCAGCTAGAGGAGACCCTGGTGTGGTTGGCACAAGAGAGCACAGAGAGGGGGGTGTTACCTCCATCGAGCATCCTTGGTGAGGTCCCGGGGGACCGAGCCCTCTCTGGTCCTTGACAACAGCCTTTGCAGCCTCTGCATCTCCCTTCTGGGGGAACACAGGCAGTTCCTGGGGACTGGAAGCAGAGGACTGTGCACCTCGTCAGCTGGGCTGTGCCCACCGCTGCCCACGTGTGCCCTCACACCCCTCCAAAGGCTCTCATTATCCTCTCTGATGTAATTAAGATCGATCAAACAGAATAACAGAGCAGAGGTCAAGGAAGGCTGCTGCTTCCTCAGGGAAGAGGGGGCTGCTTCCATCAGAGACCAGGAGATGCTTTCATCGCTCCGAACCCCAGAACCCAGCAGCATCCTTAGGGCTGTGCTGGAGGAACTGAGGACGAGCTGCCTGGCCCCATAAAGCTGGGGGGCTGCTGTCATGGAACAAAGAGGCCCAAACAGCCTTTTTTGGGGTCTGGGGTGGGCATCACCCCCACTGGGCTGGCAGCAATCTCCTCAGTTGGTGCCACGGGGACACAGAGAGGTGGGAGGGGTCCAGGGGGCTGCTCAGGGCTGCGCTGCTCTCCCTCCCGACTCCCTGCTGGCTAATGAAAACACATTTGCTCTCTGTATTAATTAAAGGCGAGCGCGGCGGCTCGTCGCCGGCTCCGGGGGAGAAGCCGCTCGCAGGCTATCGCCCCCCCGGCACAGCCCCGGCACGAATGGAGTCAGTTCTGCCCGGCCGCCCGCAGAACACAGCCCGTGGCTGGTAGGACTGGCGGTCAGTTACCCCTGGGAAGCACCACCATGGCCCCAGCGGGCACCGGGAGCCACGGGCAGCCCTGCGCTGGCGAGCCAGGCGGGAGCTGGGCACCCTTCTGAGCGCCCAGGGCGGGAGAGGGGGTGGTGAGGCCCCCAGCAGAATGACCCCATTGTGATGGGCACTCACAGAATCCCAGAACATGAAGGGTTGGAAGGGACGGGGAAGGGTCATCAAGTCCAAGCCCCACTGGCACAGCAGGACATTAGGGGTTGGAAGGCACCTCAAAAGACCATCCAGTCCCATCCTCCTGCCACAGCAGGATCCCCAAGATCCAGTCACACAGGAACAGCCCAGGAGGGTTGGAAATGTCTCCAGACAAGGAGACTCCACAGCCCCCTGGGCAGCCCCTGCCAGGGCTCTGGCACCCTCGCCATGAACAAGGTCCTTCTCCCACTGATGTGGAACCTCCTCTGCTCCAGCTCACACCCGCTGCCCCCTGTCCTGTCACTGGGTGCCCCTGAGCAGAGCCTGGCTCCATCCTCCTCACACCCACCCTTCACACACTGACCAACACCCATGGGGTCACCCCTCAGGCTCCTCTTCTCCAGCCCCAGCTCCCTCAGCCTCTCCTCAGCAGGGAGATGCTCCCCTCCCTCCATCACCCCTGTGGCTCTGCCCTGGGCTCTCTCCAGCAGCTCTGGGTCCTTCTGGAGCTGAGGGGCCCAGCGCTGGACACAAGATCCCAGCTGTGGTCTCCCCAGGGCAGAGCAGAGGGGAAGGAGAACCGCTCTTGATCTCCTAAGGACTCCCGTTCTGATCCACCCCAGGATGCCACTGGCCTTCTTGGCCCCCAGGGCCCGTTGCTGGCTCCTGGCCACCCTGCTGGCCAGCAGCACCTCCAGGTCTCTCAAAACGTCTAACACAATTACAGTCTGAATTTCCTGTCCGTGAGGACAGGCTCGGGCTCGCCCAGCGCATCCCGCGGCTCCCGCTCCGAGCTGACACCGGGAGCGGCTGCGCCGCCAGACCGCGAACTGTTCCGACATAACGAGGGTCGGGGCGGCTCCTGCTGCGGAGAGACAACGCTGAGCAGGGGAGGAGAGGCCGGCTGGCAGAGCGCGGAGCCGCTGCCGCGGGGACAGGAGCGCGTCCCCGTCCCTCGGGCTCGATCGCCCCGCTGCGCCAGGAACAGGGACCACCAGGCTCTGCCCTGGTTGCCGACAGCCCCGCCGGCGCCGCCCGTCCCCCGTAATCGATGGAGCGCGATCAGCAGAGCCATCAGTAACCCCACACTCGCCCTGCCTCCCCGGTTGCGAGCGGCGGGGCTGCTCGCAGTCTGTCAGGAATCATTAGCCACCAGGGCTTCGTCGTTCCCGGGGCGCGCCGGGGTCTTTTCAAGGGCGCCGGGCGGCTGCGGGGAGAAAGCGCCGCGGCCAAGCCCCACGGGGGCAAAAGTGTCCCCCCTGCAGCCAGGGCAGGTCCTTTGGGACCCGCTGACCTCAGCCTGGGGTACAAGGAGCCGCAGCCCCGTCCCCCTTCCACCCCACTGAGCATCTCCGGCCCTGCCAGCGGCACCCAGCGGTGGGAGAAACCCAGTCGATCCAGCAGGCAGAGCAGAAAGCAGTGGGGACCACCAAGCAGCGGGGACCACCCTGCCCAGCACCTCCCTCATTGCTCCGACAAAGGCAGGGGAAGACGGCCAGGACCCCGTGGGCTTCACATCCCACTGGGAGATGCCCCAGGACAGCTTTCGGGGCACTCAGTAAAAAGCCCCTAAACGCTTTCGGGCGCCCTTGGCAAACCGGGCAGCGCGCCTGGGGCAGCTCTGGGTGCAGGAGCTGCTCTCGCAGGAGCTCAGGCTGGAGCCACCCCGTGATTCCCGTTACATCCCAGTGAGGAAGCAGAAAGCACCAGCAGACAGCTCCAGCAGCAGGAGCTCGGCTGCTCCCCGCGTCCCGCAGGCGGTGCAGAACCTGCGCCGTGAGCTCAGGCGGGGACCCAACCCTTCGGGGCACAGGGGGGCTGCGTGAGCAGCTCCCCGGGGCTGGTCCGGCCTCCTGGAGCTCAGCCGCGGCGGCACCACCTTCCACTTCCCGAGCTGGGGCGGGGATCTCATCAGAGGGAGCCGGGAACACGCCGCAGACAGGAGAGGGTTCGGCTAATCCGACAGCCGGCGGCTGGGGCTGCCGGGAAGCAGCATGAATGATTTATGGCCAGGCAGGGAAGTAGGCATCGATTACAGCCAGAGCAAGCTCTGTCTCTCCAGATGTTTTACAGCTGCATCTCAATTGTTTCCCGGCCAGGCCCAGGCTCAGGGAGCTTTCCCTGCACCCAGCAGGCTGTCGCTGGGGCGGCTCTGGTGTTCTCGGGGGGTGTCTGGGCTGTGGCACAGACTGGTGCCCCTTGTCTTAGCCAAGGGTGGGACGTCAGGACATGGTGCCCTGCTGGGTGGCACCAGAGAATGCCCAGCACCCAAGGGATGCCATTCAGAGCCGGCAGCACTCCCCAGAGCCGCAGGCTGGCACAGACAGGCAGCTCCCAGAGCCTGGGGACACCAGTGCCTTGGGAAGAGCAGGTGCCAGGGGCACGAGCTGAGCAGCTCCCAAAGAGTTAATGGCAGCACTCGCTTCCCAGGATCTGCTCTGCTGCATCTTAACGGTGATGGGGGAATCAATTCTATCGGTCCCCGAGAGCTGCCTACAAGGGGCTCTCTGTGTCCAAATTTACTCTCTCTTCAGGAACCCATTGAATTTCATACCCCGACATAGACGGCTGGGCTGGGCGATTGGATGAGAAAGAAGGAGCTTTTCTCTTCCCCCTCCCCGGGTCAATTTGTGTCCTGAAAAGCCACCAAAACCCCTCCATTTCCTCTTCCCCTGGTGGGTGCTGAGGAAGGAGCATCCTGGCTGTGGGGCTCAGGAGGGCCGCAGGATCCATCTGCCTTCATTTCTGTGTTGGGGGTGTGGGAGGGAGACCCACGAGCTCCTGCTGCAATGTTGGGGTAACTACTGACCCTCAGCAGCAGGGCAGGCAGCGGCCAAATCGAGCCGGGGCGGGTCCTGTCCATCCCGCGTCAGGAACCTCCTGACCCTTCTAGAACAGAATGAACCTCTAACTCCTCTTCCTCGTTAGCTGCTGCTCATCCTGCAGTGGAGCAGCAGCCCAGCTGGTGGGTATTTAGACCCCTTCGGGGATGTAACTCCCAGGCATTCTGCTGAGGCAGGGGGATGGGGCTGGGTGATCTCTTGAGGTCCTTTCTAACCCCTAATGACTGGATCTAGGGGATCCTGCTGTGGCAGGGGAATGGGGCTGGGTGATCTCCTGAGGTCCTTTATAACCCCTAATGACTGGATCTAGGGGATCCTGCTGTGGCTGGGGGATGGGGCTGGGTGATCTCCTGAGGTCCCTTCCAACCCCTAATGACTGGATCTAAGAATCCTGCTGCGGCAGGGGGATGGGGCTGGGTGATCTCTTGAGGTCCCTTCCAACCCCTAATGACTGGATCTAGGGGATCCTGCTGTGGCAGGGGGATGGGGCTGGGGGATCTCTCGAGGTCCCCTCCAGTCCCTAATGATTCTGTGAGCTGTCAGGCCACTGCGGGTCGATAGGGCCGTTAGGAGCTGCTGCAGCGCCCGGGGCCAGGAGCCTGGCGAGTTTGATTCCCATGTCCCTAGCAGGGCTGGTGCTCCTGAGCAGAGCCAGTCAGACACCAGCAGCCACTGAGGAAGGGCTCTGAGAGCAGTTCCCTGTGGGAATGTCACCCTGCCTGTGGATAACCCCAGCCACGGAGCCTCAGATGACCACAAACCCCACAGCCCAGGGGTTTTCCCACTCACCTCATCCCAGAGATGGGGCCAAGCACGGCCGTGGGCATCAGCTGCCACCCAGGACCACCCCAGCAGAGTGTCCCCAGCAACTCACCCAGCCCCCTCTCCCAGCAGGTGCCAGGGAATCACTTCCCCTCTTGTCTGCTGTCGCCAGAACAGGAGTGATGGGTGGCGGGGGGAGAGCCTGGTCCTCCCAGGCCACGGGGTTCCTCGGGCTGGGCACCACTGCCAGCATCGTGGCCAGTAATGAGGGGTTTCCATGGCAACCTTGTCTGAGCATCGCTGGTGACACAGATGTAAATCTCACAGCGAAACAGTCAGCCCAGAGTCCCAGGAGCACAAACAAACCTGTCCCCGTGCACAGCCACTCCACGGCGGTTTAAAGCAGCGTGGCAGCTCCCCAGGGCCTCCGGCTCTCATGGCATCAGGAGACGCATGGAAACGGAAGGGAAAGCTCCCTCACCCCATCCCACCCAGCAGCCTGAGCTCGGGGACAGGATAGGGGTGACCCCATCCCACCCAGCTCCATCCAGCAGCCTGAGCTCTGGGACAGGATAGGGGTGACCCCATCCCACCCAGCAGCCTGAGCTCCGGGACAGGATAGGGGTGACCCCATCCCACCCAGCTCCATCCAGCAGCCTGAGCTCTGGGACAGGATAGGGGTGACCCCATCCCACCCAGCTCCATCCAGCAGCCTGAGCTCTGGGACAAGATGAGAGCAGCACAGGAAGGGCTGTCAAACCCCTGCAGCAATGTGGAGTTGGGGTCTAGGATGCAAAGGTCCTGGAGAAGATTGACCTCTGAGGCAGCCTCCTCCCAAGGGAAGCTTGGGCATCCCTTGGTCTGAATTAGCTGCTCATTAACACCTCGTTGGGCCAGCAATGGGGACATGTTGGCCAGCGCCATGTCCCCAGGCACAGAGAACCCCACAACAAGCCCTGTGGCCCTTCCACAGGACCATGACGGTCCTGAAGGACACAGCATCCACCTCTTCCCCACTGAGCACTGGAGCCTCAGGGCTCCCCACAGCCTGGGCCACCACGGTTGCATCAGGAGGACTGGGGACAGGCACCGCTCCGGGGTCCCTTGAGCTACATGAGAAGTGTTTCCTTAGGCTGTGAGCGGAGTGTTGGGGTGGAAGCGACCCAAGAGCCTTCCTGCTCCTGCCACCCAGCTCTGTGGGGAGACACAAACCCACCATCACATGGCAGATCAGCTGGGAACCCCCTGATGCTCTGGGTAGACACTGCTCTGGCTGCCTTCGGAGTGACCCCCCTGCCCTGTGCCCCCACCACTCCTCTTTGCCAACAGCAAGAGCCATCGGGGTGCTCCTGCAGAGAGCTTCACCCTCTTTCCTTCCCTCACTGCAAAAGCTTCCTGGAATGGGAGCTGGAGGGAAGAGCAGGAGTCAACCCCCTGCTCTGTCCAGAGCCGTCAGGGCCGATTTGCTCTGGCCAGGACGTTTCCAAAGCCAGAGGCTGCTTGGATGGATGGTTGTGCTGCTCTCCAAGGCTTAAGGCAGGAATCCTGTCAGACCTGAAACTGAACCAAAGCATCTCCCGTCCATCACCCTGGAGAGTCCTGCTGTGGCTGGGGGACTGAACTGGATGGTCTTGCAAGGTCCCTTCCCATCCCTAATGGCTGGATCCAGGGGATCCTGCTCTGGCAGGGGGATGGGACTGGGTGATCTCTTGAGATCCCTTCCAACCCCTAATGACTGGATCTAGGAGATCCTGCTGTGGCAGGGGGATGGGACTGGCTGATCTCTCGAGGTCCCTTCCAATCCCTCATGCTCTGAGATCCTGTGAGCTCTGATGGAGCCAACCTGCTGCTTCCCAATCCCCAGGTCAGAGCCAGGCTCTGCCTTTCTCTGCCCAGTGAAGCCACTCACGATGGGGAGCAGGTGAGAGAGTCAATCATGGGGGTTCAATCTCCTCCTCCTGCTCCAGCATCACCCCAGGGCTTCCAGGGGACAAGGAACAACCCCTCAATCTTTGGCCCTAAACAAGACCCGGAGAAGAGGAGGCTCAGGGGGGACCTTCTCCCTCAAGGGAGATTGTAGTCAGAGGCAACCAGTGCCAGGATGAGAGGGCAGGGACTGAAGCTGCCACAGGAGGGTCAGGTTGGGTCTTAGGAAGCCCTTCCTCAGGGAAATGGTGATCAGAGGCAGAACTGGACAGCCCAGGGCAGTGGGGGAGTCCCCATCCCTCCCTGGGGGTGTGGGAGGCCAGTCTGGCTGTGGCCCTGAGTGCCCTGGGGTGATGCCAGGTGCCGGGCTGGGCTGGGCGAGCTCCGAGGGCTTTGCCAGCCTCCATCACCCTGGGGCTGTGCAGAGCGGCTGCAGCCCCCCAGCACCCCGGGCTGCAGCACAAGCGATGCGGGAGCTGCACCAGCAGAACCCCAGGGCTCACCCCGCTCCAGACCTGCCCAGCCGCGGCGTTTCCCAGGCTGGGAGCAGAGGGATCCCTGCTCCGGAGCCCATCGCTCACCTGCCGGGAGCGGTGCCAGCCAGCGCCGCGCCGGCTGCGCTCGTTATGGCTATTGATTGCCCCATTCCCCCTGCCGGTGGAGCCTGCGACAGGGCTGAGATGAACCGTCTGCCGGGGCTCTGCTCCGGCCCTCGGCTCGTCCCACGGCACCATCCATCTCGCCCCGCCGAGGGCCTGGCAGGGAACAAGGCAACAAATGGGCCTGAGCCCTGCAAATGGATCGCGGCAGCAGCTCCTTCAGGGGAGGGTCATTGCCCGCCCCAGCCCCCAGCTGCCTTGGGGGAGCAGCTCCGACCCCACAGAGCCCCCCGAGCAGGGTTGCTCCACACCAGGGCAGTGCCACGAGCCACCCGCAAGAACCCACCCCCTCCCGAGAGCCAAGAACCCCTCCCCAGCCACGGGGACCCCCTCACCTGAGCTCCCGGACCCCCAGGGGTCTGCATGGCCACCCCCGGGCACGCAAGCAGCGCAGGCCCGAGGAGAAGGGAGGGCACAGCTCCTCCGCAGCATCCCCTAGTGCAGAGAGCTCCTCACACCTCCCGGCGGAGCAGACTGAGCTGCAGCCCTGCCCCAGGAAGCCCAGTCTGACACCATTCACCTGGGCCTGGCTTTATGGCAGAGTGGGGCCAGCTGGACCCGCCGACCCTTAAAGGGGACTTGTCCCCAGGAGCTGGGCAGCCCAGGAGTGCGGAATCCCCTGGGGTGCAGGGTCGGTGCCACCTCTCAGGATGAGACATGTGCAGCACAAGCATCTCTGGGCAGGATCAGGCAGCCCCAGCAGCACCAGTCACTCCGCCTAAGCAGAGCTCAGGGCAGGTGGGACACCCCCACCGAGAACCTCTGGGCCAGCTGCTCAGGGCTTCTGCTCCGCTCGGCTCCCAGAGCCCTGCAGGAGCATCACTGCTGTGAGCGGGTGCAGCCCCTGATAGCATCGGCAGTAGCCACGGGAGCCCAGCAATAAGGGTGCTGGTGCTGCAGGGACCGGGGTCACTGGGGTGGTTTCTGAGGCAGAGGCTGCAGCCCCGGGCATCACCCCCACGATCTGAGCTCTGGGCAGTGCCCCTGGGGCTGCAGCTGCCCCACAGCCCGGGTGTCCAAGCTCCCAGAACAGGGCTTTGGGTGCAGAGGTCACCCGCAGAATCCCAGCGCCAGGAGCTGGAAGCTGCCTGAAGTCTCCCTCCGTGTCCCTGCCCCGTGCAGAGCCCCCCAGCCACGTCCCGAGGGGGGCTGTGCAGAGGCACTTTGTGTGGCACAGGAGCCGGTTGCTGGCAGAGCTGTGGCCAAGGGGGAGAGCTGGAGCTCGTGTTTAATTAGGTTCCTCTCGTTAGCCCGGCTTTGCCTTCTCGCTCCCTGTTTTCGCTCAGTGCTCTGCACCTCGCTGGGTTAATGAGCCTGGGGCGAGCGGGCCACAGCCCCGGAGCTGGCGGATCCCGGGCAAAGAGCCGATTGAGCTCTGAGCAGCAGGGAAACAGAATTCCTCCAGCTATCCTAAAGGGCAAGAATAAAAGAGGGGCTGTTTGCACCTGAAAAACACCTCCCCAGAACAATTAGTTGTTCTTTGTGTGGGCAGAGAGCTGCGGCAGCCAGAGCACAGGCTGAGCACGTGGAGGGCTGGGGGGTCCTTCATTGCTCTGGCTGCCAGGGGAGAGCCAGAGGGACCTTCCTGCTCTGTGCTGGATGCCTGGGGGACCAGCGAATCCCGGAGCATCAGCGGTTGGAAGGCACCAGCAGGATCCCCTGGATCCAGTCATTAAGGATGGGAAGGGACCTTGAAAGATCATCCAGTCCCATCCCCCTGACACAGCAGGATCCCCCAGATCCAGTCCCACAGGAACAGCCCAGGAGGGTTTGAAATGTCTCCAGAGAAGGAGACTCCACAACGCCCTGGGCAGCCCCTGCCAGGGCTCTGGCACCCTCACCATGAACAAGGTCCTTCTCACTCTGATGGGGAACCTCCTCTGCTCCAGCTCACACCCGCTGCCCCCTGTCCTGTCACTGGGTGCCCCTGAGCAGAGCCTGGCTCCATCCTCCTCACACCCACCCTTCACACACTGACCAACACCCATGGGGTCACCCCTCAGGCTCCTCTTCTCCAGCCCCAGCTCCCTCAGCCTCTCCTCAGCAGGGAGATGCGCCCCTCCCTCCATCACCCCTGTGGCTCTGCACTGGGCTCTCTCCAGCAGCTCCGGGTCCTTCTGGAACCAGCAGCACCCCCAGCTCTCCCCTTCTCCTCCGCTGCTCTCCAGCAGGTCAGTCTGGGTGAGGACTGGGTGAGGGCTGCTGTCTCAGCAGCCCGAACCCCACAGCCTCGGGAGGTCCTTGTGCCGCGATGCCGACCCCACACCCTCCCCCTCCCGCTCCGTCCCGCAGGCGGTTCTGTCGGTGCCTGAGTACAACTGTGGGGGAGCGGGAGCTGGCTGGAGACGCCCCCCTCCCCGAGCTGCCTCAGCAGCACCCGCCGCTCTGCAGGCAGATCCCGGAATAGAGCTGAGGACGAGCTGTCGCTCTGCATTAAGGTCGCTCCCGCTCCCAAGTGTCCGGGACGACTCCATCCCGCCGTGTGCCGGAGCAGCCGCCCGTGCAGGGGCTGCAGGAGCCGCTTCCGGAGGCCTCTGTGGGTTTAGCGGTGTTCCACCACATCCCACTGTGTCCACTTACGTCCCACCACGTCCCACTATGTCCCACCACGTCCCATTATATCCCACCATCTCCCACAATCTCCCACCACATCCCACTGTGTCCCACTGGCCAGTGCCAGGGAATGTGCCACCTCCTCCTTGTCTGGCAGCCCCGTCTCCTGGAAGGTGCCTTTGCTGACCAGTGGCAGTGGGGCAGCGGCCACCAGCCGCCCAGTTTGTTCTGGGATCAGGAGCCTGAGGCACATGAGGGCCCTGACAGACCTCTCCGGGCAGGAGAGCTGACAGCAGCAGTGCCCCGGGGCCTGACTCCCACCCATCGCCCCACGGCAAGGTGCCCAGGCGCTCGCAGCAGGGTGCCCACAGAGGCTCCGCTGGGGACGGGACGGAGAGGGAAGCAGAGATGCTCGGGAAGGAGCAGAGGGTGTGTGGGGACCCCAGTCCTCCCCACGGGAGCCGGCACCGGTCGGTGGCTGCGGGGAGCCGTGTGTGAAGCGTGAGCTGTGCCAAGGCAATCGGCTAATGAATTAGCAGAGCCGCACTAATTACAGAATTAATTGGGTTAAGTCAGGGGAAACACGAGGGGAGAGACCAGGGCGCCTGGGGTGACTGGGGCCGGGCTGCCGCTGGGGTGTGAGAGGCTGGTGGAGACCTCTGGGGCGTCCAAGGACAGACACTGCCACCCTGTGGGTCCCTCTTCTCCCTGGAGGCGACGACTTTCTTCTCTGCTGGGATCCCCCGTGGGGCAGGGATGGGGTGGGCAGGACTATGGCTGATGCTTTGCGGGGCTTCAGCCTCACTGAGGTCACGGATGCTCCCCGTTTCCCACCCTCTGCCCCGTTCTGCCCCAGCAGCTGCGCCGGGGTTGCGGTTCTAGCAGCAGAGCCCTGGTGGAGCCGCCGCTCTGTGCCCAGATGGGGCCAGCAGCTGCCAAAAGGGGACTAAAGCATCGCAGGTCTGAGCCAGAGGTCTGCGGGGAGACCCGGCACCACGGGGGCAGCCCGAACCCCCGCGGGGAGCAGGTCGACGGCTGCCTCAGCGGGGCTACAGGCTTGCAGACCCCCGCAGAGCCCCTGCGCTCCGGGGACTCGGGCTCCAAACGCTACGGGGGGCTGAGGGGGCTGGAATTACGGTCCTCAAGCACCTTCCCCGACAGCTGCGGTTTCCATGGGGAATGTTGACTCCCGGAGCTTCCTGCGGCACCTCGGAGCCCTCACGCTGGGTGTTTCACGCCGGTGATGGATCAGCCTCCGCCCCCCGAGCCAAACCCCCAGGGGAGCGGTGGCAGAGCGGCTCCGACGGCTCCTGGCCCCAAACAAGCGGTCTCTAGGACAGAGACCAAAGAGCAGCCTGAAACAGCCCCCAGGTCCCGGCAGAAGCCCTCTGTGCACTGTAGGCTCCTTATTGCTTCCCCTAACGAGCCCTGCTGGTAGGGGGGTGTTGGGGGGGGGGTCTGCCATCGTTCCGACGGGAATTCCATGCCCAGAGCTGCCCAAGCGCCACCTCTCCCCATCTCGTTGCAGACGGCGGATCGGGGGCAGCGCTGGTCCCCGCCAGCCCCGACCCTCTCGCTGCGGAGGAGCTGATGGACAAACCAGCCCCAGGCGGGGCCAGGGGGCTGGGACACCCCACGGGGTCAGCCGGTGGAACTGGGGGGCTGGGGCACCCCACTGGCCGCGACCTGCTGCCAGCCACGGAGGGCGGGACCCGGCCGGCGACGGAGGAGACGACGCTGCTGGTGCAGAGCCGCGTCCCCCCGACAGCCACCGCTGCGCCCAGCGCTGGGGCCAGACAGACTCTCCCCGTTAAGAAGAAGCCTCCTGCTCCAAAGCAAGGCCACGCGGCAAGGAAACACGCGAGACCCAAGCCCACCCTGCCGGGGCCGCCCCGCGCCGCCACCGTGAGCAGCCCGCTGGGCTCTGGGCTCCCTGCTGCCACCCAAGAGCCGCCTGCGCCGGTGGAGGCAGCGGCTGGAGTGGGGGACGCGGAGCAGAGCGCCGCCGAGCTGCCCTGGGGTGGCCGGGCCACCACTAGCCTCCCCGCGCTGCAGATCTCCCCGTCCACCCTGCCGCCGTCCACCCCTCAGCCCTTCCCCGGCAGCGATGCCAGCGAGACCCCAACAGCGGCTCCCACCGGCACCAGCGACGGGACGGACGGCGCCGAGGGCGAGGCGCACGGCTCCGCGTCGGAGGAGAACCAGGAGACCACCACCTCCACCATCATCACCACCACTGTCACCACCACCGAGCCCACACCGGGTGAGCGGCTCTGGGGGCCGGCAGGGGGCCACTGCCTGGGCACCGCTGGGGCTGCCCCACATCTGCCAGCTGCTGGGGCAGAGGCCTGGGTTTGAGGGTGTCGGGAGCACCCAGGGGTGGGGTGGTGAAGGTGCTGCCTGAGCTGTTCCCTTCAGTCAATCGCTGATGTGTCGTCCTCCATCCAAGTTCTCTGCAGCATGAGCTTCCACGAGCCCGAGGGCTACATCGACTCCACGGACTACCCGCCGCTGCCCCTGCACAGCCACCTGGAGTGCACCTACAACATCACCGTCTACACCGGCTACGGCGTCGAGCTCCAGGTGAGCAGCCTGGGCCATCTGTCCAGGCCCACGGGGTGCTGGGGTGGGTAAACTCTCCTCCGTGCACAGACCCCCCGGGAGCCAGCGCTGCTCATCGTGAGCTGAGGCAGCACCCAGGGGGAGTGCAGGCTGGGCTGGCCAGTGGGGCTGGGTGCCTCTGCCCTGAGGAGCTGGCATGATGAGTTCCCCTGTCATGAGCTGTGCCTGGCCTCAGTCCTTCAGGAGGACCCTCTGCTTCCTCTTGGAGTCAGACCCCCTGCTGGAGCTGGACAAAGGTGCCTCTGGGTGCAGAGCCTGAGTGTCAGGTGCTGACACCCAGGGGGGCTCTGAGAGTTTGGGGTCCCTGCTCAGCAGGCTGCCAGCAGCACCCCAGAGGGGCCTGTGCCTCACCAGGGCTGCCCAGGGTGCTGTGAGAGTTTGGGGTCCCTGCCAGCAGCACCCCAGAGGGGGCTGTGCCTCAGTGGGGCTGCCCCCACGGCAGCTGGGCTGTGCTGTGGTGGCCCTGGCAGCCACAGAGCCACCAGCTCTCCCCAATCTTCGTGGAATTAGTTATTTTTAAAATTCTTGAATCTTCTTGGCAGGAAATAGAATTTTCCTAACGAGATCTTCTAGTGGGTGAGGGGGCTGGCAGCCGGTGCCAAGGATCCCTCCTGCCAGCCCAGCAGCCTCCTGAGGAGCTGACAGCGGTGCAGCCTCGGATGAGAGGGAGGACTTGTCCCCCGCACCCAGCCCCGGGCAGGAGCTCTCCCGTGGCCCCTCTCGCAGTGGCTGGTGGTCCCTGGCTCAGGGCCACCCTGCCTGTCTGTCTGCCCCCGATGGTTACCCCAGAGCAGATGGGCTCCCCGGTGATGCCCAACCTGCCCGCCACTAGCACAGCGGGTCCAGCCCTGCTCCGGGCGCCTCTGAGCCCGGCTGTGCAGGAGAGGGGAGCCCCCCACTGCAAAAGGCTGGGGAGATGCTGCAGGGTTCGTCACCCCCAGCTCTCCCTCCCTCCCTCCCCTCTGCAGAGCTCTGCCAGCTCCAGCCTCTCCTCCGCAGCCCCTTCCCAGCTCGGAGGCAGCAGCTGCACCCCAGAGCCGGGTGACTTGGTGCTGGGTGCCAGTCCTCCCCCGAGGCAGCTGGCGGGGAGCGGGTTTGTCCCTGGGGGTGTCAGACCCCAGGTGAGGGGACACCCTGGCAGCGTCTCTGCAGTGATTCAGACCCGGCTCGGGAGCAGAGCTCTGTCCCAGTGGGAGCCGGAGGGAAGGGGCCAGCAGCCCACTCAGCACCCCTGGAGCAAACACTCATCCCCAGTGAGAGCCAGCTCACCCCGTTCATCACCCGCTGGCCCGAGCCACCCCAGCAGGGGACGAGGGTGAAGGGCTGCCGTGGTCCTCGTGGGGAGACAAAGGCTGTGATGAGCAGCTCCCGCGGGAGCAGAGCCCTTCTGTTCACTGAAGGGACGCGAGATGCTGACCTGGGGTCACCCTTCAGCTGCTTCCAAACAATTATGGAAGGGGTCCCCCTCTCGGGACCACTCGTTAGACACTGCGCGCTCCATGGCTCCCCACAGCACCCCGGTGTGGATGAGGGGTCCTGGGGGGGATCCTGGCAGGGGCTGCCCTGGGGGGTCGTGGAGTCTCCTTCTCTGGAGACCTTTCAAACCCACCTGGGCTGTTCCTGTCCAGCTGGATCTGGGGGACCCTGCTGTGTCAGGGGATGGGGCTGGATGGTCTCTGGGGGTCCCTTGCCATCCCAGTTCCAGCCGAGGAGCAGGCACAGAGCTGGGATCCATGACTGGCTGGGTCCATCTGCTCACTCCGCCAGGAGCCCTCGTCCCCGGCAGCTCAGGGGTCTCTGCTCGCCCCCAGGTGAAGAGCGTGAACCTGTCTGACGGGGAGGTGCTCTCCATCCGCGGTGTCGACGGCGAATCCCTGGTGGTCCTGGCCAACCAGACCCTGCTGGTGGAGGGCCAGGTGATCCGCAGCCCCACCAACACCATCTCCGTCTACTTCCGCACCTTCCAGGACGAGGTGGTGGGGACCTTCCAGCTCCACTACCAGGGTGGGTATCCCCACTCCGCGTGTGGGGTGGGTGGGTTGTCCGGGCTGGAAGGGAGCTGGGCTCGCCCCACAGTAGCCGCGGAGGGCTCTGTCTGCTGGGCTCACCCCACAGTAGCCCAGGAGGGCTCTGTCTGCTGGGCTCACCCCACAGTAGCCCAGGAGGGCTCTGCCTGCTGGGCTCACCCCACAGTAGCCCAGGAAGGCTCTGTCTGCTGGGCTCACCCCACAGTAGCCCAGGAGGGCTCTGTCTGCTGGGCTCACCCCACAGTAGCCCAGGAGCGCTCTGCCTGCTGGGCTCACCCCACAGTAGCCCAGGAGGGCTCTGCCTGCTGGGCTCACCCCACAGTAGCCCAGGAGGGCTCTGTCTGCTGGGCTCACCCCTCAGTGGCCCAGCCTGCCCTTCCCTCGGGGAGCTGTAAAAGCCGATGAGCCCAAGCGGGCTCCCTCCCAGATGGAAAGTGGGTCTGGGCGCAGAGCAGGAGCAGGGGGAGAGGCCGCCGGCGGCTGGCAGGGGGCCCCTCCGCGGGGTGCTGGAGGCAAGCGAGCCCCGTGCCCCCCTTGCCCGTTGCAGTGTTCATGCTGAGCTGCAGCTTCCCGCGGAGGCCGGACTTCGGCGACGTGACGGTGATGGACCTGCACTCGGGCGGCGTCGCCCACTTCCACTGCCACCTGGGCTACGAGCTGCAGGGCCCCAGGGTGCTCACCTGCATCAACGCCTCGCGGCCCCACTGGAGCAGCCCCGAGCCCATCTGCTCAGGTACGGCCCTGGCGGGGCAGCCCCCGCGCCGGGGGCCACGGGGATCCCCAAAGGAGCCAGTGGTCCGCTGCTGGCTGGGCGCTGAGGGAGAGGAGGCTGGGACAGGGTGTCGGGGGAGACCCCTTCCTGGGAGGCTGTGGCTGCTCCATCATCCCTGGCAGTGTCCAAGGGCAGGTGGGATGGGGCTGGGGGCACCCTGGTCTGGTGAGAGGTGTCACTGCCCCTGGCAGGGGTGGCACTGGGTGATGTTGAAGGTCCCAGCCCAACCCTCTCTCTGTGCCCGTGCTGCACCCGTGTGCACAGAGCAGAGCTGGGGCAGGCAAGAGGCCGGGGAGTGATGCCAGGAAGGCATCAGGGCTTCACCCCAGCACCCTGCAGGAGCCTTGGGTGCTGATACCCCCTGGGCGTCAGTTCCTCCCCGGGTGCCCACGTCCCTGTCTCAGTGGGGCTGTGCCCTGTCGGCAGCGCCCTGCGGTGGGACGGTCCGCAACGCCACCATCGGCCGCGTGCTCTCGCCCAGTTACACCAGCAACCAGTCGGGCAGCCTGAACTGCGTGTGGGCCATCGGGGCCCCCCCGGGGCAGAAGCTTCACCTGCACTTCGAGAAGCTGCTGCTGGCCGAGAAGGACCGGTGAGGCTGCGGGTGATGCTGGCGGGGTCTGCGCTGAGCCCCTTCCCCGTGCCCCCGGGGGGCTCAGCTCTGCCCGGGGCAGGCGCTGGGGATCTCTGCTGACAGCTCAGTGCCCCAAAGATCGGAAGGTCCTGGCTGGTCTTGGTCCCCCACCTGCCCCCCAGTGCCCTGGAGGCTGCCAGGGGATGGGGGGAGCCTCCCAGTGCAGACAGGAGGGGACTGGTTTAGCGGGGACAACAGGCCTGGGAGCAAAAGGAGCTGCAGGAGGCAGGCACAGAGCCCCACCCCGCTACCCTAGGGTGCTGCGCTGGGTGCCAGGGATCCTGCCAGCCGCCTGCTCCCGACAGCTCTGGGGCGATGCAGTTAGTGCTCACAGCCATCCCTTCCTGCCCCCAAAACCCAGTGCCCAGCGCTGCTTGTCACCACAGCACGAGGAGCTGCAGACCCCACCGTGCCCACCC
>VXBP01003994.1:0-71510 GCA_013400115.1 Rhinopomastus cyanomelas
AGCAGGATCCCCATGACCAAGTCACTCTCTACCACCAGAGTTGGCTCCACGCTCCCGACACCGAACAAGCGACCACCCAAGTGCCTCGCGGGGACGGGTTAACAAGAGGAGAGACGGTGATGAAGCCTCCGCTGCTCCTGACAGGAATCAGATGAATTCTGCAGCAGCAGGGCTGCCCAAGGAAGCTGCGACTCGGGAGCACTTCATGCATTAAATATAATGGGAACCATCATTTCTGACCTGCACCGATGAATGTGCAAGTGACTAATAGCAGGAGAAATGGAGAGATAGGGCCTCAATTAACCACTAATCTGCGCTAAATAACTGCATTTACATACAAATGTAAACATACATCCCAATCTACATCAATAAGAAGCTGCTCACAAGACTTCTGCAGGGCTCCTTCACCAGCCCAGGTCCAATTCCCAGCGTCAGGGAAGGCTGCGGGCGGTGCAGAGCGGCTGCGGCGCCGGTATCGCTCACCCCAGATTAAGTCAGGCTGGGTCCCCCCCTCTTCCCCAGAATAAATCACTTGTGAACTGAGAGAGGAGCTAAATCAGTTAAAGCACCGATGCAATTAAAGAGCCTGGGAAGTGATTGCTGGGCGGTGCCGCGTAGATGGGGTTTTCTTCTTGCTCTTATAAAGGAACTGGGGGGGGTTCTCATTGGCAGGGGGCTGAATGTGAGCCAGCAGGGTGGCCAAGGGCATCCTGGCTTGGCTTAGACACTGCGTGTCCAGCAGCAGGAGGGAGGGGATTGTCCCCCTGGACTCAGCACTGGGGAGGCTGCACCTTGAGGACTGGGTCCAGTTGGGGCACCTCAGTACAAGGGAGACATCAAGGGGCTGGAGTGAGGGTAGAGGAGAAGCTGGGGAAGGGCCTGGGGAAGAAATGTGATGAGAGATGGGGCTGGTTAGTTTGAGGAAGATGAGGCTGAGGGGAGACCTCATCGCTCTCTACCAACTACCTGAAAGGACCCTGTAGAGATGCTGGTGCTGGGCTCTTCTCACCGCTCAGCAGCAACAGAAGCAGAGGGAAGGGCTTCCAGCTCCAACATGGGATGTTTAGACTGGCCATCAGGAAGAGATTCTTCCTGGAGAGACTGGTCAGGGACTGGACTGGGCTGCCCACGGTGGTGGTTGAGTCCCCATCCCTGGATGAGCTTAAAAGACACTTGGATGGGTGTTGGGGGATCTGGTTTGGGGGTGACCTTGTAGAGCAGGGTTGGTGGTTGGACTCAATGACCCCAGGGATCTCTTCCAACCTGAATGATTCTATGATCTTATCAGCCCCACACCCTCCAGCATCAGCCCCTGCCTTCACAGCAGGTGGAAACGACACCTCTGCATCGTCAAGCAGAGCACGGGCTGGGGATGAGCAGATCAGATCGTACATCCCGGGCTCCCCGCTCTCAGGAGACAAACTGCAGGTGCAGAGCTCCTCAAAGGCAGAGCCTGAAGCTACAACAGAGGTTCAACTGAAAAAAGGCTACGGGTCTGTCTGAGTGAAGCAGGTGTGAAGGTGGAGGAGCCTCTCTGATGTGGTGGCAGGGGCACGGAGCGAGGCCGTGGCTGTGGAGCATCAGCAGGAGCTTGCTCTGGCCACCCTGCTCTTCCAGATCCCCAGGTTTCACAGGCTGTGGCAGAGCAGAGCTCTCTGCCTGTATGCCACCACATCCTTGGCTTCAGCCTTTGACAGCTCTTGCCCTGGGAAGAGCTAAGTAAAGTTCAGGCTGCACTTGCCTCACCTGAAGGTGTTTCACAAGCTTAACTACCCCAAGTGGCCGCTTCAAGGATCCCTGACCCCCCTCATACAGGCCAGGGGAGGGTTTCAGCTCTGTCACCACAGGCAGCACCGATGACGATGGACCAACGGCTGGTCTTGATTTGGAGAGAAGAGCTGATGGGCAGGAGGGTCACACTGCTGCTGCAGTCACCACCAAGTCATCACAGGCACCAGGAAGGGGATCCTGCAGCACCTGCCCCTTCTCCACGCATCCTCCCTGCGACGTCTCTGCAGACGTCTTGGCACCTTCCCTCCAGCTCCTGAGCTGCTCAAACTGGGCCACAGGGTGTCTTGCTGCAGGGACTGGAGCCCACGTCCCGCTCTCACCCACTCTGCAGGGTGAATCACCCAGCACCACCACGCAGCTCCCAGCCTGCGCCGACACCAGCGAGCTGCAGGAGCCAGCTCAGCCTCTCGATGAGAGGTGACACTCACCTGCCAGAAGCATCAGCAGCTCCCAGGAGCCCAGCAGCTCTGCAAAGTACAGTGTCAGCTCATCCTGCTAAGGCCTGGCTTAGCCAGGCACCCACCAACCCTCCCTGTCCCAAAGAGGAAGGCTCATGGAGCTGCTGCAGATGCTCAAGGCATCAGCACCGAGGACTCCAGTAAGAGGCACTGGGACAGCCCGGCTTTAGAGTCTGAACTCCTGAACACTAAGTATTTGCCACAGCATCGATTTGCTCAGAGGGACTGGAAATAAATCCTTAAGAAAAGCTTCTTCCACAGCTACTCGCAGCTTGATTCCACTTCCCCCGGGCTGGAACCACCCGGCGGTGAGCGATGAGGTCTGGCAGCAGCGTGTGCGAGCCCAGCGCCGCAGATCAATGGGATCCCAAGTCCTGCCAGATGAAAACCCTCCTTCATCTTGCTCTTAGCTAGAGAACCTGCTCCCTTCTGACTGGGGAAGGGATGAATGGGCTTCTGGCCCCTCTTCTTCTCAATGGGATCCTTCCGATTCATCCAGACTGGAGTCCACGTGCTGGTGCTGCGCCGGCCCCTGCTCATCGCCCTGGCTTCTGACAGGTTTGACACACAAGGGCACCACCTGCAATTAATGCAGCTGGAACCAGCGAGGATGCTGCCAGCACTTCAGCGCCATCTCCACCGCAATCCACCCTTCATTACTGCCCCATTATTTCTCAAGTGGAGCCCAGAAAGCCGCCTGCCGGCGCATCTGCGTTTAGGTGGCGCCAGAAGGAAGCCGAAGGAGGCAGGAGAGCTGCCACCACCCCTTTGTCTGGTCTTCCTATTCACAATGACTTGGTGATCCACCAAGAGTGCCTCCACCACAGCCCGACCCCCAAAGCCATCCCAAACCCACAGAGCATCACAGAACCACTCTGGTTGGAAAAGAGTGGTTGGGATCAGCGAGTCCAACCATCTACCCAACCTTACAGGTTCACCCCAAAACCACATCCCTCAGCACCTCATCCAAACCATCCTTACACACATCCAGGGATGGCCACTCAACCACCCTCCTGGGAAGCCAGTTCCAGTGCCTGAGCACCCTTCCCATGAAAAAATTCTTCCTAATGTCAAGTCTAAACCTCCCCTGTTGGAGCTTGAACCTCTTTCCTCTTGTTCTACCACTAATTGCTTGTGAGAGGAGACCAGCACAAGCCTCTCCACAACGTCCTTTCAGGTAGCTGGAGAGAGTGATGAGGTCTCCTCTCAGCCTCCTCTTCCTCAGACTGAAGAATCACAGAATCATTAGGGATTGGAAGGGACCTCAAAAGATCATCCAGNCAAATTTATTCTCCAGTCCCTTCCCCAGCTCAGTTGCCCTCTTCTGCACCTTCTCCAGCCCCTCCACATCTCTCTTGTACTGAGGTGCCCAAAACTGGACCCAGCACTCAAGACGTGGCCTCGCCAGTGCCCAATACAGGAGGACGACAACCTCCCTACACCTGCTGGCCGCACTATTTCTAACACAAGCCACTGGCCTCCTCCTTGGCCACGCTGCTGGCTGCTACTCACCTTCCTGTCTATCAGAAGCCCCTACCCTGCCCAGCAGATCCGTCGTCAGCAGACTAAACACTCGGGGTTCTCCAACAGAGCAATTCCAGGCAGGGGAGGCAAGGGAGACATAAAACATATTAGCCCATTAAAGAGGATGCACAGCACCATCCCTCCCCGGGCTACAAGGAAACGTCTCCGGTGCAGTTAGCAGCCATATTTCAGAGCATTAATGACCTCAGGTGAAAACATACTGGTCATTAAAAACACATTTTACGGGGATTAGCCATCATCAGAACACACAAGTTACTTAAACTGAAGTAGCTCCATATGGTTAATTTATAATTTCCAAGGTATTAATCAGCCAGCAAACCCTGATGGCTCCTGGATCAGGCGCAGGAGGGGGAGCCGCGCGCAACGCCGGGCTGGCAGAAACAAAACAGAACCAGAAGAAGACAGGAGGAGAAATCTGCCTCCCTGATTAAACAAACGTGTGTGCAGCTTGCTGGCAAAACTTTAAGAAAGGGGGAAAAAAACCACAATTCATTCTGAGTCCATCCACCACATCTTGTGTTAACTCCCAGAGGAAACGCGTGGCAGGTCCTGCCAGTTCCCTTAACCCTTTGGGGGCCCTTCTGTGCTCTAGGGTTGTTTTGAAAGTCAAGGGGACAGGAGAAGGCTGGAGGTTTAGTTCAGAACACTGCGGGCTCTCATTTATCATGGAATCATTAGGGATTGGAAGGGACCCTGAAAGATCATCCAGTCCAATCCCCCTTCCACAGCAGGATCACTTCACTGGAGAAGTTATGGACTCAGAATCACTCAGGGTTGGAAGGGACCTCTCTCATTTCTTTTTCCTACCCTTCTCCTCCAAGATCCACCTCATAGAGAACCTCTTCATGAAAAGAAATCACACACCACCACACCTCTCTCATCTCAGCCCAGGGTGCCCTTGCTGGTGCAGCTGGGTGCCCCAGTTCCCAGGAGGTTCCTTCACTGGAGACGTTTAAAACCCACCTGGACATATTCCTGTGCAACTGGGTCTAGGGGATCCTGCTGTGTCAAGAGGAATTAGATTGGACGATCTTTGGAGGTCCCTTCCCATCCCTAATGATTGGATCAAGGTGATCCTGCTGTGTTGGGGGGATTGGACTGGATGATCTTTTGAGATCCCTTATAATCCCTAATTTTCTGTGATTCTGTGGGTCTCCAGACCTAGAATCACAGAATCACAGAAGGGACCTCGAAAGATCATCCAGTCCAATCCCCCTGCCACAGCAGGATCCCCTAGACCAAGTCACACATCCAGGTGGGTCTTAAACGTCTCCAGTGAAGGAGACTCCCCAATTCCCCTGGGCAGCCCCTCCCAGGGCTCTGTCACCCTCACTGGGAACAAGCTCCTTCTCACATTGATGTGGAAGCTTTTATGTTCCAGCTCAGACCCAGGGCCCCTCATCCTATCACTAGATGACACTGAGAAGAGCCTGGCTCCATCCTCCTGACACCCACCCTTCACATATTGATCAACATCCATGAGGTCACCCCTCAGTCTCCTCTCCTCCAAGCCCAAGAGCCCCAGCTCCCTCAGCCTTATTCATCAGGGAGCTGCTCCACCTCCTTCATCATCCTCGTTGCCCTACGCTGGGCTCTCTCCAGCAGCTCCACATCCCTCTTGAACTGAGGGGCCCACAACTGGACACAAGACTCCAGATGTGGTCTCACCAGGGAAGAGTAGAGGGGGAGAAGAACCTCTCTTGATCTGCTCACCATCCCCCTTCCGATCCAAATCATTAGGGATTGGAAGGGACCTCCAAAGACCATCCAGTCCAACCCCCTGCCACAGCAGGATCACCCAGACCAAGCCATAGAGTCAGTCAGGGTTAGAGGGGACCACAGGGTCATCCAGTTCCAACCCCTCTGCCACAAGCAGGGACCCCCCCTCCCTACATCAGGCTCATGCACCCTGAAACCACACGGAGCCACCAAGGCGCAGGGTAACACAACACACCTAGCCCAGCTACTCAAACCACTGTCTTGTTCAGGTTAGAGCTGACCACTGGCCACGGGCCACCGGTAACTGCGTCCCAGCCCCAGCCGCCCTCGCTGCAGCCTGCACAGCCCCTGGCTGACAGCGCAGAAGGGAGCCATTGACTCAGCAAGGGGGGCACGAAGCCGGGAAGGACGGCACCGGCAGCGCTCGAGGAGCTGGGGACGTGCTGCTGCCCAGCTGGCAGATGCCTGCCGGAGCGACGCGCACAGATGGAGCAGGAGCTGAGGCTGGGGCCGCAGAAGCCGTCTGCAGCCAGCACGCACGTGTCTGCGCTGGGAAAACCATCCTAGCTGGCTGCTCCCCTCCAGAGTGCTCCCCGAGCCACACGGGCAGGCAAACGCTCCTCAGGGAAGGTCCAAGGGACACCAGCAAGATATCACCTCGAGCAACGGATCTCACTGGGATGTAGATGTCATCAGTCCTAATCCAGGACGCAGCAGCTTCGTGTCACCTACTGACATCTACAGTGAGATACCCGAGACACCTACAGCATCTGAAGCCTTAAGACACTGAGGAGCACTGGAGGTGGTAGCACAGTAACTACAAATCCTAGAGGACCACCACTCTGGTATCACTCACTGCCTGGACATGTTCCTGTGTCACTTGGTCTGGGTGATCCTGCTCTGGCAGGGGGATTGGACTGGACGACCTTTGGAGGTCCCTTCCAATCCCTAATGATTCCATGACTTGGTCTAGGTGGTCCTGCTGTGGCAAGAGGATTGGACTGGCTGATCTTTTGAAGTCCCTTCCGATCCCTAATGTTCTGAGATTCTGTGGTTCACCGGTGGGCAACCAAACCCGTGGAGAGAAGACACTGGGAGAAGGGAGAAGAGACCTGATGAAAAGACAAGCAAACTCCTGTTCACTGTGAAACTGAAGCCATTTGAATAACAAATACAGGCTAAACACACACTCCCCTGCACCTGAAAGTGGTTCTTTTTATCACTGAAACCTTGGGGGAGATTCATGAGCTCATTTCATCCTCATAAAACAACAGCTCCAACAGCCTAATCCTGCATTAGATGATGGCACAGGGCTCCACAAAGAACCAACAGCAGGTCTGAGACTTCCATTTGTACCACGAAGCAAGAGCACAAGCAAGTAAAGCACTTGAATTCTGCTCAGCAGAACCCTTGCTGGTTGCTTTAGCTCTTGGCATGTGAAAGGCATCTTGCTTCCCTTCATGTCCTAGGTGTCCTCCAACCCTAAATCATCGATTCACAGAACATTAGGGATTGGAAGGGACCTCGAAAGATCAGCCAGTCCAGTCCCCCCAACACAGCAGGATCCCCTAGATCCAGTCACACAAGAACATGTCCAAGCAGGTTTGAGATGTCTCCAGAGAAGGAGACTCCACAACCCCCCTGGGCAGCCCCTGCCAGGGCTCTGGCACCCTCACTGGGAAGAAGGTCCTTCTCACGTTGATGTGGAACCTCCTCTGCTCCAGCTCACACCCACTGCCCCTTGTCCTGTCACTGGGTGCCCCTGAGCAGAGCCTGGCTCCATCCTCCTGACACCCACCCTTCACATCTTCATCAACATCCATGGGGTCACCCCTCAGTCTCCTCTTCTCCCAGCTCCAGAGCCCCAGCTCCCTCAGCAGGGAGATGCTCCCCTCCCTCCACCATCCCTGTGGCTCTGCACTGGACTCTCTCCACCAGTCCCATGTCCTTCTGGAACCCAAGGGATCAGCCCAAGCAGCGAACCCCTCAGCAACTCCAGAAGCCCAGAAGAAGTTTGACATGCCCAAGTGCTCAGACTGAACAGATCTACGGAGGCGACCAGCACCTGCTCAGCGCTTCAGCCCCGCAGACAGGGCTGAGGAAGATGCACACAAGCACTGACCAGAGAAAGGCTCCCACGTGTTTCCTGCCCCTTATCCCCCCCTGCTCCAGAGCCCCAGTTGTTTTCATCCTTTTGCCAAATCAAAACCAAACCAAAACATCCAAGGGAGCAACAACAACAACACAACCTTTCCAAGAACGCGGGGAGGCAGGAATCCAACCCCGGGCCAGCTCGACTCTCTCTCTCTCAAAACACCCATTTGGGAGGAGGAGGAGGAGGAGGAGGAGGAGGGTGGAGGGTGAATCTCCTCCTCCTCCTCCAAGGTCATCTCAAGGTTTCCAGAGCAGCGAGAGGCACACGCGGCAGCACATCCCGTGTAGATGACCCGCCCGGTAAATCCGAGGGCTGATAAAGACATAAATAAACCCCGCAGGACCAACCCGGACGGGGAGGCCGGGATGTCCGCGTCCCACGAAGGTGTTGTGCCAACATCCCTCACAGCCACATCAAATATAATTTCCAAACCAATTAGCTCCGAAAGCATCCCCACCAAAGCGGTGCCTTCCACATTCTAATTACCGGGCCATCCTATTCAATGCCTAATGAGAGGAGAGACAAAGGCAGGATATGTATTAGGGTCTACTTCAAGAATTCTTTTCCTTTTAGCAAACAGCTCCTCTTTTGTTCTGGTTAAACAGCAATTACTCCGTTCTCTCTAACATGCAAATCAGCTGAAAATAGGGCATGATGTATCTCCATCCTGCACCACTACAAGTTTGAATGGGGGGGGGTGGGGGGGAAGAAAAATAAAGCAGCCCTCCAGGGGCTTTCAATTCCGAGCACTTTGTACTGTGATAAAGCTCCTCTCAAAGAGCTTTTTGTATTATCCGCGGCGGTTCCCATCAGCAGCGGTCCTGCCGTCGAGCCAGGAGGAGCTGCGCGGGGAAGGTGCTCGGACGAGGGGACAAGCGGGCTGCTTGCGCGGGGCTCCCGGGTCGCCCGGTCCCCCTCCGCAGTTGCCACGGGCGCTACCACACCGTCGGGGAGAGAGGATAGGGAGCCCAGGTTCGCATCACGTCTGAGTACCCACGGACGATGCCAGGTTGCCCGCACGGAGAAGTCCCTCCCAGCCCCCTGGCCAGGTTGCCCGCACGGAGAAGTCCCTCCCAGCCCCCTGGCCAGGTTGCCAGCTCCCCCAGAGCCTTCGCGCTGCTGTCCCCACGCCACAGCCGCCCCCTCGGTTGTGTTCTCCCGTGAAAGCCTCAGGATCAAGCTCTGCTCTTCTGGAGCCGCCTCATCTACCACTCGCTGGCTTCCGCAGAGCTCGGGGGGAACCGCCGAGAGCTCCAAGCCTCTGCTGGCAGCAGATGGAAGGCTTCAGCTTCTCCAGAGCCGTCGCTTCCAAACCCAACAGCCATGCCCCGAGGGCCAGCCCCAAGATTTACTTTGGACACCGAACCAGTGACTGTTCTCACATCTTTTGTCACCCCTCTAGGCATTTCTCGTTGTTGGTTTTGAAGGGTCGCCCTCCCTTTGTAAACACTTTCCGCAGCATCAGGAGCAATTTGGGAATCACTGAATCACTCCGGTTGGAAACGGCTCCTGGGATCAGCGAGTCCAACTACCCACCCTACAAGTTCACCCCTAAACCAGATCCCTCAACACCTCATCCAAACGATCTTTAGACACATCCAGGAACCCTCACAAGACCCCACAGGCACTTCTGCACCACAAGATGCACCTTTACAAAGAGGCTTCTGCAGATCTCTGAGCTCCAGGAGTGTGAGCGGTGCCAGACAGCATCACTGGGGCTGCAGGGTCAGACCTCTTCCTCCACAAAACTTCAGCCTCCACTTAGGGAGAAAAACAGGGTTTGCACAGCTCAGGTACTGCGGGGCAGTGATGGGACCGGCTACCCTGCCTGGAACAAGGGCTACAGAAACTTCTGACTTAGAATAATAGAATCATCCTGGCTGGAAAGGACCTCCAGGATCACCAAGTCCAGCCCTCAGCCCAACAGCTCCCTGGCCCCCAGACCATGGCCTCAAGTGCTCCAGCTACCAGTTTTTAAACACCTCCAGGGATGGAGACTCCACCACCTCCCTGGGCAGCCTGTTCCAGTGCCCAACCACTCTCTCAGCAGAGAACTTCTACCTAAGATCACAGAACATTAGAGTTTGGAAGGGACATTGAAAGGTCATCTAGTCCAATCCCCCTGCCACAGCAGGATCATCCAGGTACACACGAACATATCCAGGAGGGTTTGAAACTTCTCCAGGGAAGGAGACTCCACAACCCCCTGGGCAGCCCCTTCCAGGGCTCTGGCACTCTCACCATGAAGAAGGTCCTTCTCGTATTGACATGGAACCTCCTCCAATCCAAACCTCCCTGGATTTAAACTAAACCAGCCCAGTCCACACAGCGGCCACTGAGGCTTAAAGCATCAGAAACATCCTAGAAACCAGTGGCAGAAGACCAGAGCATCAGAGGAGGAAGCAGTGGCTTGATCTGGTTATCCCACAGCACATCCTGTGGAGCGTGACTGGGTTACGCTGGGCCCACAACATCACTCTATCTAAAACTGCATTAGAAGGGGAAGAAACATCATCAAAAAGTTTAATGAAGAGCAAACACACATGGAGCCAGCCCTTAGAATCATGGAATCATTAGGGATTGGAAGGGACCTCCAAAGACCATCCAGTCCAATCCCCCTGCCAGAGATCACAGAATCATTAGGGATTGGAAGGGACCTCCAAAGACCATCCAGTCCAATCCCCCTGCCAGAGATCACAGAATCATTAGGGACTGGAAGGGACCTCAGAAGATCATCCAGTCCAATCCCTCTGCCAGAGCAGGATCCCCATGACCACATCACTCAGGAACACACCAGGCAGGTCTTGAACGTCTCCAGTGAAGGAGACTCCCCTGGCCTTACGGCTTCCATGCGGCTACTAGCAGACCCTCGGTGCACCTCAAACCTCCTGCCTCTCCCGAGGGCCCTGAGGCACCTTCCCAACCATCAGACGGCGCCGCTCACACGCATGGGAATGTTCCTGCTCCGTGTACAGGTAGCAGGAATGAATCAACAAAGACCTGCCAGTCAACAAGAGGGTAGAGAAGCCGTTGGCCAAGATCAATACAGCCGGGAGCGTTTGCTCTACGGAAATAATTCCGCGCTCCAGGATCGGTTAACGCCGTCTCCGCAGCAGCACACGCGACTAAACCGCAGGCTCACACATGCATCTTGTACACCCCCCTTCTCCCCTTGTTTAATATATAGGGATAAAATCCATCACGCAACAGGAGCCGGACCCTAGAGGATTTCACAATCACGGCGGCGGCCAAGAACCACAGCGCGGCAGCCCGCTCTGCCAGACGTTACAGACGATCCTCCAAAGAAACTTTTCATCTGCTTCGCTGGCCTTTAATAGAGCCCTGATTTATGGCATTTAGAGACATTTCTGCTCCTGTAGCTGACGAGGGGGAGGGAAAAAAGGCATTCTTCTGATTCCAGGGGCAGGGCTGCTTCAAAGAGAAACCAAAAGTAATAAATCCGGAGCGTCGGGCTGCTACTGCATCGCTCGGCCACGAAGGACGCGCGCTGGCTGCAGCTCCTGAGCAAGAAGCGATGGGAGAGCGGCGCTGTCTTGCACTGCACATCCTGCTTCTAGCCTCCAGAGTGGAGCTCCTCAAGCTCTCTCCCACCTGGATGTGTTCCTGTGCAGCTTGGGCTGGGTGGTCCTGCTGTGGCAGGGGGATTGGACTAGATGGTCTTTTGAGGTCCCTTCCAATCCCTGATGATTCTATCCAGCTAAAAACAGAGCTGAAATTCACTCTTCCAGCAGCCTGTCCAGCTGGGGCTTCAAACTGTCCCATGTAGGGTGATCAACCCCTTCCCTTGGGAGATGATTCCAGCAGTAGATTGTTCTCATGGGGATGAACTCTCTTCTGGACTCCCATCAGAACCTCCCCAGCAGTAACTCAGACCCTCAGGCCACAGCACTGCTCCCTCCAACAGGGCAGGAGCAGGGACATCTCCGTCACAGCATCAGGAGAACCTCGGTCCATGTCCCAGCCTCTCAGGCTCTGGACAGGATGTGGGATCACTTAGTCCTTGTGGCTCTTCTGAGTCTGAAGATGTCTTCACACAGGAGAGCCCTACATTTAACAGTGAGGTCGTCAAATGCAACAAGAACAGCCATGAAAACCCCCAACCTGCCTGGCAAAGAGACCAAGGTGATGAGGAGAAGGACTCAGCCCTTGGGAGCCCTTTTCAGCACCTCACGATGGGCATCCTGGAAGTCATCCAGGACTGCTGCAAGCCCTTGGCCACCAGCTCCCAGGAGGAGCTGCCAGCAGGGTGGTTCTTCCCATCCCAGTTGAGGTGGTGTGGAGGTGGCACCTGCCAGCAGCAGAGACAACAGGTCAGAACCACGAGGCAGCTCCAAGCCCTGTGGACCCGCAGCCAGACTCTCTCACCACAGCCAGCACCACGACCCGATGGCCGGGTCGGGGAGCAGAGCACAGGAGCAGCCCCAGCTGGCCAAGAACCATCAAAGCTGCCAATTACATGGAGACAGAGAGCTGCTGACCCTCAGGCTCTCCCATCTCCCAAAACTTACTGCAAGAGTCAAGGTAACACCAGAGAGTAGGGTACAACCAGTAGCTTTTCAGCAGGGAAGAAACTGAACTGGGGTTGGTGTTTCCTGGGCTCTCCTGGCCACCTCCAATACTAGGAGTAGAGCCACAAGGGAGTCCTACAGGTTGTGGCCAATATCTGAACTCAGCTGGGTCAAAAATCAGCTGCACTAACTCTTGAGCAGGTTTTACACCGAGATGTCCTGCAAGACACAAGGACAGTGCTGAGAGCACCCCACATCCACTCTGTAGGACACAGGACTGCCAACACCCTGTTCCCAGCGTGGGGCAAAAGCTCTGCAGAGCAGCTCCCAGGGAACCGCCAGCAAGTGCGCGTCCAGCGGCAGTGCTAGAGCTGGAGCCTGCTCTGGGGGGCTCCTCTGCAGAGCCACCAGGATCCAGAGCACAGAGACTCACAGCAAATCAGGCCTCGAGAGGAGTCTTGGAGGTCAAAAGCAACAACCAAAGGAGCCCTCCCAGCAAGAACCCCCCACGCAAGCCCATCGCAAATGTCACGGGCGGGCAGAGCGGTCCTGTCGTCCCTGGCTCTGCAAGGGACCAACATCAGTTGAGTCTCTCCAGATTCACAGAGCATTAGGGACTGGAAGGGAACTTGAAAGATCACCCAGTCCAACCCCCCACCACAGCAGGATCCCCTAGATCCAGTCACACAGGAACATCTCCAGATGGGTTTGAGACATCTCCAGAGAAGGAGACTCCACAACCCCCCCCCAGGCAGCCCCTGCCAGGGCTCTGTCACCCTCCCTGTGAAGAAGGTCCTTCTCACACTGATGTGGAACCTCCTCTGTTCCAGCTCACACCCACTGCCCCTTGTCCTGTCACTGGGTGTCCCTGAGCAGAGCCTGGCTGCATCCTCCTGCCACCCACCCTTCACATCTTGATCAACATCCATGGGGTCTCCTTGTTTCCAAGCTCAACAGACCCAGCTCCCTCAGCCCATGACCTCCCCATCTCTGAAGAGAGAACCCAGACCCACGAGCACCAAGAAACTGCGGCGTAACGAGCCAGCAGAGGCAAAGGGCAGCCCCGTTCTGGTGCCAGCACCCAGCAAGCCCCCCTCAGCTGCCTGCTGCTGGGCTCCTCCTGGACAGGGAGGAGAACTGACATTTCCAGAACAACCTCATACCCCTGTCATGCAGATAACCACACAGGCTGCTCAATAACCGCAGCACCGGCGCGTTTGCCTCCACGCAGGCTGTTGAGGGGCAGGAAAGCACCGAGCCCGAGCTCTCATGAAGGTGTCAAAGCCACAAGTGGGCACAGAAGTTGGCTACCTCGAGACCGGAGTGACAACGCACGTTCGCTCGGGATCCTTTCCTATCAGGGAGCTCTCCCAGCGCTTTGTGATGTTAAATAACACACAGCTGCAGCACTCAATGAGCCGCGGCGGCGGCGGGGAAGAGCTGCACGAGGAAGCACAAAGAAAAGAGAGGGAAGCATCTGATGTTCAAGTGAAAGTTAGTGAAATGAAGCGGCAGCGGAGCAGCGTCGGGGAGGGAAACTGCTCCGAGATGGCAGGGTCTCCTGAGGTGAGAGCGCCGGGAAAACAGAGCGACACAGGCAGCAGATTCACTCCTGGGCTTGCGGGGGCAAGAGGGGTTCTGAACCTCCAGCAGAGGGGGATGCCCTGGTTAAAGGGCGGGGTGCTCCTGTGCCACCAGGTCTAGGGGGTTCTGCTGTGCTGGGGAGATTGGACTGGATGATCTTTGGAGGTCCCTTCCAATCCACTAATGATTCTATGATTGGACTGGATGATCTTTGGAGGTCCCTTCCAATCCACTAATGATTCTATGATTGGTCTGGATGATCTTTGAGGTCCCTTCCAATCCCTAATGACTCTATGATTGGTCTGGATGATCTTTCGAGGTCCCTTCCAATCCCTGATGATTCTATGATTGGACTGGATGACCTTTTGAGGTCCCTTCCAATCCCTAATGGTTCTGTGATTTTGAAAACCCAGAGTTTCAGAACCCAGCATCACCACCAACCTCCTGAGCAACCTCAGGCAAATTCCTTCACCTTTCACAGAAGCACAGGACATTAGGGATTGGAAGGGACCTTGAAAGATCATCCAGTCCTATCCCCTTGCCAGAACAGCATCACCTAGATCCAGTTGCAAATTAACATGGCCAGGTGGGTTTGAAACATCTCAGAAGAAGGAGACTCCACAACCCCCCTGGGCAGCCCCTGCCAGGGCTCTGGCACCCTCACTGGGAAGAAGGTCCTTCTCACACTGATGTGGAACCTCCTCTGTCCCAGCTCACACCCACTGCCCCTTGTCCTGTCACTGGGTGCCCCTGAGCAGAGCCTGGCTCCATCCTCCTCACACCCACCCTTCACATCTTGATCAACATCCATGGAGTCACCCCTCAGTCTCCTCTTCTCCCAGCTCCAGACCCCCAGGTCCCTCAGCCTTTCCTCAGCAGGGAGATGTTCCACTCCACCACCTTTCTTCCCCAGATTTCTTCTATCTTCTGAGGACAGATGACCCTCTTGAACCCTTGCCCCAAAACATTTCCTGCCCGTTCTATTTAGCCTCAAAACCTCTCTGGGAGCTGACGTGAACAGCGAGGTCCCACGCCTGGCAGCTCAGAGAGGCCAAGCACGAAGGGACTGAAAAGACAACACTTCTTAAGGGAAAAAGTGAGCCTCAGGCTTCATCCCTGGGAGCTTTTCCTGACAGACGTTCGACTGAACAGTCCACAAATAAATCAACCAGTGAAGTCTCTCAGCAGCACCGCAGGACCGAGCACTCATTAACGGTCTCATTTACAGCACCTACTCCACACACGGCCCTGCAAGGGGCTGGAAACTCCAGCCCCCACCCTCCAGGGCCATTATTCAACAACAAACAAGCTCTATTTTTAGAACTTTTTCCATGAAGTAGCAGTATCCAAGGGCCACTGAGCCAAGAGGCACTCAAAGGTTAAGCAAGTCCAGCAAGCACCCCCCCACCCCATCCCCAGCAGGACACACTCCAGTCATCTCTCACACGGGCATCATGAACCCCACAGACCCCCCCACTTTGTGTTCTGTCAGCTCCTCCACCCAGTGGTTCAGCTCCTCGTTCTTCCCTCTTTGATTTAGTTCATGTTTTAGGAAACAAGTGTTAGATCACAGAGAGACTGGGATTTGGTTCTCGGCAAGGAAGCGCGGCTCAGCCGCAGAAACGAGCGGAGAGCAGCTCTGAGTCATCTGCAGCCTTCAGGAGATAAAAACTACCTCCAGCAGCAGGCACTGGCGGGGTCTGAGAACGTCCAGCTCCTTCACACAGCTCCCCACCACTGGAGCTACACGAGCAGCCAGACTACATGGCAGCTGGAAGGGGCTGCCCAAGGTGGGTTGTGGAGTCTCCTTCTCTGGAGAGGTTTAGAACCTGCCTGGAGATGTTCCTGTGTGACTGGATCTGGGGGATCCTGCTGGGGCAGGGGGACTGGACTGGATGATCTTTCAAGGTCCGTTCCAATCCCTATTGACTGGATCTAGGGGATCCTGCTGTGGTGGGGGGACTGGATGATCTCTCGAGGTCCCTTCCAATCCCTAATGACTGGACCTAGGGGATCCTGCTCTGGCAGGGGGTTGGACTGGATGATCTCTGGAGGTCCCTTCCAATCCCTAATGACTGGACCTAGGGGATAGGACTGGCTGATCTTTGGAGGTCCCTTCCAATCCCCTAATGGATCTAGGTGGTCCCGCTCTGGCAGGGGGATAGGACTGGATGATCTTTGGAGGTCCCTTCCAATCCCTACTGAACACAGTTGCCCACGGGGCATAAAGCACCACACATCACGCATGCAACGAGGACAGATCCTCTTTGCCATCGTTCCCTGCCTCCCAAAGGACGAGGCTTCACCATGCCTCCTCCAGAGGTGACACCAGGCTTGAACCATGGTTGCAAAGCTCTCTGCACCCCCACCATAACCCACCTAGCAGCTCAGGACACGCGCTGGAAGCGCCGGTGCAGTCGGCTGACCGGAGCAACAGCCCAACCAGCGCGATGGCGACCGCAGGAGAACATCCACCTTGCTGAGCAGACCCAGCTAGAAAAGCAGCCTTGGCCAATCAGCAAGGTCAGTGCCTCCAGTTGTTGACTCTGCTTCCTCCCAAGCTCTTACGAAACGCGACCAGCGGGACTGGAAGACTCCGCAGCCAAGGACAAAGAATCAGCAGGCATGGCAGCACCAATGTTTACGTAACGTGAGCCACGAACAGAGCCACAACCAAGCGGTTGTCTTCCAGGGGGCTGGTGTGCTCAGAGCATTTGTTTGTTATCCCTAGGGATGCAGGAGGCAGAGCAGTTAAAGATGGAGAGGTCGCTGCATGCAAAATTAATCTTTAACCGCCTCCACTGACCTACAGGGATCACAGCTGCTCCTCAGGCTCTGAGAACCCTTGGAAACACACAGCTCAAGAGGTGGCAGAGTGCAGACCACCAGAAGCAGTCAGGAGGCAAGTTCTGGCAGCTTTCCTCACTCCCATGGGCTACTCATGCACTGGTTTTGTCTGGTGGGAGCTCTGCCCACACACGGCAGAGATTCACAGGCATTAGGGGTTGGAAGGGAGCTCAACAGATCCGCCAGTCCAATCCCCCCAACACAGCAGGATGCCCAAGATCCAGTCACACAGGAACATGACCAGGAGGGTTTGAAACATCTCCAGAGAAGGAGACTCCACAACCCCCCTGGGCAGCCCCTGCCACCCTCACGGGGAAGAAGGTCCTTCTCCTACTGATGTGGAACCTCCTCTGCTCCAGCTCACACCCCTTGTCCTATCACTAGATGCCCCTGAGCAGAGCCTGGCTCCATCCTCCTGACACCCACCCTTCACACATTCGTAGTCATTAGCTGTGGTGTTGGGGGATCTGGTTTAGGGGTGACCTTGCAGAGCAGGGTTGATGGTTGGACTCGCTGATCCCAAGGCTCCTTTCCAACCCGAGTGATTTTGAAACTGAACCCACACTGGACATCTCCAAAGGGGAGCTGCCCAGCTCAGATTCAGCACCTGTGGAACAACCCACGGTGGAGTGTGGAGAAGCCTCCTGACAGGAGGTGCTGTAAATATCTAAAGTAAACGGAGAAGCCCATTTTTAGCCTAAGAGGGGACCCCTGGGTGGCCTCTGGCCTCACTGTGCTGCAGCTGTTTACCTGTGTGAGGCACAGGGGCAGCACCCTCCCACCTCCCAGCACCTTCACAAAGACTCCCGTGTCTAAAAGCACCTCCAAACCAGCCCAAGCCTCCTCTTGCCACCTTTCTGAGAAGAGACAAAGCAGCCAACTGCTGCAAAATTCACCAATTCAAAGCAGCCTCATCAGAGATACAACAGCCAGAGGCTGATTTTCCTGAGAGGGGAGGACTAAGGACTCAGCTCCTCATTTTGCTGGCTGAGAAGTGCCCAGAGCCCGTCGGCCGCACGCGGAGCCCCTCGCAGGGCAACCAACTGTCACCTAGGTGACAAAATAATGACCCTTCTGTGCAGCTCTCGCGGCGTCTCCCGGCCGTAATTGGGCACCGCTGCGCAGAGAGCTGGGAGTGGGAGGGCACGAGCCGGTGCCACCGGGGCTTTGGAGAGCTGAGAGCTGACCTTTGGCTCTGCGGGCTGCATCCAGCAGGGAGTGGCCCACAAGCCACAGCAAGAAGGTTGTCCTCGCCCTCTGCTCTGCCCTGGGGAGGCCACAGCTGGAATCTTGTGTCCTGTTGTGGGCCCCTCAGTTCAAGGAGGTCACAGAGCTGCTGGAGAGAGCCCAGCACAGAGCCACAGGGGTGATGGAGGGAGGGGAGCATCTCCCTGCTGAGGAGAGGCTGAGGGAGCTGGGAGAAGAGGAGACTGAGGGGTGACCTCATGGATGGTGATCAAGATGTGAAGGGTGGGTGTGAGGAAGATGGAGCCAGGCTCTGCTCAGGGGCATCTAGTGACAGGACAAGGGGCAGCAGGTGTGAGCTGGAGCAGAGGAGGTTCCACATCAGTGTGAGAAGGACCTTCTTCCTGGAGAGGGTGCCAGAGCCCTGGCAGGGGCTGCCCAGGTGGGTTGTGGAGTCTCCTTCTCTGGAGACATTTCAAACCCCCCTGGACATGTTCCTGTGTGACTGGATCTAGGTGATCCTGCTGTGTCAGGGGAATTGGACTGGCTGATCTTTTGAGGTTCTTTCAAGGTCCCTTCCAATGTCCCCTCCAATCCCTGATGTCCTGTGCTTCTGTGAGCCCTAACCACGCTCTGGGCAACATCAAGAGGCAGTAACTGCTCTCTGAAGGGGAGACCATCAACTGCCAAAGCCAAGGAATGAGGCAACCAGGTCTTGTGCAGAGAACCACATGCAGATGACAGGGCACTCCAGCAGGTCTGCAGATGGTTCCAAACCAGCCCACTGCTGCTTGTGAGGCTGCAGAGAACCAGCTCCCTGACAGAGACAGCAGGGAAACACAACCTACGGCTCAACTCCTTGAAAGAACTGGGTTCAGTGACAGGTTTGCAGGACCAGCAGAGTCACTGCAACCTCGTGGCAGGTGTCCTCACATCAGGCTCACGGGGTTGGCCATGGTGCTTCAAAGAGCTGAACAGCTCTGCTGAAGGCTTGAGGTGACATGAGCTGAACCCCTGCCTTGCACAGAACCTGCTCCCTTCCAGTAGCCGGTGCCTGAACCGGCCGGGCTGTCACCCTTCATTAGAGTTGGCCTAACGAGACAGCTTGGCCAAGTGGGTCCTGTCCTCATCCCACAGAGAGCTTCCAAGGAGACAAAGGAAAAGCCTGAGGTGGAGGCTCATTAACCTGGAACGTGGTGGGGCAGGCCAGGGCACTGGGCACAGCCCAGCACCCAGGGAGCACAGGGAACCCTTCACCTGACCCTGGGGCTCACAATAGCCAGGGCAGGCAAGGGGGCAAGCAAAAACCACCACGATGATGCTAGATGATGGAAGAACTCTGAAGAGAGCATCGCTCTCCACGGCTCCACTGAAGCATCACTTCACCTCAAGTAGGGCTTTTCAGAGCACAAACCCCCAGTAAGCACCAGTGGAAAAGCATTTCACCAGTGGCCTGCAGCTGGGGAAAGTCTGACTCAAGAAGAAGGAGGAACTGGGTGCACCCACTGCTGCTCCTCTTGGCTGACCTGCTCATCAGCTTCTCAACAGCCAGGAACAGTTCCCATTGTCTTCCCCCACGAATCCTGCTTTGATCACCCGCTGCCTTCCCCCAGAGACAAGCATCAACTTCTCCACTCCTGCTCGGACCAAACCCCATCTCCTGGCAAACCCAGGAGCAGGCAGGGCTCTGCATCACCACGGGGGTTACATCAGGAGGCGAGCTGCGGCTTGAAACGACCCACGGGAGCCCAGAGCCACTCAAGACAACGTGGAAATCACCTTCTGACTAAGAGGTTTAACCCAGATTAAAATGGTAAAAGAGGGGCAAACAAACCCCTGATGCTCAGCTAATCTTGCAGCTCTCTTCACGTCCTATCGTGGTGGCACCAGCAGGACACTGGCCAGGAGACCAGTGGTGAGATGAAAGCACATGCTGGAGGAAAAGGAGAAGGTCCCTGTGTAAAGACTTCCTGCACTTGGGTCGAGCAGAGATGAGAGTCCTCCCAGCATCATCCCTCTCTGCTTTCTGCAGCAGGATGTGTCCTTATCCAAGAGGAAGGAGAGTGCTCTGTGTCACCTTCATCCTCCTCCTCCTCGATAGAACTGTAATTGACAGGTGGCTAAACATGAGCCAGCAGGGTGCCCAAGTAGCCAAGAAGGCCAAGGGCATCCTGGCCTGGGTTAGAAACTGTGTGTCCAGCAGGAGTAGAGAGGTGGTTGTCCCCCTACACTCAGCACTGGGGAGGCTGTACCTTGAGTGCTGGGTCCAGTTTGGGCACCTCAGGACAAGGGAGACATCAAGGTGCTGGAGCAAGTGCAGGGGAGGGCAGTGAAGCTGGAGAAGGGCCTGGAGAATCAATGTGATGGGGAGAGATGGAGAGAGTTGGGGCTGTTTGAGGAAGAGGAGGCTGAGGGGAGACCTCATCGCTCTCTGCAGCTGTCTGAGAGGACACTGGAGAGATGCTGGTGCTGGGCTCTTCTCACAGGTCATTAGTGACAGAAGCAGAGGGAAGGGCTTCCAGCTCCAACAGGGGAGGGTCAGACTGGCCATCAGGAAGAGAGAGTGGTCAGGCACTGGACTGGGCTGCCCAGGGTGGTGGTGGAGTCCCCATCCCTGGATGAGTTTAAAAGTCACTTAGATGTGACGTTGGGGGATCTGGTTTGGGGGTGAATTTGTAGAGTAGGGTTGGTGGTTGGACTCTGTGATCCCAGGGGTCTCTTCCAAGCTGAGTGATTCTGTGGCTCTATGAACTGTTAAAGCTGTTCTCTCTGGTGAGCCCCAGATCCAGCTGGGAACGACACTCCTGGGTGCTGGCACACAAACGCGCATCCTTGATGGGACCAGAGAGGTCCCAGGTGGATGATGAGGACCAGGACTTGGTGCAGTGCAGACAGTGCCTAATCAGGGTAGGTAAAGGCAGGAACAAAGATGCCTCATGCTTCCTGTTTCCTCCAAGCACCTTTCCTATGGCTACTGGCAAGTCTAAACCTTTTGTTGTTGTTCTGTGGTTGCCCAGATCTCCCTCCAAAAGGCAGGGCTGGAGGCCATGATTGCTGCCACCTAATCCCAGAGCTGATCCAGCAGAGATAATGGACAAAGGGAGCCAAAGGCAAGGAAAGAGAGATGCCAGCACCAGACCCCGACAGTACTTCTGCCACTGTTCTCAGCTGGCAAAAGAACAACCTCAAGTTCTCCTGATGACCACCCTCACACCCAGTCCTTCCGCAGGACATTGTGGTATGACAGCAGGACACCCCAAAGGGCTGGCATGGACTGGTGTCACCAGCACAAGAGCAGCAGAGCAGAGGGGACACCTCCAAAACATCTGCTCAGAAAAGCTTCTGAGGAAACTACTAGATGATCTTTGGAGGTCCCTTCCAATCCCTAATGATTCTATGAAACTAGAGACAACAGGAACAAACTGGGGGACCACTGGGTACCTCAACTGCAAGAGGAGCTGCTGAGCAGAGGAGGAGACATTTTTATAGATCTCACAGAATATTAGGGACTGGAAGAGACCTCAAAAGATCATAGAATCATTAGAGATTGGAAGGGACCTCCAAACACCAGCTAGTCCAATCCCCCTGCCACAGCAGGATCACCTAGACCAAGTCATAGAATCATTAGAGACTGGAAGAGACCTCAACAGACCATCCAGTCCAATCCCCCTAACACAGCAGGATCACCTAGATCCAGTCACACAGGAACATATCCAGGGGGGTCTTAAACATCTCCAGTGAAGGAGACTCCACACCCCCCTGGGCAGCCCCTGCCAGGGCTCTGGCACCCTCCCTGGGAAAAAGGTCCTTCTCACATTGATGTGGAACCTCCTCTGCTCCAGCTCACACCCACTGCCCCTTGTCCTATCACTACATAACACCAAGAAGAGTCTGGCTCCATCCTCCTACAACCAGCCAACATCCAAACCACCTATATTTAACAACTCAGCACAGAAGGTCTTGAAAATCTTGCTCTAGCCCTAATCCTTCACCTCGTGCTCTCTCGAGACAGACACTGCAGTGTATGGAAGGTGTGGCTGCAGATGGGGCTGGTCCAACACCCCCTGCAGCAGCACCAGGTTCCAGGCACCTCCTTGCTGCCAGTGATTTGCTGCTCACATGCCCAAGCTCCTCACTTCTAAAGAGGCACCTTCCAGAAAAGTTTAGCAACACCTCAGTTGTTCTGAGGCTCCACAAAGGTGGACTCCCCACAGCACAGAAGCCTCTTGTGGGGTTCTCTATTCCCCCCCACCAAGTCATTTTCTTAACCTTGGGTTTGGATGGAAAAAGCTGCCTCCTGGAAAGCCTGTGAGATACACAAACACCCCCTAGAACCCCACTGGGACTAGCTACAGCAGCTGCAGCTCCACTGTGGCCACCTTCAGATGGCTACAGCCACAGCTCCAGCCTCCAGAGCCTGCAAACCCCTGCAGTTAACTACTGCAACACAGACATCATTATTGTCTCTGGATTCCTCACGGCACCGAAGACTCTGCTCTAACAGAGCCCAACTGGCAGAGTTAGGGCCCTCTGAGCCCCAGAAATCTAATTAGCCAGCCTGAAAAAACCACAAAAGCCTCCAAATGCTCCAGCAAAGGACTTGTAGGAGAGCTGCAGTGAAATAAACAGCGTAGAACCTTTTGGAGCTGCCCTGTCTACCCAAACCTGGGTTTATTTTTGCTGTTTAATGATCAGTTAGGAAAGCAACACCCAGGGGCAGGTAGCAGGAAGCATCTGCAGAACCATGTGAGAGTAAAAGCTTTTAGTGCACGTCTGCTGGAGAACCTTCAGAGCATGAGGATGCTGGTAAATGTCTGAAGGACAGGTCTCCATGAGAGCCCTTTGCAGGGGCAACAGTCAGCGAGCTGCAGGCTCCATCAGAACTGGCTGCTCTTTGCTTTTGGGCCAAGGTCTCAGGTTCTAGAAGCACAGAGGGAGGAGTCTGTCCCCAGTCTTCATCAAGGGCTTGGTACTTGGACTGCCCAGAAATTGTTCTGTCTCTCTTGAGATGGGAGAAAAGGAGAGTGAGGGGTGACCCCATGGATGTTGATCAAGATGTGAAGGGTGGGTGTGAGGAGGATGGAGCCAGGCTCTGCTCAGGGGCACCCAGTGACAGGACAAGGGATTAATGAGTATGAGCTGGAACGGAGGAGGTTCCACATCAGTGTGAGAAGGACCTTCTTCCCAATGAGGGTGACAGAGCCCTGGCAGGGGCTGCCCAGGGGGGTTGTGGAGTCTCCTTGTCTGGAGACATTTAGAACCCACCTACATGTGGGTGGACATGTTCCTGTGTGACATGTTCCTGTGTGACTTGATGTAGGTGGTCCTGCTGTGGCAAGGGGATTGGACTAGCTGATCTTTCAAGGTCCATGCCGGTCCCTAATGTTCTATGATCAGTTAACTGCTCATCTGAGGTCTCTTGGGCTTCCAAACACCCCTGTGAGCTGCTCTTGAACTACTACCTGCTCTCATCCCAAGGAGAAAGCAGAGGGGGTGAGGATCCTGGATGCCTGGGGACACAGAGGAGAGAGTTTGAGGTAGTGCTGCTGTGGGCTTCCTCCATGGTTGCTGAAGAACTGAGCCTGGCCCCAAACCCAGAGCCATCCCTGCCACAAACTGGCCAACTGTCAAGAAATTACCATCCCTGTCATTGCTGACCAGGAGCCCCATCAGGACTATCTGCTGATGGGAACAAGATGCCTAAAGACACCACTTTGAAAAGCTCAGCTCATCACAGAACATTAGGGATTGGAAGGGACTTCAAAAGACCATCTAGTCCAATCCTCTTGTCAGAGCAGGTTCTCTTTCAAACTCAAGTTTGCACAAGAATCCTGACTTTCTGTTCCTTTGGAGACCCCTGCTACCCTCTTTAGGATTGAGAAAGCCAGTCATCTCCACCCCTGCTCCATCCTTCAATCCATCTCCACCCCTGCCCCGTCCTTCAGCCCATCTCCACACACACAGATTTGATCTCCCCTGCATTCTGGAGAGGAACCAAGCCAACAGGGTCTCCATGAGCTCCCTCCCCACGTGCCAGAACCTCCCAGGGCGAGCAGAAGCACGAGCTGAGCTCACAGCAGGGCTGCACCGAGGGCGTCTGGGGTTCATCATCACAGGGGGGGTGATTACAGAGCCCATCAGAGCCAACACAGGGCTCCTCTCCGGCGAAGGATTGGCTCAGATGTTCATTACTTCACAGCCAATTAATGAAGCAGGATTTACAGGAACATTAAAGGAAAAACCCCAAGCAAAAGTTAACAGACCCCCGGGTGTGTAAATCTCCATCCAATATGTTTGGAAGACGCCGATGAAATATTTATCCTTACATTGTGCCGCTCCCAACTGTTGTGTTTGCCTCTTGGCAGAGGTGGAACGACTCCCCCTCACCATCCTGCCTGTGTGCTGGGAGACACTTGGTCCAGGAGCACTCTGCAGAAGAGCTCAGACTGGGAGAGGAAGGCTAAGTGCTTCATCTTCCCCTGCAGCTCCTGACTAGGTTCCTTCAGGGGGAAGAGGAACACAGGGCTAATCACCCACAACAGTTGATGCCCGAATGCTGGAGACACCTCAGAGATGCACTGGTAGCTCTCATCCTGCAGAGCACCCCTTGGAAGGAACTTCTTCATGTTGAGGGTGACAGAGCCCTGGAAGGGGCTGACCAGGGGGGTTGTGGAGTCTCCTTCTCTGGAGACATCTAAAACCTACCTGGATGTGTTCTTGTGCAACTAGGGCATCCTGCTGTGGTAGAGGGATGGACTGGATGATCTTTCAAGGTCCCTTCCAGTCCCTAATGACTGGATCTAGGAGATCCTGCTGTGGCAGTGGGACTGGACTGGATGGTCTTTGGAGGTCCCTTCTAACTCCTGTGGTCCCTTCTAACCCAGACTGACTGTGTGACTTGATCTAGGGGATCCTGCTGTTACTGGGGGATTGGATTAGATGATCTTTCGAGGTCCCTTCCCATCCCCAACGATTCCACGAGGTCCCTTCCCATCCCCAACGATTCCACGAGGTCCCTTCCCATCCCCAACGATTCCACGAGGTCCCTTCCCATCCCCAACGATTCCACGAGGTCCCTTCCCATCCCCAACGATTCCACGAGGTCCCTTCCCATCCCCAACGATTCCACGAGGTCCCTTCCCATCCCCAACGATTCCACGAGGTCCCTTCCCATCCCCAACGATTCCACGAGGTCCCTTCCCATCCCCAACGATTCCACGAGGTCCCTTCCCATCCCCAACGATTCCACGAGGTCCCTTCCCATCCCCAACGATTCCACGAGGTCCCTTCCCATCCCCAACGATTCCACGAGGTCCCNCCCTTGGAAGGAACTTCTTCATGTTGAGGGTGACAGAGCCCTGGAAGGGGCTGACCAGGGGGGTTGTGGAGTCTCCTTCTCTGGAGACATCTAAAACCTACCTGGATGTGTTCTTGTGCAACTAGGGCATCCTGCTGTGGTAGAGGGATGGACTGGATGATCTTTCAAGGTCCCTTCCAGTCCCTAATGACTGGATCTAGGAGATCCTGCTGTGGCAGTGGGACTGGACTGGATGGTCTTTGGAGGTCCCTTCTAACTCCTGTGGTCCCTTCTAACCCAGACTGACTGTGTGACTTGATCTAGGGGATCCTGCTGTTACTGGGGGATTGGATTAGATGATCTTTCGAGGTCCCTTCCCATCCCCAACGATTCCACGAGGTCCCTTCCCATCCCCAACGATTCCACGAGGTCCCTTCCCATCCCCAACGATTCCTCGAGGTCCCTTCCCATCCCCAACGATTCCTCGAGGTCCCTTCCCATCCCCAACGCTCTGTGAGTCCTCAAAAAGCCTTGAAGCACCGTGGCTGAGCCTGTTAAAAACCAGAGCAAGAACAGACACAGCCGCGCGCGCAGGAAGGACCCACATGTGCACAGACCAGAAAATCCCGTTCATTCATGCAGACTTCTAATCCTGAAGGATCCTGGTTGCTTTCCAACATGAATTAAAACTTGAGGCTACAGCATGATCACAGAACATTAGGGATTGGGAGGGACCTTGAAAGATCATCCAGTCCAATCCCCCAGACACAGCAGGATCACCTAGATCCAGTCACACAGGAACATCTCCAGGTGGGTTTTAAACATCTCCAGAGAAGGAGACTCCACAACCCCCCTGGGCAGCCCCTGCCAGGGCTCTGGCACCCTCACTGGGAAGAAGGTCCTTCTCACACTGATGTGGAACCTCCTCTGCTCCAGCTCACACCCGCTGCCCCTTGTCCTGTCACTGGGTGCCCCTGAGCAGAGCCTGGCTCCATCCTCCTCACACCCACCCTTCACATACCGATCAGCATCAGCGAGGGCCACTATGATCCTCTGCCCCAGCACACTTCCCATCCTCAGTTGGCCATGGGAGGACACAGCTCCCCCGACTCCCTCCTCACAGCTATCAGCCTCGTGCCTCTCCTCCCTCCCCACAAACACCCCGCTCTGAAGGAATTCCCCTCGTGGGCTTACGGAAGGAGCTGCCTACCACGACTTGGAGTTCATTTTCTCTGGGCAATTTTCCTGAAAGAAAACAACAGCCACGTGGCAGTGTCGTGCTGAGGTTGCCCACCGCCACGGCAGAAGGCGAACGCCGAAAGCCTGCTCTGAATTCCCATCAGAAGACGGCTTCAACGGCGCGTAACTGAGCCTGAGCGGGCGAGGAGCTGCCTCAGCCCAGAGGTAGGAGGTTCAGCTGACCTCAAATCGTGAGGTCTAGGACCATGTTTAAGAAGAAGCCCTCAGCATCGATGAGCTCGTCGCGCCAGCTGCCCTCCTGCTGCAGCAGAGGCACTTGGCTCCTCGGCAAAGCCAGTGGTCAAAGGCTGACCTGGGGAAGAGGAGGAGACAAGCTGCTGATGGAGACCAAAACACTGCCCAGGCTCTCAGGATGCATAATACTCGCTGCCTGGGGTAGGCAGGATCTAGAGGATCCTGCTGTGGCAGGGGGATTGGACTGGGTGATCTTTGGGGGTCCCTTCCCATCCCTAATGTTCTGTGATGCTGTGACACGGACGTCCACTTCTTTCCACATGGGGCAGGGAGCTGTGTCCTGGCCATGGACCACCTCTGCTGCTGTGGAGTTAGAGTGAGGAGAGTACCAGCACCCACCAGTAAGAGGGCTGGAAACGTGAAGGAACAAGAGATAACAGGTCCTCACTGGCACTGCTGCAGAGCTCCAGCATGTTCAGCAGCTCTTCTGCCTGAAGAAAGCGCTCAATGGAACAGGTTGCCCAGAGGGTTTGTGGAGTCTCCTTCTCTGGAGGCATCTTAAACCTACCTGGAGATGTTCCTGTGTGACTTGATCTAGAGGATCCTGCTGTGGCAGGGGGACTGGACTGGATGATCTTTGGAGGTCCCTTACAATCCCTAATGACTGGATCTAGAGGATCCTGCTGTAGCAGGGGGACTGGACTGGATGATCTTTGGAGGTCCCTTACAATCCCTAATTAGAAGCAGCTCAAAGGATTCCTTGCAATGAGGACTCCACATCTCATCAGGGAGGGATGGTCCTGCTGCTGCAATGTTCCTCAACATCCCCCCTGATCCAGAAACATTTGTAGTTTCAAGGGAGCTCCCCCTCTGGATGACAAAGCCTGCCCATCGAGGATCCAGCAGGATCCCCCCCAAAGAGCCTCGGGGATCCAGCAGGATCCCCCCCAAGAGCCTCGGACGGCGCCCCACCGGCACCCTTGTCCTTCGCGGCTCCGAGGGCTCCGCATCCCAAGGTCACTGGTGTTTGTGTCTTGGCAAACAGTCAGGATTCCAGTAAACACGGCGCTCAAGCATCCATCCTTAAACAAGGGAGAAGCCATAAAACACAGCAGGCACCAGAGAAAGTTATTTGCTTAACATCACGCATGGGAAGCGGCGGAGCAGCCCCGGCACGGGGCTGGCAGCTGCCGCCTCCTCTCCTCGGCGCGCTCCAGCCCTCCAGCTCTCTCTCTCTCTGGGTGCAGGAACAGCTACAAACAGCCTCTGAACGTTCCAAGCACCGGGCACGCTGGAACTCCTCAGGCTGAGCTTCCCCAGTGACACTTGTGGAAGTCTTCCAGCCTTTTGGATTTGGAGAAAGGGGGCTCAGAGCAGCCAGGGAGGATCCCTGACCCCCCATGGTACTGGTGACAGGACTCCTCCAGGACCTCAGAACCCACCTTCCCCCTCACCGAGGGGTAGCTGGCACTTCACAGCATCACAGAACGTTGGAAGGGACCTTGAAAGATCATCCAGCCTGATGCCCCTGCCAGAGCTTTCTCTGGAGACGGCGAGCCCTTGCCCCTGCTCCTCACCAGCCCTTCTCCATGCCAACAGCTCCACACAAACACCACCAGTGACCCCTCCCAGGGTGCCCAGCAGGTCCCTGGACCCCATCCCACTGGGAAAGCAGGAGTCCCAGTGCCTGGAAAGGGGAGTGTGCATCATGTTTTCCAGCAGCAGCCCCGCTGGCTCGGGAAGAGAGGTTTTATCTCTGGGGTGGCAGCTGCAGAGGGATAACAGTGCCCCCCACAAACCTGAAGCTCCTCCAGGGAGGGGAAGGACAGAACAAGAGGAACACGGGTTGCAGATTCATCTCTCAGGGAAACAAAAGCTTCCTCTCCCCTCGCTCCCACCCAAACACATCAAAGTGATGGAGATCGTGCGGCGATGGATAGATCCGTCGCTGCGACAGATCTGCTTGTCAGGGAAGCAGCTCATTGCAAACATTCCCACTCCTGGCTCAACCAGACTCTGCTGAACCTGAAGTGACACCAGCAGGGACCAAAACAAACCCCAAACCAACACCAAGGGAATCAAACCCCTCACAGGGCTTCTCCTGCCTCTGCCCACCCCGGCACTCCCACGCGTGCGGGACCCCGGGCTGCTCGCTGCAGTGTTTTTAAGGCTCCCTGCGCTGGGGATTGAGTTGCCTGAGCTATTTTCCCTTGGCCTGTGAGCTGCCCACGTGTCAGGTGGCATCTAAGGACACTTCCACCAGCGCTGGTGCTCTCTCCTCATGCTGTGCCAGCACCTGTGCAGGTCTGAGGAGATCAGGGTCCTGCATGGAAGCAGAGCGAGACCACCCCTCCACCCCATCCACAGCACTGGTGGGAAACACAGACAAGGCAGAACTGGAGGAGGCACCACAGGGACACAGGACAAGCCCCAGGAGATGCAGAGACAGGAGCTGAGCACAGGCACCTAACCCCAGCACACCAGGCTGGCCACTGACCCGGTGGCTGTTAAAGCTCATCTTCGATAGCCAAGTCCACAGAGCAGTGGGAATTCCCAGGACTGGAATCACAGAATCATTCCAGTTGGAAAAGACCCCTGAGGGATCATCAAGTCCAACCATCAACCCCACTCTACAAGGTCACCCCTAAATCAGATCCTCCTACACCACATCTAAGCAATTTTTAAACTCATCCAGGGATGGAGACTCCACCACCACCCTGGGCAGCCCATCCCAGGCCCTGACCAGTCTCCCCAGGAAGAATCTCTTCCTGATGGCCAATCTAAACCTTCCCTGTTGGAGCTGGAAGCCCTTCCCTATGTCACTAATGAGCAGTGAGAAGAGCCCAGCACCAGCATCTCTCCAGTGTCCTCTCAGTTGTAGAGAGCGATGAGGTCTCCCCTCAGCCTCCTCTTCCTCAGACTAACCAGCCCCAACTCTGTCCATCAGATGGATTCTCCAGGCTGTTGAGGTTCCACACAAGGAAGGAAGAGCTCCCAAGTTTAAGGATGTGACTCAGTTCACACAGAACCTGCAGCTACTCCACGTTCAAGGAAGAGCTACGAGGATGCTACGAGGAAGGCTCAGCACAGCCGCCAGCGAGTCAACACCCTGCCGGGTGACCTCACACCGCTGTCACAGCCAAGTTCCCCCCAGGGATTTCAAAACACCAACCAAACACAGCCACACAAACACACTCCTGGGTCCACTTCTCCTCCCACATGGTTACCTGGCACCAGGGATGAGATATCACCCCGAACTCCCACCAGCCAAAGGGAACCGGCAGCGGAACACGAGTGTTTTCATAGTGTCCAAAGTCCTGCTTTGGTCAGGAGAAGCTTAAAATAACCACTGCCTCCTGGCCTGTGTGGTGTCCACGCAGGGGAGGCTGAGTGACCTCATGGCTTCTCCCACAGGATGGGTGAGGCCGGCCAGAAACACCAGCTGGAGCCTTCAAACACAAACTGCTCAGCAGAAGCATTTCTGCATCGCCTCCAAGGCTGAGCCGTTCCCTCAGCTACCAAGGTAAGGTCACACCAAGGAGATGTTTAAAAAGCCACCTGGATATGGGCCTGTGCATCTGGATCTAGGTGGTCTTGCTGTGGTGAGGGGACTGGACTGGCTGATCTTTTGAGGTCCCTTCCAATCCCTAATGTTCTGTGATTCTAATGTCTATAAATGTGGGAAGGGTGGGTGTCAGGAGGATGGAGCCAGGCTCTGCTCAGTGTCATCTAACGATAGGACAAGGGGCAGTGGGTGTGAGCTGGAGCAGAGGAGGTTCCACATCAATCTGAGAAGGACCTTCTTTCCAGTGAGGGTGACAGAGCCCTGGAAGGGGCTGCCCAGGGCGGTTGTGGAGTCTCCTTCTCTGGAGATGTTTAAGACCCACCTGGATGTGTTCCTGTGTGACTGGATCTAGGGGATCCTGCTGTGGCAGGGGGATTGGACTGGATGGTCTTGTTGAACCCCATGAGGTTGGCTTGTGTCCACCCTGTCCAGGTCCCTCTGGATCGCACCCCTGCCCTCCAGCCTGTCTGCTGCACCACCCAGCTTGGTGTCCTCAGCAAACCTGCTGAGGGTGCCCTCAGTGCCTCTGTCCATGTCACCAACAAAGATGTTGAACAAGACTGGTCCCAGGACTGATCCCTGAGGGACTCTGCTTGTCACTGGCCTCCACTTGGACATGGATCCATCGACAACCACTCTCTGGGTGCGGTTGTTGATGCTTTCACGGAAGGAGCATGGAAGAGGAGAACAGAAACATCAGCTCTTGAGGAAGCATCTGTTCCTGAAGGTCTCCAAGAGGAGCCAGCAATCATGATGAGTGCAGCAAACATAGAATCTGCAGAGCCAAGGTGTGAAGTCACATCAAGTACGCTCTCAATTCATTCCTTCTCCTTACAGAGGTGACTTCTGACAGATCATCTCAGAAGAACCTGACAGCAACTGCTTTGCAGGACATCTCCTGGGGGATTAATTCACCTGGATGATCTTTCGAGGTCCCTTCCATAGAATCATTAGGGAAAGATCATCCAGTCCAATCCCCCCACCACAGCAGGACCACCTAGACCAAGTCACACAGGAACACATCCAGGTGGGTTTGAAGTGTCTCCAGAGAAGAAGACTCCACAACCTCTCCGAGTAGTCCCTTCTAGTGCTCTGTCACTGGGAAGAAGTGGAGCTCCCTATTCAGCCACAAAAGTTCAAACCATGGCTTCACCAGTGGACAACAGAGGCCAGTGGCCACCCTGCCCAGCCCACCGATGCCCATGACCCCGGACGCAGGAGGCAGCAGGCGCAGGGCTCCCCAGCAGGAAGGCTCCGGGGCGGCGAGCGGCATGGGGCCAGCTGCCAGCCAGCTCCAGGGAGCCTTCCAGCACAGCCCCACGCTCCTCGCGCTTTGCTTCTCTTCATTTTTATGTTCAGAGGAAACATTTCGGGTGAGGATATTGCTCTTAATCACAACGGGAAAGGCTCCAGCTGGCAGGAACCCAGGAGCTGCGACGTTCAAGCTAACACCGCGGCCACGAGCTGTGGCAACTGGGGACACCCACATCACGGGTCCGAGGGGATTCTGTGGGACTGGAGACTCTCTCCCTCAGCTGAGGGGGCTCGGGAGGGTCTCCTCCTGCTTCCCAACAGCAGGGCCAACGGGCTCCAGCAGAGGCACCGCGAGGGGCTCTGCATCCAGAGCTCAGCACCCATCGCCCACGCTGCCGATAGCCGGAGCCGAGCCCTTCTCCAGACAAGAGCTGCCACAAACCAAGATGAAGGGAGCAGCTGCCCAGCGGAGTCTGCGTTAGACAACCCCGACAGAAGCCTGCGCGGGCGACGAATTAACCCCAGGGACCAGGACAGGCTGGGGACTGAGCTGCTGGAGAGCACTGCAGGAGAAAGGGACCTGGGGGTCCTGGTGGCCAGCAGGATGGCCATGAGCCAGCAGTGTGCTCTTGTGGCCAAGAGGGCCAACAGCATCCTGGGGTGGATCAGAAGGGGGGTGGTTAGCAGATGGAGAGAGGTTCTTCTCCCCATCTACCTTGCACTGGTGAGACCACATCTGGAGTCTTGTGTCCAGTTGCGGGCTCTTCAGTTCAAGAGGGATGTGGAGCTGCTGGAGGGAGTCCAGTGTAGGGTGAGGATGATGAAGGAGGCAGAGCACCTCCCTGATGAGGAGAGGCTGAGGGAGCTGGGTCTCTTGAGCTTGGAGAAGAGGAGACTAAAGGGTGACCTCAATGTCTATAAATACTTGAGGGGTGGGTGTCAGGAGGATGGAGCCGGGCTCTTCTCAGTGTCATCTAGTGACAGGACAAGGGGCAGTGGGTGTGAGCTGGAACAGAGGAGGTTCCACATCAATGTGAGAAGGACCTTCTTCCCTGTGAGGGTGCCAGAGCCCTGGAACAGGTTGCCCGGGGGGTTGTGGAGTCTCCTTCTCTGGAGATGTTTAAGACCCACCTGGATGTGGTCCTGTGTAGCTGGATCTAGGGGATCCTGCTGTGGCAGGGGGATTGGACTGGACGACCTTTCAAGGTCCCTTCCAACCCTTAATGATTTTATGACTGGACTGGCTGATCTGTCGCGGTCCCTTCCAACCCCTGATGATTCTATGACTCTGTGAAAAGATCTTTAATAGTAATGCAAGTCATCCCTACTTCTAGCTCAGCTCACTTGAAGCGTGTGGCCTGCACCGTGCGCTACTGGCTTCCCCAACTTACCACGAAGCCAAAGGCAACAAACTGCTGTTGCAGAAGCAGAGACCAACAAATCCCCACAGGAGGAGTAAAGATGGAGTTTTGGACTGGATGATCTTTAAGGTCTTTTCCAACCTTATCATTACTGTGAAAGAGAAGAGGCATCAGGCAGGCGGTGGGGTTGGATGAACAAGGAGAGCGAAGGAGAAGCCGGTGACGACGCGAGCAGGGAAGCAGGAGCTACAGCACTAAAGACAGTCAGGGGGAGAAGCCTTCGGTGCGATGCCTGTTCTTAGGGGAAGGCTTTAGAGTGCCTGGGCTGAGGGAAAGAGGAACCTTCTCAACTCACACACTGCCCTCCTCGTGGTCAGAGCTGGGGGAAGCAGCCCCAAGGGCACAGGACAGACCCTCTTGAGGGAGATCTCATCCAGTTGTGCTTAAAAACGAGGAGGCACAGAGCTGTGGAGATAATGCCAAGTGCTCTGTGGCTCCAGCAGATCTCTGAACTCCAAAGCTGGGTGTTGGCTTACACCACACTCACCCACAGCTTCGAAAATAGAAGTATTACATAATTAGAACATGGGCACGCTGGCCAAGGATGCCCAACGCAAGCAGGACTCTGGGTCCGGCTGCTTCAGCAATTAACTCTTCCTCCAGAGGCAGGAGAGCTGCGGCGGAGCAGAGCCACGCGCTCACCGGGGTGTTTGGGCATCGAGAGGCCAACAAGCTCATAGGGAAACCAAGGAGCTGTTAGGGAGAGCAAACCTCATCATGGCTCCTGAAGAGAGCGCGGGGCCGCTCACACCAAAACCAAGAGCAGCCACAGGTACTGAGAGGACATTCCAGCCACACGGAGCCGCTTCCCTTCTCCTCTCCTGGCAGCAGGATGGCCAGGAGCAAGCAATGGGCCCAGGAAGGACAACAGCATCCCAGGGTGGGTCAGAACAGGTAGTGGTTAGCAGATCAAGAGAGGTTCTTCTCCTCCTCCTCTGCTCCGCCCTGGTGAAATCACAGCTGGAATGTTGTGTCCAGTTGTGGGCCCCTCAGTTCAAGGACACAGAGCTGCTGGAGAGAGTCCAGTGCAGAGCCACACAGGAAGGGAGGAGAACATCTCCCTGATGAGGAAAGGCTGAGGGAGCTCGGGCTCTGAGCTTAGAAGAAAAAGGAGACTGAGGGGTGACCTCATGAATGTTGATCAATATGGGATGGGTGGGTGTCAGGAGAAAGGAGCCAGGCTCTGCTCAGGGGCATCTGATGATAGGACAAAGGGCAGTGGGAGTAGGTTCCCCACCAATGTGAGAAGGACCTTCTTCCCAGTGAGGGTGCCAGAGCCCTGGAAGGGGCTACCCAGAGGGGTTGTGGAGTCTCCTCTGGAGACATCCAAAACCCTCCTGGCCATGTTCCTGTGTGATTGGATCTAGGGGATCCTGCTGTGGTGGGGGGATCGGACTAGTTGATCTTTCAAGGTCCCTTCCAATCCCTAACATTCTTTGATCCTTCTTTCACTCACTCTGAGCACAGCTCCAACATCAATCCAACAGTGTCCATCAAGCGCTCGTTGCCGATTTCTGAGGGCACCGAGGCAGTGACCGGAAGCAAAGGAACACAAGCCAAACGCTGGCTTCTCACTAGCCATTTCTCAAGCCACATCTCCCTGCAGCCCACAGCACAGGGTGGTACCACCCAGCCACACAACACCTTCCCTCCCTCCTCAGAAGAGGACAGACTGGCACGGGGCAGATCAGTAGACGCTATGGAGCCACGTCTCCGAGTCACCAGATGGGCTCAAAGACAAACAGGGCTCCTCCAGTCCCAGCTGAGGGAGCAGAGGCAGAGCTACAAGTACCAGAAGAATTAGTACAGCACAGGAGGGCAAACACTGGACCAAGTCAGAACACAGCGCTCACTTGGCCAGGGGAAATTAAAATACAAGAAGTTGATTCCTTCCCCTCTCGGGGAGTTTTCCACACAGGTCTCTGCCCAGAGCAGACAGGTAACCGCTCCGGTTCCCACTCCACCTCTCGGCTCCCACTCACATCCTAGCAGGGACAAGAGCAGAAGATGGGCAAGCAATCCGTTTGGCAGTATTTTATCATCAACCACTAGTTGGGTCAGAAGTGGAGGCTCTTGAGCAGCCCTATCAGAGGTGACATTTCAGCCCAGATTTCTCAAAAGCCCTTCACAACCCAATCCTCGAGCGCTCAGACTAATTGTCGTTCCAGCCGTTAAACGGATCAGAAACCCAGGCGTGGAGATGCTCTTCCCCAGAGCGCTCCACGGCAACAGGAAAACAGCTTCAAGACATGGGACCAGAAAGGTTCTGTCCAACAGAAGCATCACATCCACCAACAGAGCAGCTGCTTCTGCACTGCCAGGCCACTGGCCTTCCCAACCGCTCTCGGCGACCGCAGGGTGCTGCCGCTGCTCTGCCAGGTCCTGCAGGTTATGCGGAATCACAGAACATCAGGGGTTGGAAGGGACCTGGAGAGATCATCTAGTCCAATGCCCCTGCTGCAGCAGGGCCACCTAGACCAGTGTTCCTGTGCAACTGGATCACAGAACATTCCAGGTGCCTTCCAGTTCCTGAAGATCAGCCAGGTTGTGTTTCCCTGCTGTCTCTGTCAGGGAGCTGGTTCTCTGCAGCCTCACAAGCAGCAGCAGGGTGGTTTGGAACCCTCTGCAGACCTGCTGGAGTGCCCTGTCATCTGCACATGGTTCTCTGCACAAGACCTGGTCGCCTCATTCCTTGGCTTTGGCAGTTGATGGTCTCCCCTTCAGAGAGCAGTTACTGCCTCTTGATGTTGCCCAGAGCGTGGTTAGGGCTCACACAACCACAGGACATCAGGGATTGGAGGGGACATTGGAAGGGACCTTGAAAGAACCTCAAAAGATCAGCCAGTCCAATTCCCCTGACACAGCAGGATCCCCTAGATCCAGTTGCACAGGGATATCTCCAGGTGGGTTTGAGATGTCTCCAGAGAAGAAGACTCCACAACCCCCCTGGGCAGCCCCTGCCAGGGCTCTGGCACCATCACTGGGAACAAGGTCCTTCTCACATTGATGTGGAACCTCCTCTGCTCCAGCTCACACCCACTGCCCCTTGTCCTGTCACTGGGTGCCCCTGAGCAGAGCCTGGCTTCATCCTCCTGACACCTACCCCTCACATACTGATCAACATCCATGGGGTCACCCCTCAGTCTCCCTTTTTCCCAGCTCAAGAGCCCCACCTCCCTCAGCCTCTTCTCACAGGGGAGATGCTCCCCAATCTCCCTCAGCACCCAGGTTTTGTGCTCCTGCCTCTCTCCACACATCCCCCCCCGGCTTCCGACAACAAACACCCCTCCACACCCCAAAGCAGAAGCCTTAACAGCACCTAGCTCGAGCGCTGGCCCGGAGCAAACGGACTGGAAAGATTTATGGCAAAGAGCCACTGGACTTCCTCCCAGCAGTGGGGGATAAAAGGTCAAGTAGATATTTGATTGGTGCTGGGAGATACTGAGCTCCTCCAGCCAGGCCTGTGGACACCCCTCGCGCTCCCCAAGTACCTCGAGGAGGAGCAGCAGCTGCTTTGGAGCAGAGAGACTCCAGTGCTGGGGACTCACTCCCCACCAAACCTGCTCATCTGCCTCCAGCAAGCGCTGGGAGAGGTTTGTTTAGTGCAGCAGGCACCAGGCTACATGTTGCCCACATGGATGCCTGAATTAGAAGAAATTAAGCATTCATATGCACACCCATCCATTCCTAATACACTCTCCTCCGCTGATTACATGTTCCAAATGAAGGCAACAGAGGGAAGGAAAACTGGGAGAGAAAAATTAATCAATCAGCTCCTTGAGCCTTTTACGCCTTCACAAATAATCAAGTAATGGTGGCAAAGTATCGCAGAGCATCTTCCCATCATGTGTAAGGGGGGGGAAGGGATTTGGCTCGGCATCTCGATGAGCCGGGGGGCAGGCTCCCCCAGCACCGCGGCGGGGAGCAGCCCGCAGCCAGGCTGAGGCGGTGTTCTGATGCCTGTGCTCGCAAACAGGTTCCCCACCACACGTTCTGCTTTCATCTGCTCTTCTGCCTGAGCTCCTGGAGTCACAGAATTGTTAGGGGTTGGAAGGGACCTTGAAAGATCATCCAGTCCAACCCCCCTGCCAGAGCAGGATCCCCTAGACCAAGTCATTAGGGATGGGAAGGGACCTTGAAAGATCATCCAGTCCAACCCCCCTGCCAGAGCAGGATCCCCTAGACCAAGTCATTAGGGGTTGGAAGGGACCTTGAAAGATCATCCAGTCCAACCCCCCTGCCAGAGCAGGATCCCCTAGACCAAGTCATTAGGGATGGGAAGAGACCTTGCAAGAGCATCCAGTCCAGTCCTCCTGCCACAGCAGGATCACCCAGACTCAGTCACACAGTCAGTCTGGCTTAGAAGGGACCACAGCATCATCCAGTTCCAACCCCCCCACCATGGGCAGGGACACCCCACCCTAGACCAGGCTGGCCTGAGCCCCATCCAGCCTGGCCTNCTGCTGGCCACACTTCTGATGCAGCCCAGGATCAGGTTTGCCTTCTGGGGCACAAGTACCCACTGCTGGCTCATGTTGAGTCTCTCATCCACAAGCCCCCCAAGTCCCTCTCCTCAGGGCTACTCTGCAGTCTGTCCCTGCCCAGCCTGTGTTTGTGCCTAGCATTGCCTCCACCCAGATGCAGGACCTTACACTTGGTCTTGTTGAACCCCATCAGGTTGGCTCGTGCCCACCTCTCCAGCCTGTCCAGGTCCCTCTGGACGGCACCGTGCCCTCCAGCCTGTCTGCTGCACCACACAGCTTGGCGTCAGCAGCACCCTCCCCTTCCCCGGTCTTGCAGGACAGATGACTAGAAGCAAACCCTCCCCACCAAGCGGAGAGGCTCCGGGGAACCCTGGCTTCTTGTTTGTCATTTGCTCACATCCCCAGGGGCAAGATCCCACAACAGGCCAGAGCTCCAACCCTCCTCTCCCCAGCGCAGCCCCGCGAAGATCAGCCAAGAAAATAACAAGCTGCATCTGCCGCCGCACGGAAGCCACCACGAGGACGCGGAGCCAGGACGACTCGCATCAGGGCATCAAATTAGCCCTTGTTACGGCGCAAGTTGACTTCCAGTGGCATTAATGCTCAGGGAAAAATCCTCCCTCCCCCAGGCACACGAGAGGCTGATCAGCCCAACTCCAGCCTCTGCTTGTGATGCTGCTTCCTGAAGCCTCACGGCCGTGACCCAGGCGCCGCTTCGCTTTTGGAGAGGGATGTCTTTGCAGCATTCAAGGGTCTTGTGTTTAATTAGATTAGCTGCACCTGTATATATTATGTGCAATAAATCAGCTATAATTTGCTACCATAGGTGGTTATTAATCTTCCCTGCGTTATTTATTGCTCAGCATCATTAGCACAAAGGTTCTTCCAGGATACAGCGAGGAGCAGCGGCGCAGGGACCGCCGCGCTGAGTCGCTTCTCCTCCTTCTCCCTTTCTCAGGGCTGTCAATCACTTCTCTGGTACCCTTGAGCAAACAGGGACACGCAAGAGATGCTGCTGTGTGTGCAGTCAAACACACGAGAAGGAACGGTGAGGGTGACAGAGCAATGGAAAGGGCTGCCCGGGGGGGTTGGGGGGTCTCCTTCTCTGGAGATGTTTAAGATCCACCTGCATGTGTTCCTGTGTGACTTGGTCTAGGTGGTCCTGCTGTGGCAGGGGGGTTGGACTGGATGATCTTCCGAGGTCCCTTCCCATCCCTAATGGTCTGTGATGTCTACACCATCCCTTCTCTGGAGACACTCAAAACCAGTCTGGATGTCCCTATGTGACCTGCTCTAGGGGATCCTGCTGTAGCAGGGGGGTTGGACTGGATGATCTTTGGAGGTCCCTTCCAATCCCTAATGGTCTGTGATCTCTACACCACCCCTTCTCTGGAGACACTCAAAACCAGTCTGGACATCCCTATGTGACCTGCTGTGGCAGAGGGATTGGACTAGATGATCTTTGGAGGTCTCTTCCAATCCCTAATGTTCTGTGATGTCTACACCATCCCTACTCTGGAGACACTCAAAACCAGTCTGGTTGTCCCTACGTGACTTGCTGTGGCACGGGGGGGTTGGACTAGATGACCTTTGGAGGCCCCTTCNACTGGTTGTCCCTATGTGACTTGCTGTGGCACGGGGGGTTGGACTAGATGATCTTTGGAGGCCCCTTCCAATCCCCAATGTTCTGTGAGACATATATCGAGGAGAAAATTCACACCTTGGTCTTGACTTCCACCCACATGGACCACAGAATCACAGAACATTAGGGATCGGAAGGGACTTCCAGAGATCATCCAATGTGATCCCCCCATCAAGAGCAGGATCCCCCCCCAGACCAAGTCACCCAGGAAAACCACTGGAGACACGACACAGCCCGAAGCGTTAAACTCATCAATGTAAAATAAACACAAGTTAAAACACACCAACAGCCCTGGATTCTTGCTCCCTCATGTTATGCAGTGAGGTAACACTCCAGCTATGGCCTAGCCCATCGCTGAACCCCATTTAGAGCCTGACTCACCGAGGGATCACAGCCTGCGGTCCTCTGCTCCGGCAAACCGCGGCAGCTGACTGCACTACCAGCACTTTGCTCTTTATTCTGGGGATTTTTGGAGGTACAGACCCACTCCTGCATTTTGCACCGTCTGGCTCCAGCAGTCAGGGTGGCATCAGAGGTTTTGCTTCATAAGCTACAGTTAGGAGCACGAGGTGGCCAGGGCAGCACTTAGAATCACAGAGCCACACAGAGTCACAGAACTTTAGGGGTTGGGAGGGACCTAGAAAGGTCACAGAATCACTCTGGTTGGAAAAGACCCCTGGGATCATCGAGACCAGCCATCTACCCTGTCTTACCCTTTAGTCTCCTTCACTGGAGATGTTTAAGACCCACCTGGATGCGTTCCTGTGTGACTTGGTTTAGGTGGTCCTGCTGTAGTGGAGGATTGGACTAGATGGTCTTTCGAGGTCCCTTCCAATCCCTAATGATTCTATGACCTGGTCTAGGGGATCCTGCTGTGTCAGGGGGATTGGACTACATCAGGAAGACGTTTAGGGGAGAACTTGTATCATAGAATCATTAGGGGTTGGAAAGGACCTCGAAAGATCATCCAGTCCAATCCCCCTGCCACAGCAGGGTCCCCTAGACCAAGTCATAGAATCATAGAATCATTAGGGATTGGAAGGGACCTCAGAAGATCACCTGCCAGGTGTGTTTGCAAGAGAACCTAAGCACAGCCATCACACCCAGCATCCCTCACCTGGCTCCTGCCTCCATTCCTTGAGCAGCAACAAGAACCCAGGAGGTCAAGTGACACCAAGAGCTCAGCACCCTCTGCCTCGGTCCACCTGCTGTGACTCCCTGCACTGCTCTCAGCTCTTCGTGGGTTTATCATTACAAGTCTTTCTTGAACCAGCTGCCCTGATGTTCATGATGCATTAAATACTTTTCCCTGCAAGACTTCGACTGCTCTGACACAAGAAACACACACGTATTTATTTCTTAATTATGTTAGTCCTTCGAATAAAAACACTGGCTGACACTGGTACCAGCCAACAGGACACAAGGGGAGCCAGCACCACCCCAGCAGGGGAGGAGGGTATCTGCAAAGGCACCTACTAATGGGACAGAGATGAGGGCTGCCTCAACCACACAAGCCCGCGGCATCCCAAGCCTCTGCTGTGCTGCCTCCTCAGGACCAGTGGTCTTTGCCACGTCCTAGTGATCAAGCAGCAAAGAGACAGAGCACTTGGAACGATCAGTCACTCCGTGCGGAGCCGCCTAGATGTCAGATCAAGGTAAAGGTTGAGTCTAGCTGATAGACCCTGTGGCTGGGAAGAGCAGGATTCCAGGGAGGTGGGAGTTGGAGCTGGCCAGCCCTGGCCTCTCCCAGCTCAGCCTCGCCACCAGCTTCACCACTCCACCAGCACTGCACTGGATTCTCCAGCTCCACTATTCACAGAGCAGTAGGGATTGGAAGGGACCTTGAAAGATCATCCAGTCCAATCCTCAGACCACAGCAGGATCCCCTAGATCAAATTGCACAGGAACATCTCCAGGTGGGTCTTAAACATCTCCAGAGAAGGAGACTCCACAAATCCACCCTGGGCAGCCCATTCCAGGGCTCTGTCACTCTCAGTGGGATGAAGTTCCTTCTCATACTGATGTGGAACCTCCTCTGTTCCAGCTCAATCCCACTGCCCATTGTCCTGTCACTAAATCACAGAATCATTAGGGATTGGAAGGGACCTCCGACGATCATCCAGTCCAGTCCAGTCCCCCTGCCACAGCAGGAACCCCTAGNCCCTATGACCATCCACTCCACCCCCCCTGCCACAGCAGGAACCCCTAGATCCAGTCATTGGGGATGGGAAGGGACCTCGAAAGATCATCCAGTCCAGTCCCTCTGCCAGAGCAGGATCACCTAGACCAAGTCACACAGGAACACATCCAGGTGGGTCTTAAACATCTCCAGAGAAGGAGACTCCACAACCCCCCCCGGGCAGCCTGTTCCATTGCTCCATCACCCTCACTGAGCAGAGCCTGGCTCCATCCTCCTGCCACCACCCTTCACATCTCTATCAACATTCATGAGGCCACCCCTCAGTGTCCTCTTCTCCAAGCTCAAGAGCCCCAGCTCCCTCAGCAGGTAGCCGTTCTGCTCCGTGAAGACAGCCAACCCCCAGAGCAAGCTCTGCCCCTGCTCAGCCCTCTCACCTCCCTCCCCACATTGTTTCCCCCCAGAAATTCTCAGGAGCCAGCAGAGGGAAGGCAGGTGAGCAGCACGGGGCTGGTGGAGGAGCAGAAGCCCCGGCAGCGGGGCGAACGCCGAGGCGCACGTTCCGCACAGAGCCAGCTACAGTAAGAGAACTATTAATAAAGAGAAAAATTAAAAGGACATCCAGGAGCATTACGAGCCAGATTGGAAGCTGGCTCTGGAAGGGGCTCAGGGAGGCCTGACATTAACCCAGAAGAGATTATGTAACCTAAGCTGTCCAGTGATCATCTGTTCCTCTGGTCTGGCTTTAAAGCGGCAGCACGGCCGGCGACGGGCTCCAGCAGAGACCTGGGCTGGGGACCACTTGCCCCACAAGCTGGGCACGTGCAACTGGCATCCTCTGCGCCCCACAAACACAGGCTGCTTTATCCCCTCCTCTGCTGTGGGATCTACTAACACACATGGGGAGCTCTGTTGTTCCAACACCATCCTGCTCTGCTCAAAGAAGACCTGCTTTTCCAGCTCTGGGGTGTTCTTTGCCCTAGGCAGCATCACCTCCTGCCAGGAGGAGCTGGAAAACCTTCATGACTTCTGCAAAGCACTGCAGCAGGGCTCAGCAGCTCCACCTGCAAAGGAAGGGCAGGTTAAGAGGATTCATCCTGCCCTCCTTGACTTGGAAGAGCAACATCTTCCAAAAGGGAGATGTCCACTAGCTAACGGGGTCCTCCTCAGAAAAGCTCTGGTTTCCTCCTGGTGTTTGATGGGCTGGGACCAACTGCTGCCCTACCTGGTCATCAGAAAAGCTCCTCAGCCTTAGGTCACCTCTGGCCCCTCTTCCCACAGCCTCCTGGAAGTGTTCAAGGCCAGGTTGGACGGGGCTCTGGGCAACCTAGTCTGGCAAGAGGTGTCCATGCCTATGGCAGGGGGGTTGGAACTAGCTCATCTCCAAAGTCACTTCCAACCTCAACTCTTCAATGATTCTGTGACTGGACACTCAAGAGAAGCCATCAGACCCGCAGCCCCCTCTCCTCATCCTCCACAGAACATCAGGGATTGGAAGGGACCTCAAAAGATAATCTACTTCAATCCCTCCACCACAGCAGTCACACAGGAACATATCCAGGAGGGTTTGAAACGTCTCCAGAGAAGGAGGCTCCACAACCACCCTGGGAAGATTCTTCCAGGGCTCTGTCACCCTCACTGGGAAGAGCCATAGACCCATCATGGCTGAAAAGGACCTCCAGGGTCATCAAGTCCAGCTCGGATCGATGTGGAACCTGCTCTGTTCCAGCTGACACCCACTGCCCCTTGTCCTATCAGTAGATGACACCCCTCCTGCCTGAGCTAACTGCAGGACACAGACCTTTCCATCACCCCCCACTTCACCGCAAACACAAGCTGCAAAACCCACAGCAGACAGAAACACCCTCCCTGCCTGAGCCCGGAACAGAAAGCAGCATCTCCAATAAACCCAAGTAGGAGGCAACTCCCACCTATGAGCAGGATGACTTGGGCAGGCTGGCACAGCCGGACGACCGCCGAGGCAGCCTGTGCCCCCCCAGCCTTGACCTTGGCGTCCTGCGCGGGCTGGGAAGGTCGGCGGTGCGCGAGCGCCGTGTTTATCAGCCTCCAACACCAGCAGCGGCGTCACCTCGGAGCCGTAACGACACAACAGCTCCAAACCCGCTCTGCTGGTTGCGTCAGAGGCTGGAGGACGCTGCCCGAACCTTGGCGCGATGGCAGCAAACAAAAGTGGTCCCAGCGTGAGCAGCGAGCGGGGACTTGATTATCTGCAATTAGCGAATCGATGCTTCTCCAAGACGCTGATTTAGGCCAGCGCTTCTTATTAGCGGCGCTCAAGGAAAGCACAAGGGCAAAGCGCGCCGGAGCCGAGCCCGGCTCCCGAGCACCGGCGCGGTTCAAAACCCACAGACGGTTTAGCAAGGACTCCAACCCATCTGCACAGACAGCAGCGCCTGGCGCAGCCCGCGGGCACCAGCCAAACGGGCAGCCCCCGTCACCACCACCACCCCCAAACAAGGTGCTTTAGAATAGAATCGTTAGGGATTGGAAGGGACCTCGAAACATCATCTAGACCAACCCCCCCTGCCACAGCAGGATCACCCAGACCAAGTCATAGAATCATTAGGGACCTTGAAAGATCATCTAGACCAATCCCCCTGNGGTAACAAGGGGTCCAGAACTGGACATGGTCCTCCAGGTGGGGTTACATCAGAGTGGAGTAGAGGGGGAGAATCACCTCACTCGACCTGCTGGCCACACTTCTCCTGATGCAGCCCAGGATCAGGTTTGCTCTCTGGGCCACAAGTGCACACTGCTGGCTCATGTGGAGCTTTTCATCCACAAGCACCACCAAGTCCCTCTCCTCAGGGGTATTTTCACTTCAAATACAGCAGTATCTCGTGCTCAGATCTTCACAGCTGACCCCCCAAAAGTAGATGCCGGCTGCTCTTAGAGATCTGTACAGTGAGGGTGCCAGAGCCCTGGAAGGGGCTGCCCAGGGAGGTTGTGGAGTCTCCTTCACTGGAGACATTTAAGACCCACCTGGATGTGTTCCTGTGTGACTTGACCTAGCTGATCCTGCTGTGGAAGGGGGATGATCTTTCGAGGTCCCTTCCAATCCCTAATGACTCTGATTCTATGACCTGCACCCTTGTGCGGGGCAGGAAGGGGTTGGCCACCAGAATGGACTCCCCAGGGAGATGGTTAGGTCGCCATCCCTGGATGCACTTGGGGACCACTGGGATGCAGTGCTGAGGGGGACCACGTTTAGGGCTCAACTTGCACGACAGACAGTCAGACTCAATGATCCCAGGGGTCTTTTCCAACCAGAGTGTGAACACGCAGTCCCCGGGAAGACACCCAGGTCCTGGATGGAGCCCTTCTGTTTTTAAACGCTCGATCCAATTCCGTCCCGTAACATTACACAAGACCACAGCTGTATATTTAATCTCAGAGTTAAACCATTAATTTGCAAATTACCATTTGCTAACACTCCCCATTAACAAAGCCATTAGCACGGGTCACGTTCATTTTCTCTCTGGAAGTTCAAACACAACAGGTCTCGCTCAAACAGCTCCAAATTAAACCCCGGTGTCCGTTTGGGATCGGGCGCGGAGACAAGCACGGTGGAAGATACACAACAGCAGACAGCTTGAATATACATCGGGCTTCCATTTGCCAGGAGCTGCTGGTGCCAAGAATCCACTCGAGCCGGCTCTTCACTCTCTTCTAACACAATTAGGGAGGAAAAATTGTTTTTAAAGTGATGAGCGGCGCTGCCCGGTGTCCTAGCATCTTCCCTTTCTGCCTTTGAAACTACCGGAGCGGTTTTAGCGCTCGCAGCGTGCGCTTCCCGGTTGTGGATCCCTACCCCAACCGAGGGTTTACGGGAAGGGAAGAAAAAACCACCCTCAACCTGTTTGTTTTGTTATAAAAACAAGCAAAGTCCCAACATCTGAATAGCTGCAGCGGGAAAGAGGCAGGCTTGAGGCTGGCTGCGGGAGGAGTTGTGAGCTCCACGCTAACGGGGTGAAACTAGAAGGGCCAAGTGGGGTCCCAGTGCCTTAACCAGCCGGGTGCAGAAACCTCTTGAGACCAACGTGGGGTTTGCAGTCCCAGCCCTGGCACAGACACCCCTGGAGACCACCATGGGGTCTGCAGCCCCAGCCCTGGCACAGACACCCCTCAAGACCAACGTGGGGTTTGCAGCCCCAGCCCTGGCACAGACACCCCTTGAGACCACTGCAAGGTCTGCAGCCCCAGCCCTGGCACAGACACCCCTGGAGACCAACGTGGGGTCTACAGCCCCAGCCCTGGCACAGACACCCCTCAAGACCACCATGGGGTCAGAAGCCCCAGCCTTGAAGCAGACACCCCTGGAGACCACCACAGGGTCAGGAGCCCCAGCCCAGGCACAGACACCCCTCAAGACCAGCACGGGGTCTGCAGCCCTAGCCCTGGTGCAGACACCCCTGGAGACCACCATGGGGTCAGTAGCCCCAGTCCAGGCACAGACACCCCTCAAGACCAGCACAGGGTCAGCAGCCCCAGCCCTGGTGCCAGACCCCCACGGCCCCCACAGCCGTGTGGGAAGCCGCCTAGTCCTTGGTTTACAGAGACAAAAGGACGGGCGCCTGGGCTCTTCCCCCGTCGCCAGCCCAGATAAATTCCAGCCCTGGAGTACAGGAAATTAAAGCAGAATAATAAACGAACACGAAACGCTCCCGCTGCAGAAGGAAGCCCTGAGCCAGCACTCGTGTCCTGCGAAGGGTTAAACGCTGCAGCCCCAGTGCTCCCAGTGCTCCCCAGCCCTTCCAGCACAGCTGCTACCTGCAGCCCCAGCCCCTCGGTAGCAACGCACAAGGGGAAAGTGCAATTTTGAGCTTCTCTTTTCATCTCTATGGTGACAAAAAGCTCCGCGGAGGGAAATCAGGGTGCCTTCCACTCAAAAGGTTTCTCATTTTCAATGACTGCCTTTCACAATATTTTAATTAAATCTCTGCTGGGGAAGCTGCAAAGAAACAAATTTTTTCTGCAGATTGTGGGGCTCATTTACCACAACAGTTAAGAGTAAAAAAAAAAGGGGGGGAGGAAAAAAAAGGTAGTTTAAGCATTTTAAAAATAGACTCTGGTTGAACGCGCAAGAATAAACCTACCAGCTGCAAACTTGGACAAAACCAGCACGAGGAGGGACCAGGAAAGTCCTTCAAGAAGAGCAACACTGCTCCAGAGTTTCAGCAGAGGCTGAAGGACCACACAGGAAAGTGCCCTTTCCTGGGGAGGGAGCCAGGCATGAGAGCAGCTCCAGGGTCTGGAGAAGCCCCTTTGTTCCTGGGGAGCCAGGGGACAGAGGAGCACGTTGGGCTGATGGTGTTTGGAGGCTGATGTACAGGATCAAGGTCGTGGTGGTTACTCCCGTTCACTGCTCCTAGCAGAACACACCCAGGGCCTCGAAGGAAGGGGCAAGTCCATTCCTCAAGCCTGCACAGCCCACTGCTGAAGGGTGGTGAGCACAAAGATGGTGTGTTCTGCTGATGTAGGGTCTTCTCCCAGCAGGAGCCTTCTTCCACCATCGCAAGGCTCAGGCCTATCCTTGCTGCAGCCACCCCACAGCATCACTCTGCTTGGACAATGCCCCTATGGTCTTCACAGAATCATTAGGGACTGGAAGGGACCTCAAAAGATCATCCAGTCCCATCCCCCTGACATAGCAGGATCACCTAGACCAAGTCACACAGGAACACATCCAGGTGGGTCTTAAACTTCTCCAGAGAAGGAGACTCCACAGCCCCCCTGGGCAGCCCCTGCCAGGGCTCCATCACTCTCACCAGGAAGAAGGTCCTTCTCACACTGATGTGGAACCTCCTCTGTTCCAGCTCACACCCCCTTGTCCTATCCCTAGATGCTCCTGAGCAGAGCCTGGCTCCATTCTCCTCATATTTATCAACATTCATGGGGTCACCCCTCAGTCTCCTCTCCTCCAAGCTCAACAGACCCAGCTCCCTCAGCCTCTCCTCATCAGGGAGGTGCTCCACCTCCTTCATCATCAAGCCCAACCATCTACCCTACAAGTTCACCCCTAAACCAGACCCCTCAACACCTCATCCAAACTCCCCACTGTACCCCATGGTGCATAACCTCAACCCTCAGGAGTTGGGGACACCTAGAATCATTAGGGATGGGAAGGGACCTCGAAAGATCATCCAGTCCAATCCCCCTGCCTAATGTTCACAGAATTATTAGGGATGGGAAAGGGACCTCGAAAGATCATCCAGTCCAATCCCCCTGCTACAGCAGGATCCCCTAGCCCTTATGCCCTCCTGTCATACCACGCCACGGACAGTAGGGCTGGCACAGTAAGGGGCCACTAGCCCTCCCTCCCCGCCAGGACCAAGGCACAGCCAGCACAGCTGGGAGCCCAGGACGCAGGGCAGCAGCCAGTGCTCTGCCTGCAGCCCTCACTCCAAGCCAAAGCTCTCGGGAGCTCCCCACGAGCAGCAGCTCCTGACCCAGCCTGTGGAAAAGCCCACTCACGCAGGGCGATGGAGCCGCTGGAAAGTCCGGATAAAAATAGCCGAGCGCATCCGGAAAAATCAAACAGCAGCAGGACGGAGGAGGACCGGCCTGGGAGGCCGTGGCTCTGGAGGACAGCTCTCACAGAGGTCACTAAAAGCCTGCTGGATCAAAATACCTTCTCCAGGCTGCCCGCTGCAGGAGCGGGGCAGGAAGCGGCTCCGCGCGCGGGAAAGCGATGACGCCGCAATTCAAGCCGGCGCCCGGCGCCGAGAGATCCGAGCGGGTTAATGAACATAAAGCTCTGGAGAAAGCACCCTAACTCTGATCCAAGCTGTCTGGCAGAACGTGGCACTGACACCACCTCTTCATCTCATGTAACTGCTTCAAGAACACACGGCAGAGCAAGGTGGGGTGAAGTCCCTGCAGAGCACGCTCCAGCCACACGGAGCTTTCCAGTGGGACACAAACTGGGACCAGAGCATCGCTCAGCTACTTGTTTAAAAGCTGAACTATCTACTGGAGTAAAAAGCAGAGTCTGATAGGAGGTTCCACATCAAACTTCTTCATGGTGAGGGTGACAGAGCACTGGAAGGGGCTGCCCAGGAGGGTTGTGGCATCTCTTCCTCTGGGGACATTTAAAACCCTCCTGGACGTGTTCCTGTGCAACTGGATCTAGGGGATCATAGAACATTAGGGATTGGTAGGGACCTCCAAAGATCATCCAGTCTAGTCCCCCTGACACAGCAGGATCACCCAGACCAAGTCACACAGGAACACATCCAGGACAGTCTTAAACATCTCCAGAGAAGGAGACTCCACAACCACCCTGGGCAGCCCCTGCCAGGGCTCTGGCACCCTCACCATGAAGAAGGTCCTTCTCACATTGATGTGGAACATCCTCGGTTCCAGCTCACACCCACTGCCCCTTGTCCTGTCACTGGGTGCCCCTGAGCAGAGCCTGGCTCCATCCTCCTGACACCCAACCTTCACATATTTATAGACATCTGCTCTGCAGGGGGCCTGGACTGGATGATCTTTCAAAGCCCCTTCCAATCTCTCATGTTCTGTGATTCTCTGATAGAGGATCCTGCTGTGGCAGGGGATTGGACTGGCTGATCTTTCGAGGTCCCTTCCCATCCCTAATGTTCTGTGACTGTGGAACTAAGCATGAGAAAAGAAATGTGCATTTTACACGAGAAAACCTTTGGCACGAGGAGATGGAGGGACACAGCAGCCCAGCCCAGATGCCCCAAGTCCCAGCCCAGAGCCTCTGCCCACCAGCTCCACAGGAAACCCACCCGGGCATTGAGCTGGACTGGCCACTTAACCAGCACTCGGGCTCGCTGGAAATTGCTGTTCTAGGAGCTATCCAGTCTTTAATGACTTCTGGACTAGTCTGCATTTGATTTCAGGGCAAAGGCCAAGCCAAGAGGGAGACCTCACAAGGAACTCCTCCTCCTCGGCCCAGCTCCCGGTTTGTTTTTAAGGTCGTCTCAAAGATGAAAACAGAAATGGCTTAGTGCTCACAGGGGCTAAACATCTCGAGTTCCAACCTGAAGCACAACCTCCCTTCACAGCCACCGACAGGCAACAAGGAGGATGCTCCTGACAACAATAAAACCCCGGGCAGGGGGCATCGGGACAAAAGGGTCCCTATCGAACGGGGCCAGAGACAACTGCTTGTTGTTCCTCATGTATCACAGACTCACAGGACACTGGAGACTGGAAGGGACCTTGAAAGATCATTCAGTCCACAGCAGGATCCCCTAGATGCAGTCATTAGGGGTTGGAAGGGACCTCCAACGATCATCCAGTCCAGTCCCCCTGCCAGAGCAGGATCCCCTAGATCCAGTCATTAGGGACTGGAAGGGACCTCAGAAGATCATCCAGTCCAGTCCCCCTGCCAGAGCAGGATCCCCTAGATCCAGTCATTAGGGATTGGAAGGGACCTCAGAAGATCATCCAGTCCAGTCCCCCTGCCAGAGCAGGATCCCCTAGATCCAGTCTTTAGGGATTGGAAGGGACCTCAGAAGATCTAGTCCAATCCCCCTGCCAGAGCAGGATCCCCTAAACCAAGTCATAGAATCATTAGGGATGGGAAGGGACCTCAGAAGACCATCCAGTCCAATCCCCCTGCCACAGCAGGATCACCTGGATGTAAGTCACCGGGTGTTTTGCGGTGGGGTGGTTTTTAAAAATCATAATCCCTGCTGCAAGTCCAGCTACCCCTGCACGTAAAACCCACTCCACACACACACACACACTCTTTCCTGGGGGAAGGCAGGCTTATCCCCACAAAGGAGTACGAAATAAATTGCTTTACTGAAGGTTAATAATATCCTGTCGCCGCGGTAAAAGACTCAATTACGAAACCTTCAGAAGAGCTCCCAAGGAACTCATCTGCCTGCAGTGACAGAGGCTTAAATAGCCAAAACACACAGAAAGGCTAAGCACCTCCCCAAAGAGAGGGGAAGGGGAGAAGGAGACAGTGGGGGGGTTAAGTAACAGACCTGGGAAATGGACACTCAAGGTTATTAGGAGAAAAGCCCCAAACACACCGACCCTGCCCCGGTGCCTCCCTGCACACACAATTCTCCGTGATCTCAGCGAGAATTATGGCCTTGGGAGACCAGCACTAATTTTAGCATCAGATTTATTATGCAGCAGGGAGCAGGAATCAGTCGGGTCCGTCTCGGGCTCCTAATGGGCAGGACTAGATGGCCGCTCCGGGAAGGCTCTGCTGAAAAACAAAGCCCCTGGGGCTGCCCGGAGGGCAAACACGCTGTGGCTCTTAGAAGCCACCATAAAACACAGCGACCACACTGCTAGAGGATCCCAAAGTGCATGGATTGAAGCTTCCAGAGGAGCCCACAGCAGCCAGCAGGGTGGTGGAGGCTTTGGAGCGCTCAGCCTGGCACCCAGAAGCCTGGGCAGCGACTCCTCCTCCTCCTCCTCCTCTAGAGGTGGGAGAGTCCTCTGCGTGCGGGAGGTGCAGGCAGGGTGCTCAGAGCTACAGCAGCAGCGCTGCACCGCGATGGAAGCACGGAGAGAGGGTAAGTGCTGCTTGGGAACAGAGAGGACTGAGAGCCACCAGCTCCAGCTGATGCCCCTTACCACAGAATCATTAGGGATCGGAAGGGACCTCAACAGATCATCTGGTCCAACCCCCTGCCAGAGCAGGACCACCTAGACCAAGTCCCATAGAATCATTAGGGATCAGAAGGGACCTCAAAAGATCATCTAGTCCAATCCCCCTGCATGAGCAGGGCCACCTAGACCAAGTGGCACAGGAACACACTGACAGCCCAAGTCCACAGCTCTCCAGTTCACCTTGGTGCATAAAGCCCTGGGTCACAGTCACACAGACATGAGCCCCCCCCAGTAATTAATCCAGCCCTGGATCTTTTGCCCTCCTTTCTTGCCCCACACTACAGCAGCTGCCCACAGGTTCTGTCCATCTGTTCCCCTGGGCATTCATCTTTGACATTCTACAGCCTCTGAGCACCCCAGCATCATTCTTAAGATGCTTCAGATGCCCAGCAAAGCCAGCCCCAGTCTCACCAACTGTTTCTAATAAACCAGCATTAGCCACACAGGCCTTCTGCAGAGGGCTCTCATGACTCACTCATGCCCATCTCCAGTGACGCAACACCAAGGCCATCTCCACGCACAGCTCCATCACCTCGTGGGGACTGAGGCAAACACCCAGTTGCTCACGCGGCGCTGACCGTGCCGAGGCATCAGCTTCTCACACCCCACGTCTCCCCCACAGCACGGCGGGTTCAGAACCCCCCCTTCCCAAAGCACCAGTGATTCCCAGTTCTGCAGAACACACGAGCAGCTCTTCTGCTTCCCACATCCACAGGACAGGGTAGTGACAATCACTTACCTCATCTCCACATGATGAGGAGGGCTGGATTTAAACCGCTCAAAGTCACTTCAGCACCAAAGCCCCTTGTGTAAGGAGGATGCTCACGTCCCAGACTCTCAACTACATCTCAAACCAAACTTCCAAGCACCAGCTGTTCCCAGGCAGCTCCCTACACCGAGGACCAGCCCTTCCAGAACACCACTATCACCTTCTAGATGGCAGACAGAGGACAGGCTCCCCAAAACCTGCATTTCCTACTTCTCTGGGCATCCACCTGCTGAACTCAGGGGCCTCAAGTGTCTCAGAAAGTGAGGAGCTCTGCTTTGACCTACTCCAACAGACTTGGTGAGTAAGTCCTGCTATTTTCAATGAAAACAAAGACAACCATCATTGGGAAATTCAGAGAAGCCCATCAGAACCACACAGGGTCAGCTGCAGCTTTCACCTGGCCCTGTGCTCAGTGCTACAGCAAATAAAAACAGATTCAGAAGCTTTAGACTCCTCTTCATCTATTTTTCTTCCTTTGAAACACCACCTCCAAGATTCAGACAAAAAGAACCTGTTTCTTACCTTCTGAAGGTCCAAACACAGCCCTTCCAGTGCTCAGAGGTCCTACTCCTTCAGAGGTCCCAACACTTGTGGTGGCTCCTCTCTCTCTTTTCTTCCCCCCACTCCAGCAGGTGATTGCAATGAAAATTACAACCTGAGCAATCACCTTCAATTAACAAGCACACCTGCCTCAGACAACAACCCGGGGCAGAAAGACAGGGAGGAGGCTCCAGTTACACCAGGCTGGGTCAAGGAAACTCAAACCATCTCAATCTGTGCTTATCTTGGGATTACCAGCCTCACTGCAGCACCAAACCTCCACTCCAGCTGCCCAGCAGCACCAAGGCTCCCACTCAACATTTCTTAGGGCAGTGGAGTCGTAGAAGCCTCTTCACAAACAGGCACCAGAGTGTGGTGCAGGAGATCTAGGGGATCCTGCTGTGGCAGGGGGCCTTGACTGGATGATCTTTCAAGGTCCCTTCCAACCCCTAATGTTCTGTGATTAGATCCAGGTTCTCTCTTCTCCCTGCAGCACACGCTCCCCATCCACAGAGGGAGGACATGGTCCTCTGAAGCACCCAGCCAGCTCATCACAACCTGCCCGTGGTTAACACAGAGAATCTCAGATCCTCAGGCTGGCCAAGCAGCAGCAGGAACAGACCCTCTTCCTCTTCACTGCCTGGAGCACATCTTCACCCGTGTAACCAGCCCCAACAACCAGGCCAGGCAGTTCTGGACTTGCTCTCTGATCTCTGTTCCACCTCAGGAAGCGCCTGGCAGCATCCACTTGTCTGCTCTGATCCAACACTCCCCAGCCCTCAGGAACACAGGGCAAACAGGTGCTGTTGTCCTTCTCCCAGCTGGAGGAAACACAGGACATGTCACTGAAACAAAGGGCAGCAGCCCCTGAAGGTGAAGGGCTGCACCTGCCAAGGACCTCCGAGAGCACCGAGCATCCACGGAAGGTGCTCCCCCTGCCCACACGTGTGCTGGGTGACACCAGGTCACGGCTTCTGCAAGGACACCTGTCCTCTCCCACCCTTTTCTTTGCCCATCACTCTCAAACGAGCTGGCACTTTATTTTACTGCCTGCAAATTGCAAGAGATCAGGATTAAGCAGCAGCCGGCTGCGCAGCGCTCTGCACACGCTCTCATCAGCCTCATGTGTTTCAGATGACAGTGATGGGGACTATAAAAGCATGAAGACAGATCATCACTGCTTATGTCTGCAATTATAGTTCCAATAAAGTTTCTTCATGGCTCTTTAGCGTTAAAGCTTTCGGACTGGTAACTCAATTGCTCTGTTTTATTTCTTTCTGGTCTGTGTTTTGTTCTCTCCCGCTGCATACACACGGCTGACTGAGAGAGAAGAGAAATGCCCCTGCTGACACCCCCACAGAAGCACCCAGAGAGCAGAGCTCTAGACTGAGGAACCTACCAAACAGCTCCAGACCTAGAGAGCAGAGGTCCAGATAGAGGTACTCAGAGCTCGAGACCTAGGGAGCAGAGCTCCAGAAGGAGGTACCCAGAGAGCAGAGCTCCAGACACACAGAACAGAGCTCCAGAAGGAGGTACCCAGAGAGCAGAGCTCCAGACACACAGAACAGAGCTCCAGAAGGAGGCACCCAGAGAACAGAGCTCCAGAAGGAGGCACCCAGAGAGCAGAGCTCCAGACACACAGAACAGAGCTCCAGAAGGAGGTACCCAGAGAGCAGAGCTCCAGACACACAGAACAGAGCTCCAGAAGGAGGTACCCAGAGAACAGAGCTCCAGACACACAGAACAGAGCTCCAGAAGGAGGTACCCAGAGAACAGAGCTCCAGACACACAGAACAGAGCTCCAGAAGGAGGTACCCAGAGAGCAGAGCTCCAGACACACAGAACAGAGCTCCAGACACACAGAGAACAGAGCTCCAGAAGGAGGTACCCAGAGAGCAGAGCTCCAGACAGAGACACCTCAAGCTCCAGAAAGCTGGACTGACTTGTAAGAAGCACAATGAATCCACGGCCAAGCACACGAACTGCTGGCACATCACATTCATCACCCACTGCTTGGATCATGGGATTAGGGGAGCTGGGAATTTAAAGCACAAAGGTACTGTGGCAGGAGAGTCTCTCCAAGTGCTTCTCACCGCCAGTCAGTCAGCCAGCCTCAGGATCCCAGCCTGGCCAGGGCAGGAAAGCCCTGCTCAGCAGGCAGAGGGGCACCAGTCACACAGCTACTGCACAGCCTGTCCCCAGTGCCTCACGTCAGAGCACGCGGCGCCGTGACCCACAGCAGCCACCCCTCCAAGCTCCAAGAGGGAGGAACAACAGGGCCACCCAGCCAGAACTGGGCACAGTCCTGCAGCACAAAGGAGAAGGGCAGCTTCCAGGAGCTGGACCGTGGGGGCGGAGGAGCGTCCGGCGTGGCTGAACGCCCAGCTCTGCAGGGAGGAGAGGAGCCAGCGCTGATCTGGAGGCAGAGGGACTCCAGGACACCTGTAGCTCTGCACGCCCCCTCCTCTCCTCTCATTACTGGGGGCACCAGGACTGGCCCCACGTTGCACCACACTGCTGAGCCTGTTTCCACCCACTGCCAGGGCCCCCTCCTGCCTCCCAGTACACCAGCACGGCGCCCCAGCTCTCACGCTGGTCTGTGACCGGCGTTAGCCACAATTCACACCACAAACCACCTCTCACACGCTGTGGCCCCGTGTCCTTATCTCACTTCCCCCCTCCCCGAAGCCTCCCCTCGCGGCTGCTGATCGGAAACCCCAGGACTCAGCAGTTACAACCTCTGCTGCTCCAGTTAGGGGCTCCCTGATGAATTTTTCAAACCAGAGTCGTTAAAAACAAAAAAAAACCCCTCCTATTAACCCCTCAAGCACCAGCCAGCAGCATAATGCTGCTCTGCTTCACTTATTCCTCCCCCAGGTTGGTTACTGAGCAGTGGGTGCCAAAGCTGACCATGAGGAAGGGGCTGTGCTTGCTGCCACCCCGAGATGCTCTGGATAAGCCCCCTCCAACTCTTCCCTCTTGGTGTCAGCAGCAGGGTCAGTACCACCAGGAGCTTATTTGGCTTCTGACACGCTGTGCCAGGGAGACCAAACTCTGATGGTGACACTGTCCTTCCTTGGTGCTCAAACCCACCAGGCAGGGTCCTGGGACACTCTCACAAGGGGCTTTTTCACCAAGTGCTATTTGAACAGGGCAGAGCCAGCAGGGCTGGAGCTACAGCACTGACCTAGGAAAGCAGCTGGGTGGGAGGGAGAGAGATCTGGTACTGACACATCAACCAACAAAACCCCAAACACCTTCTGCAAGAGACTTCTTGAGGAGAGGGAGCTCCAGCCACAAGCAGCCAATGGGGCTGCAGCCAACCAGGCTCTGCCACAACCAACCTCCAACTCGTGGTCCGGTGGGATGCTCAGCGCCCCGCACCCTCTTCATGCACCACACCAGCCTGCCCTTCAGGAAGGCTCCTGAACAACGTTTATGCAGCAGCTGCAATAAAAACCTCTCCTGACTCCATTCAGGAGACGTTCTGGTTCCACCAGCATCAAGGAGCTGAAAGTCTTGCTGGGACCTCAGGGGCCCCATTTTAAAATGCAGAATCATAGAATCATTAGGGATTGGAAGGGACCTCAAAAGATCATCCAGTCCAATCATAGAATCATTAGGGATTGGAAGGGACCTCAAAAGATCATCCAGTCCAATCATAGAGTCATTAGGGATTGGAAGGGACCTTGAAAGATCATCCAGTCCAATCATAGAGTCATTAGGGATTGGAAGGGACCTCCAAAGATCATCCAGTCCAATCATAGAGTCATTAGGGATTGGAAGGGACCTTGAAAGATCATCCAGTCCAATCATAGAGTCATTAGGGATTGGAAGGGACCTTGAAAGATCATCCAGTCCAATCATAGAGTCATTAGGGATTGGAAGGGACCTCAAAAGATCATATCATCCAGTCCAATCATAGAGTCATTAGGGATTGGAAGGGACCTTGAAAGATCATCCAGTCCAATCATAGAGTCATTAGGGATCGGAAGGGACCTCAAAAGATCATCCAGTCCAATCATAGAATCATTAGGGATTGGAAGGGACCTCAAAAGATCATCCAGTCCAATCACAGAGTCATTAGGGATTGGAAGGGACCTCAACAGATCATCCAGTCCTATCATAGAGTCATTAGGGATTGGAAGGGACCTTGAAAGATCATCCAGTCCAATCACAGAACCATTAGGGATTGGAAGGGACCTCCAAAGATCATCCAGTTCAATCCCCCTGCCACAGCAGGATCACCTACACCAAGTCACACAGGAATACATCCAAGCAGGTCTTAAACATCTCCAGTGAAGGAGACTCCCCCAGCATTCAAGAAGCTGGATGTCTTGCTGGCACCTCACAGGTCCCATTTGAAACTGATGATGATTTCAAAATGCTTCTTCACCCTGTGCTCCTCAACCTCTCCTTGATCCCACAATGACCCACAGAACAACACAGAGCTGAGCCACAAACACAACAGCACAGGTCTGGGGACACCACAGAGGAATCTCCCATCCTCCTGGCAACACCACTACTGCCAGCACCCCAGCACCCCAGCCCTGAACCACGAGGAGCAGAGCTGCCCCACGGAAGCCTTGCCCCGGCCATCTCACAGCCGTGCAGCACACCCCGAGGAACACCAAGCTGAGGGGGCTTAACTGCAAACCCTGGGAACTACTTAATTCAGCAGATCTTAGTTCCTTTCCCCCACCCCACCACTCTCCCTCCCACCTGCCAGGCCACCTCATTACTGTCACTCCGCATCAGTTCCTGCTGCGGTGCTTTTCTTGGACCTTTGCCCCTCCAGCCAGCTTGAAACCTCTTCCCTTTTGTACGTGCGAGGCGATGGGAAACCAGTGCAAGGCTGTGCTGGGGAGGGCAGGGCAGAGGTTGCTGGCTGGGCTCCCTTCGCCCTCCTGGCCACGCACACCAGCACCTCGAGAAGCCTTGTCTGCGCTTAACGGCGCTTGCTGAGGTCCCTGCAAGGATTCCTTGTGTGGAGGGTGGTGCTAGCCCAGGGAGGGGGGTTAGTCGCCGTCCCTGGAGGTGTTTGAGAATCACAGAGCATTAGGGATTGGAAGGGACCTCGAAAGATCAGCCAGTCCTATCGCCCTGCCACAGCAGGATCCCCTAGATCCAGTCACACAGGAACATGTCCAGGTGGGTTTTAAACATCTCCAGAGAAGGAGACTCCACAGCCCCTCTGGGCAGCCCCTTCCAGGGCTCTCTCACCCTCACCATGAAGAAGGTCCTTCTCACACTGATCTGGAACCTCCTCTGTTACTGCTCACACCCATTGTCCCTCGTCCTGTCACTGGGTGCCCCTGAGCAGAGCCTGGCTCCATCCTCCTCACACCCACCCTTCACATCTTGATCAACATCCATGGGGTCACCCCTCAGGCTCCTCTTCTCCCAGCTCCATCAGCCTCTCCTCAGCAGGGAGATGCTCCCCTCCCTCCATCATCCCTGTGGCTCCACGCTGGTAGATGTTGCACTGGGGTAAGTGATTCAGTGGTGCTGACAGCGTTGGACTTGAAAAGGTTGGACTTGATCTTGAAAGTCTCTTCCAGCCAAAACTGTTCTATGAGTCTAGGATTCTCTGCAATAGAAACTTCCCCCAGTACCATCTTAACTGAAGCCCACTTGGTCACAGGGATGTCCCCAGCTGCAGATGTCCCAGCACCAGGAAGGACAGAGAAGTGGGGAACAACTTTGAAAGGAGGGGAGCATCTCATTTATAAGGAGAGGCTGAGGGAGCTGGGGCTCTTGAACTGGGAGAAGAGGAGACTGAGGGGTGACCCCATGGATGTTGATCAAGATGGGAAGGCTGGGTGTCAGGAGGATGGAGCCAGGCTCTGCTCAGGGGCACCCAGTGACAGGACAAGGGGCAGTGGGTGTGAGCTGGAGCAGAGGAGGTTCCACATCAATGTGAGAAGTGACAGTGAGGGTGACAGAGCCCTGGAAGGGGCTTCTCAGGGGGGTTGTGGAGTCTCCTGCTCTGGAGATGCTTAAAACCCACCTGGAGATGTTCCTGTGCGACTGGATCTAGGGATCCTGCTCTGCCAGGGGGACTGGACTGGATGCTATTTTGAGGTCCCTTCCAATCCCTCATGTTCTGTGATTCTTCAGATTGTTTCCTTCTGCACCTACAGGAACCACTTCCAACAGGAGAGCAGCAAAACCCCAGAGTTCAGAAGTAACTTATTAATACCACAGGCTGATCTGACTACAGACACCCACATTAACTCCCAAATAACCCACAATTCCTCCTGCACTAATCACCTCCAGAACCGAAGCCCCGTGGAGCACTCCTGGCCCAGTCTGCAGAATTACTCCAGTGACTAAGGCGAACAGAATGTGCAGTTGCAGGGCTGGAGGGTAAATGAAGCCGAGACCATGATTATTCTAATTGTTTTTAGGTCTGATGCCACGCTGACCTTGCGAGCACTTTTTCTGAGCAACCAGCAGACTCGTGTTTCCCCGCGAGCGAGCTCCTCGGGTGAAGGGTGGTCGGAGAGGTGGAGCCGGCTGCGTGTGAAAGGGAAGCGGTGGGACCGGCGACACCAGCTGATCCTTCGAGGCCCCTTCCAATCCCTAAGGTTCTGTGATGCACCAAGTGCTGTCAAACACACAGGAATCTTTTAATCTTGGCTCTGCTGCGGGCTCCACGGCTGAGCAGAGCATTTAATAACGTGCTCTTAGCCCGCCCTGACTCAGCGAAGCGCTTGCCCCACGCTCCTGCCAACCTAAGTGAACGCTCAAGTGCCCTCCCACAATGGGCACACGGGAGACGCCGGCCCTGCACATGAGCCATTTGCTGAAAGGAGCCGTTTTTCCCCTCCCGAGATGCCTGGCTCTCTGCACAGCCTGGGCTCCCCTCACAGCGTGACCCAAACGCTGAAGGGAACCTACGACGCAGCCGAGGAGTTAAAGGAGCAGCAGGAACGTGTACGTGTGACAGTGGAACAGAGCATCTCACAGAGTCACGGGGTGATAGGGATTGGAAGGGACCTCGAGGGATCAGCCAGACCAGTCCCCCTGGCACAGCAGGATCCCCTAGATCCTTGTCCTGTCATTACGTGACACTGGCTCCATCACTCCTCACTTTTTTAGAGCCAAAAAGATGATGAAGGGAGGGGAGCATCTCCCTGCTGAGGACAGGCTGAGGGGGCTGGGGCTCTGGAGCTGGGAAAAAGGAGTCTGAGGGGTGACCCCATGAATGTTGATCGAGATGTGAAGGGTGGGTGTCAGGAGGATGGAGCCAGGCTCTGCTCAGGGGCACCCAGTGACAGGACAAGGGGCAGTGGGTGTGAGCTGGGACAGAGGAGGTTCCACATCAGTGTGAGAAGGACCTTCTTTCCAGTGAAGGTGCCAGAGCCCTGGCAGGGGCTGCCCAGGGGGGTTGTGGAGTCTCCTTCTCTGGAGACATTTAAGACCCTCCTGGATGTGTTCCTGTGTGACTGGATCCAGGGAATCCTGCTGTGGTGGGGGAATTGGACTAGATGGTCCCTTCCAGTCCCTAATGATTCTATGATTCTAACATTAGGGATTGGAAGGGACCCCCAAAGATCATCCAGTCCAACCCCCCTGCCACAGCAGGATCACTTCACTGGAGAAGTTATGGACTCAGAATCACTCAGGGTTGATGTTCTGAGATTCTTCTGAGGGCAGCACACACCTTGCTCCACACAAACCACCCTGCCCTGTCCCAAGGGTTCTCTAAAAATAAGTGACAAGCTCCCCCAAAGCTTTGGCTCTCACAACATTTATCAGGCTATCGCCGAGTCAACAGGCTAAAAAAAGAATCCATTAGCATTAACTGGCCTGTCACTGGCAGTGACAAATAAATGAATTTGATGGTTTCAGATCAGTCATTAGTAGACCTACCCCCAGGCTGAGCGAGGCTCAGCGCTCTGCAGACGAGATGTTCTCAATCTGGAAGCAGAGGGGAACACACGAGGGTGTTGGCAGGCTGCTGCCCTTCCACTTCCCTGCCCTCCCTCGTTCCGGACCCTTTCCTGGCAGAGCCCAGCTCCAAAGTCTCAGGGCAGAAAATTACCTGGCAGGCACCACCAGAACCAACCCAACACCACAGGAAAGCACTGGGAACACAGAACTTGATAGAATCATTAGGGATTGGAAGGGACCCCTAAAGATCATCCAGTCCAACCCCCTGCCTCAGCAGGGTCCCCTAGACCAAGCCATAGAATCATTAGGGATTGGAAGGGACCCCTAAAGATCATCTGGTCCAATCCCCTGCCTCAGCAGCATCACTTCACCTCCTTTACAAAGCAAAAGTAAAGACCCCTGGTTGGACAAGGTTTAACCTGCAGTTAGCAGCAAGTCCAAAGGGAGGGGAAGCCCATCAGGACTGTCGGTGACAGGACAGACTTCCTCAGGCAGTGGGAATGGAAGTGCATTTGACACAAGCCCCACAGAGCCTGGTGGGGATTAGGGACACCGTGAGCAACCCGCCCGAGCGGCCGGGGCGAAGAAGTCAGTGCTTACATCCCCCAAACACAACATCATCACAAAAACCCAGCTCGACTCCTGGCTGTGACAAAGCTCCTGCACAGCCACGACTTCCTCCAGCTGCTCCTCCAGGAACAGAGGAAGTGCTCTGCCTCCAACAGATCAGAGTGGGCAGCAAGCTGAGCCCAGCAGCAAGGGGGTTCAGAACCCCGATTCTCTACTACCTGAGAAGCACAGGGTGGATTAGCCAACACTCAGAGCCATCAAGTTTTCCACTGGACCATCCAGCGCCAGAAGGAGACTGATTCTAGAACAGCTCAGGCTGGGATCCACGTCAAGCTTGACTGAACAAGACACCCAAACAGTGGTCATCAACCACAGACATCAATCCCTCGTCCCGTCTGGGGAGGACTTTGCACGCAGAAGACCCAGAGATGTTATGAAGGTACACAGCTATGCCTGAGGCCAGGGGCAGGAAATACTTCCTCCCTGACTCCATCCAGTCCTGCAAAAGCAGGGGAATTTGAAAAGAAAATAAAATGAAAGAGAAATCCCAGGGAAAAGGTCTGACCCCGCCGCCCTTTATGGCTTCGTGGGGAAGGAAGGGTGGCAGGAAAGGAAAAGTTCAGCTGCTGTGCTCGGTTCACACTCCTTTGAAAGGAGACTTCAAAGCCCACTAAGTGCTGAACACATGATGGGGAGTAGTGGGACTAAGCTGGAGGAGTTTACAGGCAGAAGCAGGGGATGAAATCAACAAGAGAACTCGTGGTTTTCAAGGTTCGTCGTTTGCTTTGGAATCAAATCTCTCCCTGTTACTCTGGCTCACGCTTATCAGGCAGCAGAGGGATGCAGACACCCCACCCACAGCTAACTTAATTGGAGTCAGACATCCAAACCCACTGGTCAGCTCTAAAAACACCCCTCCCAGGTTAGGCTGGGGGCTACTGCCCAAGGACGTGCCCTCCCTTTGCTGCTCTGCAGCAGCCAGCTCCACGTGGCTCTCCCCAGCAGCGACTCCAATGAAAGGAGAGTTGTTGACTCGCTGGTTCCTGCCCAAGAAGGAGGAACAGATGTGCACAACTGCACCTCTCCAGCCCACGTGCCCAGCCAGACAGGAAACCAGGCAGTCCACAGCCACGGGCTGGCCGCAGCACAGGCACGGCACCGGCAGCTACGGGCACCGCGCTGGCCTCTGCCGCAGGAAGATGCATCTAACCAGCCCCGATAAAAGCCACCACTGCTCACACGATCCTCAGGCAAAGGCTTCCTAAAGCTCCTCCGCTATCTTGTGACCCGGTGGTCACCAGGATCCTGCAGCCAGCTCTCACAGACCGGATCCCGAGTGAAAACGGGCAGTGCTGACAACCAGCACCTCTACCTGGAGCCAGCAGTGAGCCCCAGGAGCAGCTCCAGCAGCAGGAGCTGCCTTGGCCCTTCTGCTCAACAGCTGCTGAAGAGGAAGGATAAGGACCAGAGTCAGCAGGTCCCATGGCCAACACTCGTGATGCCACCCAATGCTGAAACAAGTCACTCCAGCTCACCGACTTGCCAGAGCGATTCCCAGCCCCGGGTGTTATGTCAGGGGCAGGAGAACGGGCACCCCAGACCCACCCTGGAGGAACCCGAGCACAAACCAGACCTTATGTCAGGGGCAGGAGAACGGGCACCCCAGACCCACCCTGGAGGAACCCAAGCACAAACCAGACCTTATGTCAGGGGCAGGAGAACGGGCACCCCAGACCCACCCTGGAGGAACCCAAGCACAAACCAGACCTTAGCAGGCAACTGTAAGCCTCAACAGAAGTTTAACCTGCCTGTTCCACGCGTGGCTTCGCACCCAAACTTCTCCAAGCCACGCTGATGTATTTCATGGCCAAGGAGCTTCCTTACAGACCGAGGCTGCTGTGCTTCTGCGCCTCAGGTTTGCTTTGATTTCTAAACAAATCCCCAGCACGGAGGAGAGCAAGGAAACTCGCTCACCTTTGTAAACAAACTGGGCCAGCTGATCTTTCGAGGTCCCTTCCAACCCCTAATGTTGTGTGAGAAGGCTCCTCCAGCCCAGGACAGCAGGTGACATCAGAGCAGACAGGGTACCGCCGCCGAAGCCAAATCGCTGCCGTGTTCGGCGCTCAGAAGGGGGCACAAAAGCATCACACACGCGCACCCCGCTGCTGCTCTTCAAGGATTTTTAAGGCAGCAGAGTTATAAATGATCAACTGTGAGCGAGTGCCTTCCAGCACTTGGAAGCAAGACAGATTTTCATCAAGGAACAGCAGCGGCGGGCAAGCGTACGTGTTGCCTTTTCATCTCGCTGCTAGCCACCCACTAGAACCTCAATAGCTTCAACCCCTGCAGCACATATCTTAAAACAACGGCCTCCAGGCGCCCTGGACTTCCCAAGGAGAGAGGGATGACCCACCAGGGCCTCAGCCAGGGAGGGGTTTCTGCCAGGGTCACCCTAAGCAGAGCAGGGAAGAATGCTCTGCGCTCACAACCTGCCACTTCTGGCTCAGGAAGCAATTTGCATCACCAGAGAGGTGTCAGACCCTTGCAAAAGCCCAAAGAAAGCATTCTCCTGGGCTCTGCTTTGAAAGGGGAAGGCTGGCCAATTGAGAAGGGGGGAAGGAATGAGCACAAATGACCGTGCGGGTGCAAATCAGCAGCGTGAGCCCCCTGCAGAGCCCAGGAGCAGGGCAGGGGCATTGGACTAGACGGTCTTTCGGGGTCCCTTCCAATCCCTGATGATTCCATGACTTGGTCTAGGGGATTCTGCTGTGGCAGGGGGATTGGACTAGGCGGTCTTTCGGGGTCCCTTCCAATCCCTGATGACTCTCTGACTTGGTCTAGGGGATCCTGCTGTTGCTGATCTTTCGAGGTCCCTTCCAATCCCTAACGATTCTAACTGGCACCCAGCAACAGAGTCAGGGTAGCCACTGAAGAGTTAATTGTGCTGAGGGAGGTCAAAAGGGCTCCAGAAGGAAGGGGATGGAGTGAGGGAGGGAAGCACTGCCAGAAGGTCTCTTTGCCTTTGGGAGAAGGGGATGGTATCTGCAGCCTTGCTTCCACAGAATCACACAACATCAGGGATTGGAAGGGACCTCGAAAGATCAGCCAGTCCAATCCCCCCAACACAGCAGGAACACCTAGATCCAGTCACACAGGAACACATCCAGGTGGGTTTGAAACATCTCCACAGGAGGAGACTCCACAACTCCCCTGGGCAGCCCGTGAACCTTCAGTGCTGTGAACCTCAGCACCCAGCCAGTGCCAGGAAAGCTCCAGGCAGGGGGGTTGGACTGGATGATCTTTCAGGGTCCCTTCCAATCCCTAATGATTCCATGATTCTATGACCTGGTCTAGGTGATCCTGCTCTGGCAGGAGGACTGGACTGGATGATCATTTGAGGTCCCTTCTGATCCCTAATGTTCTGGGATTCTGTGATGTGAAATCTCTCCTTATTACTTCTGATTCCCTCCAAGGCTCCTTTCACTCTGAAAAGGGGTTTGTTTTTGTTTCAGGTGACCCAGCAGAAATCCCAGCACGTGAGGACAAGTGTGCAAAGAAGCAGGAGCAGACTCTGCTGACCCCTCCAGCTCCTGCAGGACTTGCCCCACGCTTCAAAAACGCCTGTTACCAACAGAAAAGCCCAAACCCCAACCCCACGGCAGCAAACAACAAAATCCCCTTTGTACAAGCGACCTGATTCTGCATTCTTTAACACTAAAATTTAACTAATACCCCCAGCACAAGACATGCCCTGGTTTTTTTAATTGTTATAGGAGAAATCACATGGGGCAGCTTAGCAGCTCTGTGGACTTTCCCAAACACCACCGTAAACACACAACGGGTAATTGAGGAGGGTTTAACACATGAAGAAAAGCCTTTAGGAGGCCCTGGGAAAGGGAACATCAATCATGGCAGGGATGATCTTCATGCTGCTGTTATGAAACCTTCACAAACCCTGGTACCTCCCAATCATTACCTTCCCCACAGCACTGATCCAACAACACAAGGCAGAAGCCACCAGCTCTCTCAGCGCAGAGCCAAGCCAGGCTGGGAGCGGAGTCCCATGAAGCAAAGAGCCCCTAAACATTCAGCTACGTTGGTTTGGTTTTTAACTCTGCAGTTGGGGTGTTTCTCTTGTTGGGGTATTTTCCCCCCTCTTTTCAGTACATCACCAGCACCTCTCCCACTGGACACCAAGGGGTTTTCAATTCCACATGGCTGGCTCATACGGTGCTTGGCGTCATGGCTCCACACACCGCTACACCGCCGCTTCCACGAGGAGCCACGCAGCGCGGCACCGGTGGGCTGAACCTGCTGCTCACACAGTCCCCTGCCACCAGCTTTAAACCACTTCTCCCTGTTGACTTGCACCCACAGCTCTGCAGCCTCGTCTCCTCATCTTGTGTGGGAATGCTGAAATATCCCTGGGTGACTGGGGTGCGCACCAGTGCCACGCGCCAGTTTAGCCAGGGTGACTGGGCTGTGCACCAGTGCCACACACCAGTTTAGCCAGGGTGTGCACCAGTGCCACACACCAGTTTAGCCAGGATGACTGGGCTGTACACCAGTGCCACGCGCCAGTTTAGCCAGGGTGACTGGGCTGTGCACCAGTGCCACACACCAGTTTAGCCAGGGTGTGCACCAGTGCCACACACCAGTTTAGCCAGGATGACTGGGCTGTACACCAGTGCCACGTGCCAGTTTAGCCAGGGTGACTGGGCTGTGCACCAGTGCCACACGCCAGCCAAGCTCAGTTCACAGTAGACTAGTGACTGGAAGTGGCCTCGGAAGATCATCTAGTCCAATCCCCCCATCCCAGCAGGTTCCCCAACAGACTCCCAACAACATCTAAGAGGGGTAAAATGTCAATTACACCGGCTGTCTCTCAGCCTCTGGCTTTGCAAATTCAAAGACAGCAACGCTTGGATTCCAAACCCTTTGGGTCAGGCACTGCCTGAAGAGCATCAACCGCTTCTGTTTCACAAGCAGCTCCTCCAGAGCCCTGGCCCCGAGTGCTCACCCTGCACCGTCAGCAGAGGAGGCAGCCCCCACTGGAGCAGGAGAGCCCTGGAGAAGAGGGTCACTCCCCCGGCAGCCCCATGGGCTCAGCCTCCGAGCGCATTGTTCCACTCCTCTTGCAAAAGAGCCCCCCGTGGCCCTCGGAGCTCCACCAGAACCTCGCTAGCCAGTGCCTGCTGGTCTCCAGACACATCTCTGGAGCTCTACAAAAGCCACATTTGCAAACAATGAAGGCAGGGACCTAGTCCCATCCATCACAACCGCAGCAAAGCTCAGCTCCACTCAAGCCTGCTCTCGATCCGAGGGCTCCTCACGAACGCCACGCAAACACGGCGCGTAACAACACCACAACAACCGCGAGCCACCGCGGCCACAACCTCCCGCTCCAGCCCCGTAGGGGAACCCGCTGCTTCTCAGCTTCACTGGCCGGGGCTCTGCGAGGAGACGGTTAAACCAGAGCCCCGGGGGGACAGGGCACGAAGCAGCCCTCCTGCAGTTCCACAGCCACACGCTGATACCCTCAAGACGCCGCGCACTCCGGCTTTAAAAGCTTTCACCGCCGATGCCCTGCTTGAAACCTGAACTGCCTGGCAACAACGGCTCTCTGTGTGCCTAAAATCCTATTATCGATCCTCCTACTTACCTTGGGCTGTGCTCGTCGGGGAAATGCAACTTTAGGGTCAATCTGAGGAAAAAGAAAGGGGAAATCAACAAGATAGCTTTTGCTGGCCATTGCTATAACTTTTTTTTTTTGCTTTTAAATCACTGAATTATTAATCCCTCATTTCTCAGGCTTCTAATTCAGCTCGCCGGGTCAGCCAGAACTACTCTGGAGCCCAGGATGGGTTTGGATGCTGGGGGTTGGCAAGGGGAGGGAGCTGGGAAAAACATCTGCCCTGGGCACCTCCTACGTCCTTCTGGGGAGCAAACTCTGCTGGGAGCTCTGTGGGTGCTGCCTCCACAACCACAAGTGCCTGTGTTAGACGTTACCTGCGGGCTGCAAAAGCAGCACCAGCACTGCTGATCTGAACCTCAGGGGTCTGACACCTGCTCCTTCCTTCAGCTGCCTTTGGGGTTACTGTTTCTGCTTTGTTTTGTCAACTCACAACAAAGACAGGCAAAGCACAGAGTCACCTGGTTCACATCTCCACTCCTAAAGCTAAAGCATCGGGACCGCAGGGACTGGTCTGGTCTGCTCACCCCCAGAGACCTCAGGTGAGCTGGGAAGGAGCCTTTATGGGAAGGGGTGGGACCAGAGGAGAACCAGACACAAACAAAACACACAGGCTGCTTGAAACCAGAGGAATCCCAGTTCTTAAAAAGAGGGGTTAGCTAAAGTACTCTTGAATGAAGCAGGGCCACCACAGAGCCAAAAAAGGCATCAAAACTGAAATGCAGATGTCGGCTTTGCCCCGTGCTCCCTGGTTTTAAGGGGATGCAGCCCTGACTCCCACTGCGCTCCATAAATGACAAAGTGTGTCCACTCTGCAATTCCAAAAATGCCAGTTCTGCAGTTTTAAAAACAACTTCCACACGGGTCATCTTTAAAAAGCAACTCTACTGCTTGAAAAAAACTCCTCTTGGAATCAAAAAGTCACCGCTGCGGAGGCTTGGCTGCGCGTAGATGGCAGGGCTTCACCCACCCTTCAAACCACTGCCCGGCTCCGTGTGCTGCCGCTCTCACCCCTGGATTGAGCAGCATCTGCAGCAGACAGGTTCTGGCTGGGGAGGTCTGGAGAAGGATGTGCTGAAGGACCTCAGCTGTGCAACCTGCTTCCCCCCAAAACAGCTACGTGCTGCCGCTCTCACCCCTGGATTGAGCAGCATCTGCAGCAGACAGGTTCTGGCTGGGGAGGTCTGGAGAAGGATGTGCTGAAGGACCTCAGCTGTGCAACCTGCTTCCCCATAGAACTGACGACACTACTCCTGGCTGTGCTAAGGCAGAGGCTTTACCTAGCAGTTTGGGGTTGAGTTTTGTTGGGGTTTCCCCTCCCCAAGCTAACCCCCCCGAAACATTTCTGTTTGGTCTCGTTATTCTAGTGATGATAAATATCCCTGTCACCAATAAACAACCACGGGCCTCTCCCAAAAGGCAGTTTTTCCTCTATTAATTTGTCACAAACTTCACCAACGCTCGGCGTGTGACCAGTAAAACCGATTCGTCGGCACCAGCCACGAGCGCCGGCTCTGGTTTTTAGGACACACCTGAGAAATGAGCGATTACATGCCACTTCATTGTTCAGAAAAGCATAACAAGGAAAATTATGTCTCTAGAAAACTACCCTTCTCAGAGAGATTAACATGAGCTACAAATATATTCAGCACCGACTAGGCATCTGTCTACTGGGGAAATACAACAGGTACGGATTTGCCACCGCGATGCCCCAAGGTGGAGGCAAATCTGCACCAGCTCTGCGGCGACTCCGGGAGCGACAAAGCTTCCTCCACACAGAGCACCAGTACCCCCCCAGAAGGACACCAGAAGGACCTTGCTCTAGGTGGTCCTGCTCTGGCAGGGGGATTGGACTGGATGATCTTTGGGGGTCCCCTCCGATCCCCGGTGCTCTGTGGTGCCGTGACATCGCTGCAAGGTCCTACCGGCACAGAGAGTTGGGAAGAGCCACCAACACGTTCAGGTTTGAAGGTCACTTCAAAGAGCAGCGAGTTCTTTGCACCACAGCGACGATGGCCCCTCTCTCTGGAAGGGCTGGGTGTTCTCTTCCTGCACAAACACCCCTCTTGGGAACAACTGCCCCCCAACCCCAGCGCTAAGCGATCGACGTGGCAAATCCGTACCTCCTGCACGTCCCTGGCAACTATTTAAAACAACCACCTAAAGATAAAACAAGGCAAATGAAATCAAATCAAATCAAATCAAATCCAGGACAATGGGATGAAAGAAAGAAATAACCGAAATGAAAGGCAGAGAAAATAAAATGAAATAAATAGGAAATAAGGGAAGGGAAGGAAATAAGGGAAGGGAGTGAGTGAAGGTGATAAGTGGGTGAAGGGGGAATAAGTGAGTGAAGGGAATAAGAGAGTGAAGGAAATAAGTGAGTGAAGGGAGTGAAGGAAATAAGTGAGTGAAGGGAGTGAAGGAAATAAGTGAGTGAAGGGAGTGAAAGAAATGAGTGAGTGAAGGGAGTGAAGGAAATAAGTGAGTGAAGGGAGTGAAGGAAATGAGTGAAGGGAGTGAAGGAAATGAGTGAAGGGAGTGAAGGAAATGAGTGAGTGAAGGGAGTGAAGGAAATAAGTGAGTGAAGGAAATGAGTGAAGGGAGTGAAGGAAATAAGTGAGTGAAGGAAATAAGTGAGTGAAGGAAATAAGTGAGTGAAGGGAGTGAAAGAAATAAGTGAGTGAAGGGAGTGAAGGAAATAAATGAGTGAAGGGAGTGAAGGAAATGAGTGAGTGAAGGGAGTGAAGGAAATAAAGGAGTGAAGGGAGTGAAGGAAATAAGTGAGTGAAGGAAATAAGTGAGTGAAGGGAGTGAAAGAAATAAGTGAGTGAAGGAAACGAAGTAAACAAATGAAATAAACAAGTAAGAGAAACAGCGTAAATAAAACCAACTAAGTAAATAAAAGGAAACAGGAGAAAAAACAAACTTCTACGGAAACAAAATGAGTTAGTCAGGTACAAGTCTACTTACTGTATCTACAAGTCCTCTAGGAAAATGACTCTAAGACTAAGTCTGACATGAATGGCCATTACCTAAGCAAAGCTTTTAACGTAACTGTAAACAAGAGCGACGTGTTTCCATGCCAATACCCAACCGATCTGCCTCCTGCGCCGAACACGTTGAAACAGAGTCAAATGCTATGTTATGCTGGAGAACAGTTACTACAGTTAACTCTACACATCCGCGGCCGGAGGGGGAACCGGGCCAGGTCTGTGGTTTGGTTTTTGTCCCTTGGAAGCTGAGCTACTGACTGGAAGGTCAGGTTGTGATTTCTGATTGATCCGGTCATGATCACACAACCCATCGATCAGTCAATCAAGAGTGCCTGTCACCCCTCCCCCAGGGAAGAGCAGAGGAACACACTGCAGGGACTGGACCGGGATAGAGGGAAAGAGCTGGGGGAGGTCCTCCCCGGGGTTGCTGCGTGTGTTTTTGTGCAAAGCCCTGCTTCACGGCATTGTCTGCCTTCCTCTTATCTCAATCCATCTTTACAAAACACGCCCAGGAGGTAGCTGTCCGGGAGAAGTCCGGAGAGTTTACTCTCAGGAGCACAGCGGGATCAGTTATCTCCCCGTATCTGATCAAAACTAAAATCAAATGATTAAGGCACGCGAAAGCTGCGTGTCCAGGCGAGCCCGGCACAACCTGCAGGGCGAATTAACACCCTGGATTCCACCTGCTTCCACCCCGGCGTCGCCGGGCTTTCTGTCTTCAGATCGATTACGTGCTTTTCAAACAACCAGCCACAGGCTCCAGTTTGCTCCCTGCTTCGTCTAGGCTGCGCTTCGCTACGGTCTCCAGCGTGCGGGCACCGCACGAGACGTTCCAGCACCGAGGCCACGCTCACGTCAAAACGGAACCTTCAAAGCCCCAAAGGGCAGTTGGGGCGGCGGACACGGTCGGTCCGTCCAGCGCGAGCTCTGAGCCAGACAGTTGCACCAACGCGATCCTTCCCCTTCCCAACACGCAGCCCCCTTCAGAGAGATCAGCACCAGAGCGATCGTGACCTCTACCAGTGTCCTTCCCGCTCGTCTGCCGAGGCTCCGACATCGCACGGGGAGTCGGAGGCACAAAACTTGGTCGTTGCCATCACAGGGCTTGGGGTGGGGGGGAAGATCTGGACCCAGAGCTACCCGCGCCGGAGACCTTTGGTCTGACCCCTGCTGTATCAGGTCAGGGGGCAAAGCGACACGTGGGTTCTCCGCTTAAAAAAATAACAGCTACCAAAAAATGGGGGGATTACTAAAAGTCTTAAAAAATACAGACGAACCGGATCTCCTCAGCATTTTCCTTAAGTGAACCTCCGGAAACCGAGCAAAACGCTCCGGGAGAAACAACAGCCGAGGACTCGCGCTCCTCTCCCCCATGTGCCCCCCGCGCCGGAGCCCTGGCACAGGGACGTGTGTGTGTGAGAACAGGGATGTCCCGTGGGGACCCGGACGGCGGCTGAGGGGGGATCGCCCCCAAAAGCGACTTTGGGGAGCGGCGTTTGGGGTCCGCCGGCGGAGCGGCTCCCACGGCGGAACGCACGCACCGATAAATAAATAATCAATCGAAAGCAGCCGAAAGTTCCCCTGCGCAGAGTGTTCTACAACGAGGTGAAACTGGGGATCTCACTCGCTCCGGGGTTTTCTCAATGTCACCGCTCGGCAAAACACAGGGAGGCTGTGGGGGAGGAGCCAGCGGTCAGGGAGGGCAAATTCGGATTTAAAAAGGCAAAAATAATAACGAGCAAAGTTCCCGGGTTCTGTAAGTCAAAGGCAGCCTCTAGGAATCGAGAGCAAAACCACGAGAAAAGGACAAAGCCGGGCGCGCAAGGTCCCGGTTCAATGACAGCCTGACGCCGCCCCGCACAGCCCGGCGGCTGCGGGGGCACGGCCACGGTCCCCGCACGCCCGTGGGAGCCGGAGCAGCCCCTTCCCCACGCAGGACCTACCGTCTTGGAGTCCAGCTCGTGGTGGGGCTGCGCCAGGACTTTGTCTACACTGGCCGGATCGGCGAACGTAACGAAGCCGAAGCCTCTGCGAGAGACAAAGAAGCCGGGGAAGGGGATGGGGAAGGGGATGCTGAGAACCGGAGACGGCGACTCGCGGCCCCAAGGCGTCGATTCCTCCCTCCTCCCGAAGCCCCGGTTCCACGGAGGGGAGGGCTGGTTAGGGGATGGGCTGGGGGAGCCGCACAGCCCCAGCCTCGCTCTCCCGCTTTGTTCGCTGCTCCCGGCCGGGGGGCTGCGGCGCCGCGAGCGGGAGAACCGCCGCCACCACCACCACCACCCCCGGGGAGCCCCCTCGGGGCCACGCGTGGGGCGCGACGGGGATGGGACGCAAGGGATGGCGGTGGGATCGGAGGGTGCGGGGTGGGCG
>VXBP01003994.1:72191-122450 GCA_013400115.1 Rhinopomastus cyanomelas
CATGGGGGCGGGGCCCCGCAGCCGTCGCGTGGCCCGGCCGTGACGTCAGCGCCGCGCGCGCCCCGCGGGCGACGGAGAGTGGCTTTCGGGCTACTGGCGCCGGGCGCCCTCCGCTCCCCGCACACACTCGAGCAGCCCCTCTGCAGCCCCTCGGCAGGGCCCGGCCGGGGTCGGACTGGTGCCGGGCGCTGGGCAGAGGGAAGCCGGTCGCGTTGTTTGTTTCATTAACGTGCGGGGACGTTGCGGGGACCGAGGAAAATCGGGGGGTGCCGCGAGGTGCCGCTGAACCGGGCCCCTCGGGTGGGCATCGGACCCCCACCCCCGGCCCTCCCCTGGCACCGCATCCCTCGCCGAGAACCTGCAGCTCCGTAGGGCTGCTCGGGGAGAGCGGCTGCCGCCCTTTGCGCCCTGGGTTCCCACATCCCAGTGACCCCCGATGCCAGAGCTGCCCCCGTCGCGGGATCCCCACATCCCAGCGTCCCACGACCTTGGTTTTGCTCCCGCATCCGTGGGTTTGGCATCACAGTGCTCCCATGCCCTGTGGTTCGCACGGGGCTCCCGTATCCCACGGCGTTCCCGCAGCCCAGGTTGTTGCCACATCCCGGTGGACCCCATTTCCCAGGGTTCCTGCATCCCAGTGTCCCCACGTCCTATGGATCCCCACTGGTGCTTCCATGACCCAGGACTCCTACATCCTGGTGCCTCCCATCTCCCAGGATTCCTGTATCCCGATGCTCCCATGTCCTGCAGCTCTGCGGTGCTCCCGCATCCCAGTGTTCCCTCATCCCAGTGCCCCACGTCCTACAGTTCTGCGGTGCTCCCGCATCCCAGTGTTCCCGCATCCCAGTGTTCCCTCATCCCAGTGCCCCACGTCCTACAGTTCTGCGGTGCTCCTGCATCCCAGTGTTCCCTCATCCCAGAGCCCCATGTCCCCGGGCTCCCGCATCAAATGCCCTTCCCGGCAGTGACAGGACCACGGTGTAAATCAGGGTGCCCACAGCTCTGCGGGGTCAGACCTGCCAGAGCCCCAGGGGGGTTCAAACCAGTCCTTTTCCCTTTAGACCTGGGCTGTTTCTCACCAGAACCACCGGGAAATCACGAGGTGGCTCCGGGGTCATTCACCCCGTTAACCCCGCGGAGCACAGTGCTGGATTTTAAAGGGGTTCCAGAAGGAGGGAGGCAGATTGAGGCTGATTGCAGCACCAGGGGAAAAGTGTGGTTTGATTTCTGTGCATTAAACCCCACTCTGCTGTTCTCCCTCCCATCAGTGACCATCTCGGGGCGACGGGCTTTGGAGAGACTCCATTGGTACCTTCTGAGCCGCTCCCCCAGTTTTGCTGTCAGTCCCGGACCTGCTGCTGAGGTTTGTTACGGGGTCCGGTTCCGCGGTGGGTTTGGGTTCCCTGGGTGAGGTTCACACACCCCAGCAGGGACGCACCGTGCCGGGTGTCTGGGCGACGGCCCCTTGGTGGGAAAACCCCACTCACGACCCGTTCTGAGAACACCCAGCCAGGAAAGGGGGTGCAGGGCCGTCCCCCTCTCACCAGGGCTGCCCCCCTCTCGCCAGGGCTGCCCTCACACCTCTCCACGTGCCCCGAAAGCAGTTGCACTGCCTGTGGGGCAGAGCCCACTCCCTGAGAACGTGATTCACCCCAGGGAAGCAGCAGATGCTCCAGCGTTGGAAAAGACCCCCCAGGGGACAACTAGGAGCCGCTCCCTGTCCCTGGGGCAGCAGCCAGCCCCCAGCCCAGCCAAGCAGGGTGGGTTTGCAGAGCTGCCCTCTGCTCTCCTCTCTGCCCTGCGGTGCTCATGTTAACCCCCTGAGCAGGTCCCAGCTGACTGTCAGAAGCTGAGGGCAGTAACTGGTCAGAGGGAAGTGTCTACCTCACAGTGCAGCCAGAAGCTGGAGCGTTGATTCCAACAGCAAGGACGGTTCCTTTATTGATCCAAACCAACCCAAACTTGAGGTGGTTGCTCTGTAGACAGCAGAACTCAGAATCATAGAATCACAGGGCTGGAAGGCACCTCCAAAGGGCAGCTAGTCCAACCCCCCTACACCAAGCAGGGCCAGCACTCACCAGAGCGGGTTGCCCAGAGCCCCATCCAGCTTGACCTTGAATGGCTCCAGGAATGGGACCTCCATCCCATCTCCAGGTGACCTGTTCCAAGTTCCTCTCCAAACACCCTTCATCTCTTCCTTTCCCCACCAGGGTTGGCTACAAGAGACCTTCAAGACCACATATTCCTAGGGCACCCACTTCTCATGGACAGGTTCTGGCCCCACTGGCTTCCTTTTGGTCTGTGGCTACTCCAGAGTAGAGGCTGAGGTGCAGCAGTTAGCACAAACCTAAGTGACTCAAGAATTCATTGAAGACACTCAGCTCCTGAGACATAAATAGCTCCTGGGCTCCTAAACCAGCGGGGGCTTTCGAAATGCCCTGCCCAGGAGGAGGCTGACAGCTGACTCACTGCAGGTCCTGGTTGCCCACGCTGCAGCCACATGCCTCAGACACTTCACAAAGTCACAGAACATTAGAGATTGGAAGGGACCTCGAAAGATCATCCAGTCCAATCTCCCTGCCCCAGCAGGATCCCCTAGATCCAGTAGCACGGGAACACATCCAGGTGGGTTTTAAACTTCTCCAGAAAAGGAGACTCCACTGCCCCTGGGCAGCCCCTGCCAGTGCTGCATCACCCTCACCATGAAGAAGGTCCTTCTCACACTGATGTGGAACCTCCTCTGCTCCAGCTCACACCCACTGCCCCTTGTCCTGTCACTGGGTGCCCCTGAGCAGAGCCTGGCTCCATCCTCCTCACACCCACCCCTCACATCTTGATCAACATCCATGGGGTCACCCCTCAGTCTCCTTTTCTCCCAGCTCCAGAGCCCCAGCTCCCTCAGCCTCTCCTCATCAGGGAGATGCTCCCCTCCCTCCATCATCCCTGTGGCTCTGCTCTGGGCTCTCTCCAGCAGCTCCGTGTCCCTCTGGAACTGAGGGGCTCAGAACTAGACACAACATTCCAGATGCAGTCTCACCAGGGCAGAGTAGAGCAGGAGGAGAAACCTCTCTTGCTAACCAGCCTGGTTCTGATCCACCCCATGACGCCACTGGCCTTCTTGGCCACCAGGACCCACTGCTGGCTCCTGCCCATCCTGCTCTCCACCAGCACCCACAGGTCCCTGTCTCCTCTGCTGCTCTCCAGCAGCCCAGCCGGGCATCTCGTGGGTGATGCCGAGCGGCCGCTCCCCGCTGACGCTGCCTGGCGAAGGCGCCCACCTCCCCGGTGCCGGGGGAGGCGCGCGTGTCCGCTTTCTGCGCTCCATAAATTCAGCCTCCTAATGAAAAGGATCCAAATCTTTACTGAATAATTCATTTCCCCCACGCAGGGAGGAGATAATGACCCATCCATCCGTTGGTAAGTCCTCGGGATTGATCGGCCGCTCGGTGGGTTCTGAAAGTCCCGGCTGACGGAGGTGCCGCCAGCGGTGAGATGGGGCTTCACCCGACAAACATCACTGCGGGTGGCGGGGAGCCAGCAAATCAAAGGTGGTTTTGAATGCAGAATCATTAAGGGTTGGAAGGGACCTCAAAAGATCATCTAGTCCAACCCCCCTGCCAGAGGAGAAATGTCAGGGCAAACCACTGCTCCTCTGTGCTGCTCCCACAGCCCCAGTGACACCCCAGAGGCACAGCTTTGCCAAGCCTGGCTCGGAGGAAGGAAGAGATGCCCTCATGGACTCTGGTTCCAGTCTGGCTGGCTTGAGGTCAGGGAAGGTTGACCTGACACTTCTCCAAAGAGCTGGGAGAAGACTTTGGACCAGTCCCCAGCACTGATGTTCGCAGCCAAACTTCGGACTATAGTGGGTCAGATAGGTTTTATTGGGTTGTCCATCCTTTAGCACCCACCTGCAGCTCCTAGTGGGGAGCTCCACAGGTCTCTCCCAGTCCCTCTGCGACCAGTGGGTGTCAGGAGGATGGAGCCAGGCTCTGCTCAGGGGCATCTAGTGATAGGACAAGGGGCAGTGGGTGTGAGGTGGGACAGAGGAGGTTCCACATCAATGTGAGAAGGACCTTCTTCACCGTGAGGGTGCCAGAGCCCTGGCAGGGGCTGCCCAGGGAGGTTGAGGAGTCTCCTTCTCTGGAGATGTTTAAGACCCTCCTGGATGTGTTCCTGAGTCACTGGATCTAGGGGATCCTGCTGTGGCAGGGGGACTGGACTGGATGATTTTTTCAGGTCCCTTCCAACCCCTAATGTTCTATGATTCTGTGAACACCAGACCCACAGGCTGTGGGACCTGCAAGGACCCAGGGCTGGGCTCTGCCGAGGGAAAAGCCAACAAGTAGCTGCTTGCATTTGGCCACTTGCAAGTCACTTAAAAACAGGGTGGCCCATCCCTGAATGGAAATCGGTTGCCCAGAACCCCTACTTCCGGGGCAGAAACACCAGCTGACCCCAGCACAAAGGCAGCTCCAGCCTTTCCCGGTGGCTCCGAAGTGCCAGACAAGCGTGGAGCTACTTCAACGCCCTGCTAATGGGGACATCACGACCTTGTTAACAACATCGGGGTTTTCATCTCCATCGAGAAAACAGCAGTTTCCACCTGCTTAAAAATAAGAAGAAAACATCAGCCCCATCCTCCCGAGGACAACGAGAGGCTGGGGCGGGGGGTGAAGCTCTGTGAGGAAGGATTTCAAAGCTGGCTTTGTTTTCACCGGCTTTGAAATCAACAGGCAGCCCTGAGAGTTGTGTTTTGCAGAACCAGAGGGTTTAATTCTAGTTACTACTTCGAGGCACCCACCCTGAAACTTCCACCAGACCTCTCTGAACACCCCCCTCCCGCCTGCTTCAGATGTGTGGGGACCGCAGGGTGCGGCTCAGTGAGGAGGAGGTGCAGGTCCCTGGGCAGCTTCCCGTGCTTGATCCAGCTCAGGTGAACCTCTTGCAGACAGCTCTGCTTCATCCTGAGGAGGGGTTTCACGGGAGCACAGAACATCAGGGATTGGAAGGGACCTCAAAAGATCAGCCAGTCCAATCCTAACGCTAACCCAGTCACACAGAACACGTCCAGGTGGGTTTGAAACGTCTCCAGAAGAGACTACACAACCCCTTTGGGCAGCCCCTGCCAGGGCTCTGTCACCCTCACTGGGAAGAAGGTCCTTCTCACACTGATGTGGAACCTCCTCTGCTCCAGCTCACACCCACTGCCCCTTGTCCCATCATTAGATGCCCCTGAGCAGAGCCTGGCTCCATCCTCCTTCACATCTTGATCAACATCCATGGGGTCACCCCTCAGACTCCTCTCAGCTCCAGAGCCCCAGCTCCCTCAGCCTCTCTTCAGCAGGAAGCTGCTCCCCTCCCTCTATCACCTCGTGGCTCTGCGCTGGACTACATCCCCGTGGCTAGAGTTACCCCATGAATCCATCACCTTCCCTCTACCCCAAACGGGGCCGTCTAGCTTGTCCCTCCTGAATGAAGGACTGGGAGATGAGGTGACTTGGTGGGGTGTGAGCAAACAGGACTGGACTCGGGGTCACCTCAGTCCTGAGGGGATCCACATCTGCAGGAGCTACCTGCCCCGGTGGGAGAGGCACCATCTGCTTCTGTCTCTCTCCAGATACGTGTCCCCTGTGATTGGCCAAATCTCCAAGCAATCAGCCAAACGTGAGCTGAAACCTCAGGCAGCCATGGAAGACCAAGAGGTTCTCCCCATTCCCTCCACCCGAGACCCAGCCAGCAGAAGTAGCATCTGTGGATGGCATTAGGTGGCCATAGCTAGGCATTGGGTGGCCATCTGCAGCTGTAAGGCAGCCCTCGCTCTCACTGAGGCAGGAGTAGAGCAGCTCCCTGGAACCACACAGGAGAAAACACCCAAAACCAGTGGGGCTACTGGTGACAACAGACATGGGAACATAGGCTGGGTTGAGCTGGAAGGCACCTCCAAGGGTCATCCAGTCCAACGCCCCTACAACAAGCAGGGCCAGCACTCCACAGACCAGGTTGCCTAGAGCCCCAGCCAGCCTGACCTTGAATGAGTCCAGGGATGAGACCTCCACCTCCTCTCCGGGCGGCCGGTTCCAGGGATCCCCCAGCCTCAGACTCAAGACCTTTTTCCTCCTGTCCAGCCTCACGCTGCCCTTTTGCAGCTTCACACCAGGACCCCTCATCCTATCACCCCCTGCCCTCGGGAGCAGCCTTCCCCAGCCCTCTGCCAGCCCCTCTCAGGCACTGGAGGGTCACTAGAAGGTCCCCCTGGAGCCTTTTCCTCAGCTGAACAGCCCCAACCCCCTCAGCCTGTCCCCAGAGCAGAGGGACTGCAGCTCTCTGAGCATTTCCACGGCCTCCTCTGGTCCAGCTCCAACAGCTCCAGGTCCTTCTTGTGCTGGAGGCTCCAGAGCCAGACGAAGTCTCCCCAGGGCAGAGCAGAGGGGCATCTCCCACCCCTCCCAGCACCACCAGCCTCTGGGCTCCCAGCTCCGCGCGGGCGACCGCTAACGAGCGCACGACGTCTTCCAAGCCGCAGCGGGAGGGTCCGCGCTCCTCCTGCATCAGCCGACCCGTGTCAGCGTCTCATTCTGCAGCCCCGTGGGGTTTTTAAGTCCAAGAAGCACAAAAAAACCCACCCCGGAGCTTTCAAAGCTTTAATGGGCTTTGAGAGCAGCATGGAGGGTTCTCTCTGCCGCGGGAGAGGTTAATGATCTCCCTCTGCTCCAGCACTGAGCTGGACATTGTCATAAATAACCACAACAAGATGGGAAGCGCCGCCTGGAGCCGCCGCGCGGGAGCAGGTAGGGCTGCCGGTGCCTTTCCAGTAGCCGGGGCAGCTGCTGGGTGGGGAACTCTCCGAGCGAAGGCGCTCAACTAGAGAGCCAAGAGGCTGCGATGAAAGCGCCGCTGGAACACAACCAGGCGCTGGCTCCCGGCGCGGCGTCTCACGGAGCTCTGGGCACCTCGTCCCTCTCCTTCTCCCCACGCAGGCGTTTTGGCCGGCGGGAGTGAAGAGACCCTTCCAAAGCTGGGGAGCAGCCCTGTTTGGGTTGGGAGAGATCAGGCTCCTGAGCTACTCAGCCCTGGCATCGCACCAAAGGTGAATGTGGTTTGGTGTTGGCAAAGCCTGGTGTTGGCAAAGACAGGAGAACCATAGAATCATAGAACCTTGGGATCTAGAACCACAGAACCATGGGGTCATAGAATCATAGAAAGATGGGATCAAAAAATCATGGGATCATGGAATTACAGAGTCATAGAGTCATGGGATCATAGAATCATGAGACCATGGAACCATGGGATCATAGAATCATGGCATCATGGAATCATAGAACCATGGGATCAAGGAAACATAGAACCATAGAATAATGAGATCATAGAACCATGGGGTCATAGAGCCATTGGATCATAGAGCCATTGGATCATAGAGCCATTGGATCATAGAGCCATAGAGTCATGGGATCATAGAACCATGGGATCAAGGAAACATAGAACCATAGAATAATGAGATCATAGAACCATGGGGTCATAGAGCCATTGGATCATAGAGCCATTGGATCATAGAGCCATAGAGTCATGGGATCATAGAACCATGGGATCATAGAACCATGGGATCATAGAACCATGGGATCATAGAGGGCTGTAGAACCATGGGATCCTAGAACCATAGAATTAGGGTATCTAGAACCATGGGATCATAGAATCATAGGATCATAGAAAGATGGGATCATAGACTCATGGGATCTGGAACCATAGAACCATGGGATCAAGGAAACATAGAACCATAGAATAATGAGATCATAGAACCATGGGGTCATAGAGCCATTGGGCCATAGACTCATGGGGCCATAAAACCACAGCATCATGGGATCACAGCATCATGGGATCATGACATGGGTTAGAATAGAATCATGGGATCATAGAACCAGAGAGTCAGAGATTCAGAATTATGGAATCACAGCATCATCAAGGCTGGAAGAACTCTCCAAGGCCATAAAGCACAACCATCAACCCAAGGCCACCCTGCCCCAGGCTGTATCTCCTCGTGTTTTTGAACCCCTCCAGAGACAGCGATTCCACTACCTCCCTGGACAACGGACCTGAAGGGCGCCTGGGCTGGTGGCCGGCAGGTTCTGCGCATGGACGATACACCCTCCATCAGAGGCATCACCCGCAGCCCCGGGGAGCGACACGACCTTACAGAGCCCAGCACAAGCCGGGGTGACAACCCAGCTGCCCCCACCCCACCAGCAGCCCCCCGTGCGCGGAGCAGGAGGCAGCAGTCAATCCATCACCGGCAGCAGGAGGCTTCCCCGGCGCAGCGTCGGCGAGGGGCGGGGGGTCGGGGTTCATATCTAGCGGCATTAATCACCTTCCCCTGGCTCTGCCCGCGCCGGACAGTCCTATTAATCAGCGGCGCATCAGCCCTCCAGCCCGGCCGCGGCCCCTTTGTGCGGGTCCCTTCCCATCACGCTCAGATAAGATTATCAGTGACGAGCGAGACACCCATTGAGTGGGTCCTGCCTGGAAGAATGGGGCTCCTCTCCTTTCTTCTTATTTATCCCCCTGTCTCGGAGATGAGCTGTTTCTTGTCTTGTCAAACCACATCCTTTCTCTCCGCAGCAGCGGCTTTAAGAATCCAATTTGTCAAGCCGGACAATCGCTTGAGAAGCCATAAAGAGCCGCGGTGACTTTATCAAAAAAAAGGAATCAGGAGGTTTTCAGTGGCAACTGAAAGGGATTTGAAAATAGGTTGCGGGGCCTCCATCAATTAATCTTCAGAGAGCCGGGGCTTTGTGAGGCTCGAGTGGCGGAGAAGTGTCAAAGGCGAGGCACTGGGCTGGAGGAGATGGGAGTCAGCGATAGTTCTCCGCGTCTTTCTCTCCCTTCTCTGCTGTCTCTGGCTCTTCAGAGCCACGGGAAGGGAACAGCTGCCCTGACAGGGCATCGTGAAGCCAACAGGGGCCGGGGTGGGGGGTCAAGCCATGGGAGTTTGGGGGGTTAAGTCAAGATGGGTTGGGTGATCAAGACAAGAGGGGCTGGGCAGTCAAGCCAAGAGGGGTTGGCTAGTCAAGCAAAGAAGGGGTTGGGTAGTCAAGCAAAGAAGGGGTTGGGTAGTCAAGCAAAGAAGGGGTTGGGTAGTCAAGACAAGAAAGGGCTGAGTAGACAAGCAAGGAAGGAGTTGGATGGTCAAGACAAGGGGGGTTGGGTGGTCAAGCAAAGAAGGAGTTGGGTGGTCAAGACAATAGGGGCTGGGCGGTCAAGCCAAGAGGGCTTGGGTAGTCAAGAAACGAAGGAATGAGGTGGTCAAGGCAAGAGGGGGTTGAGTAGACAAGCAAGGAAGGGGTTGGATGGTCAAGCCAAGAGGGGCCAGATAGTCAAGCCAAGAGGGTCTGGGAAATCAAGCCAAGTGGGGCTGGGTGGTCAAGAAAAGTAGAGCTTGGGTGCTCAAGCCAAGAGGGATTGGATAGTCAAGACAAGAAAGGGTTGGGTGGTTGATCCTAGAAAGAGCTGGGTGGTCAGGACCACTCTTTCCCGATGACATTTCCTGTGGTCATGCTCAGTGTTATCCCATGAGGATCAGACCTTCTCTCCCGTGGTTGGGTCCCTCACCGTCACTGCTGGCAGCAGCTGGATCTCTCCTCCATTGCAGGGACAACCTTCAGGAAGAGTTCGGGGGAGACCTGAGGACTGTTGTGAAGTCTGAGGGTCCAGCCACCTCCAGCACCAGCCAGGGCTCAGCTCCATCTGAGGAGGGAGGAGAGAAGGGAAGATGATGCCAAATGGCTTCAGTTGGACCCCAGAGCCTGAGCAAGGTGCTGCAAACAAGCAGGAGAACCTCAGGGCTGGCAAAACCCAGTGGAGCAGCTGCTAAACGAGGCGACCGACCAAACAGCCACAGTCCCTGGAACAGGAGGGATTTCCTCACGTGGAAGCAGATGGACTCCAGCCACCCTGAGAAACACTCGGCCAGGGTCGGGGTGCAAAGGAGCCCCGAGGAACAGGGTCAAGACCGAGAAGGACCTGGGGACAACAACAGACCGGAGAACTTGCTGCACTTGAGAAAGCAAGAGCTTGGGAAGCAGCACGACGCTGAGCGAGGAAGGACCACGCTGCCGCTCCCTGGCACCGAGCACAGGACGTGGGGAGCTCCAGATGGCTCCTGGCTTCAGGGCCACAAAGAAATGCAACGTGACAGGCGAGTGTGGGGCTGGCTAATGACACCACCACCACCAATCCCCTCAAAACAGCAGACAAATCATGAGAGGTGCCCAGCAGCTCAAAGACCTCTTCACTTGCTGGGAAGAAGCAGAGGCTGCCTGGTCCTCGCGGCGGCTGGGAGCCGGGAGCAGGGTCACGAGAGGTTCCAGCAGCTGGAGGATGACGCAGGGACCCTTCCCTCACCTCCCAGTCTGGGGGAAATAGCTCTGCCCCCAGGAAGCAGCCAGAAGGGCTGCAAGTTTGGGCTCTCAAGCCTCCCCCTGACCTGCTCCTGGACACTTCTGCACGTGGGGACCAAGGACTCCTTGCTCAGAGAAGAGCAGGAGGAGAACGCGGTGAATCGGAGCCCTGACGGCCAAAGGATGCAGCCTCCTGTTATTATTAGTAATCAATAACCAATCAATGCATCATCTAGCCCCCGGGAGGGCGGTTCTGCAGCTCTTCCATCCCAACTTGCTCAGCAGCCAGCAGGTCCCTCCTGAAAACCCACATTTGGATCTGCTCCAGAGCCTCAGAGCCACACAGTCAGAGGCCAGTTTGGGTTGGAAAAGACCTGTGAGGTCAGTGGAGCCCAACTGGTCCCCCAGCCCCATCAGGGCTGCAGCTAAATGGACGGGAGCAGCACAAGCCAGGGGTGCGAAGCGGCTCGAGCAGCAGCCTGATGAGATCTGACTGCCCTGGGGTCCTGGGACTGTGAGATGGGAAGAGACCACCTGGGCGAGGAGAAAGAGCTGCTGAAACCTCATGGTCCTATGATGGAACCTCATGGTTCTGTGATGGAACCTCATGGTTCTGTGATGGAACCTCATGTGCCAACCCTCTGCCACGGGCAGTGACACCTCTCACCAGACCAGGCTGCCCAGAGCCCCATCCAGCCTGACCTTGGATGCTGCCAGGGGTGATGGAGCAGCCACAACCTCCATGGACAACCTGCTCCAGGGCCTCAGCAGTTTCCTCCCAGTTTGAATCCAATTTGATCTGTTCCTCCCAGTCTCTGATCCAAATCTCCCCTCTTACAGCTTAAAGCCATTTCCACTGCAAAAAGCCCTTCTCCAGCTTCCCTGCAGCCCCCTTCAGGGACTGGAAGCTGCTCTAAGGCCCCCCCAGAACCTCCGCTTCTCCAACTGAACAGCCCCAGCTCCCTCAGCCTGTCCCCAGAGCAGAGGGGCTCCAGCCCTCTGAGCATCCTTGTGGCCTCCTCTGGTCCTGCTCCAGCAGCTCCAGGTCCTTCTTGTGTTGGAGACTCCACAACTGGATAGAGGTTCTGTCATAGGACCATGAGGCTTCATCATAGGACCATGGGGTTCTGTCATTTACCTGAATGAGGAGGAAAGGGGGTGTCTGGAAAGTTTGGTCCCACACAGAGAAGATGCTACTCACTGTTCCAGTCACCCCAGTTGTCCCACGGAGCAGAGCAGGGTGGAGGTCTCGGCTGCACATTCAGGGGACCATAAGGAGCTCTCAGCAGCAGCAGACAGAGACCAGGTCAGCTGGCTCAGAGCAAGAACTGGCTACAGCAGCTCGTGGGAGCTGCTCTTATGGAGGGTTAGAACTAGCACAGACCCACTCAGGGGTCCCACCACAGACCCATTGAGGGGTCCCACTGCAGACCCACTCAGGGGTCCCACCGCAGACCCATTGAGGGGCCCCACCGCAGACCCACTCAGGGGTCCCACCGCAGACCCACTCAGGAAGGACCTCAAGACATTGCAGCAGCACTAAGGAGGCTCCCAAAACAAGGGAGAAGAAGCAGCCACAGGAGCTGCGGTGGGAGAGGCACCAGCAGGCACCAGAAGGCAAACTGGGTCTCGGCTGGGACGGAGAGGAGCCTGGACTTGCCCCTCCAGGGGTTTCCCTGGCCGCAGCGAGGCTGCGAGGCAGCACTGAAGCCAAAGGCGATGCCGAACGAAGGAGCTTGCGGGCACCCAGTGGCCACCCAACGCGAAGCCAAACTGCCAGGGGCAGCAGCAGGAACCTCCGTCTGCTCCAGGCGGGGTCCGCACACGGGCAGCGCCCCGCTCCCTTCCCCACCCCGTAGCCACCAGGGCTAGCTGGTGGGGATGCTCACGCTGGCTGGGTCTGGTCTCCTTCCAGCGCAGCCAGCAAACAGGTGGGTGCTGGGGCTCCACCCCGAACATCCCCCTTCACCCCTCCGAGCCAGAACGGAAAACAAAGAGCCACGACGGCGGAGAAGCCCCCGTCGCCCCGCGGCCCGTTCCGGTCCCCTTCCGCGCAGGGAGCTGTCACTCAGGCGCCCACAACGGGTGGTCGCTCTTTGCAGCCTCCCGCCACCCTGTTATCTCCCTGAAGGCTCCTCCGGGCCGGGTGATGGAGCGATAAGGGCCGGTCCCGGCGCGGGGCTGGGAGCAGCCCTCCCGCTCCCCAACTTCTGTATCTCCCGGAATGTTTCGGTTGTTGGAGATCTTCACGCTTCGCTTTCCTGCGGTAGAGCAAATTTATCTCCATCCCCCAGCCGAGGTCTCTCCAAGCCCCGTTATCTCCTCCTCCCCCCGGACATCCCGAAGCACCGACACTATCTCGCGCTGCCGGGGATAAAGGCGGCAGCGGAACCCACGGGGCCGCTATCGGCCGCGATCCGGCCGCCAGGAGACCTTGGAAACCCCTCTGTCTGCTGGGAAACTCGCGGCTCTGCCTGGGGAGAAGCACCCGGGGCTGCCTGCAGAGCCCAGGGTAGCTGCTGGTCCCATCCAGCCGGGTAGGGACTAGGGTAGGCTGAGGGATGCTGGTGCCTGTCCCAGGGATGAGCTACAGCATCAGCACCACCAGCATCATCCTCCCTCTGCTCACCAGAATCACCACCAGCATCCTCCCTGTGCTCACCAGAATCACCAGCATCATCCTCCCTCTGCTCACCAGAATCACCACCAGCATCCTCCCCCTGCTCACCAGCACCTGCTGCCTCCCCAACCCCTGCACAGGGGTGGCTGCAGATCCTCATTGCTTGTCCTGATGTCTCTGAGAACACATGGTGGCCACTTCTGTTGTTATAGAGCCCTAGAATCACGGGGCTAGAAGGCACCTCCAAAGGGCAGCCAGTCCAACCCCCTCTACACCAAGCAGGGCCATCACTCCCCAGACCAGGTTGCCCAGAGCCCCAGCCAGCCTGACCTTGAATGAATCCAGGGATGGGGCCTCCACCCCCTCTCTGGGCAGCCGGTTCCAGGGATCCCCCACCCTCAGATTCCAGAGCTTTCTCCTCCTCTCCAGCCTCACGTTGCCCTTTTCCACCCCCACACCGTGACCCCTCATCCTATCGTCCCCTGCCCTTGGGAACAGCTTCAAGTCCATCACAAACCTCCACAACCCCCTGCTGTTCCCTGCCCATCTACACAACCAGACCCTCCACCAGAGCCTCCCCCGGCAGCTGAAGAACTGGATCAGATCCTAGGAGGGGGTCCTGGAAGATCCCAGCCAGCCACTGGCTGCAGAAACTGGAGCTGACCGGGGTGCTCGGGGGCTTTTCAAGGTCTGGGAACCCCATGGGGAGCAGCCCCACCGCACACCAGGGCTGCCCACGCTGGCGAAGGGGTTAAGGCAGCTTCTCCTGTGGCTCTGCCAGCACAGAGCATCACGCAGCAGGGACAGCTGTGTGGAGCCTCGGCGTCAGCAGTGACACTGGAAACACAAACCCCCCACTGCCAGGCAGCTCCTCGGGCTCCTCCGCCCAGCCCTCGCCCTCCCTGCCCCGGCTGGGAAGGTCCCTCGGGCAAAGGGACCCAGCAGGGGGGACGCAGTGCCGGGGGCTCTGTGCTCAGCCTTCCTCACCCTGGTGATGCCCGGAGGGGCTGGACATCACCCCCGAGCAGCCCAGCTGGGATGTGCAGCTCCAACTGGGCTGCTCCCAGTGGAGGGGTCTGTGCCAGCCAGCGGCCCTGAGCAGTGCTGGGGTTGGCAGCAGAGGTTGGGGGTTCAGGGATGGATTTTCCTCCGCTGGACCACACGGTAGTGAAATCCCTGGAGAACGAGGAGCAGAGAGCTCCTGCTGCACAGCCAGGGGACAGCCCTCCCCCAGGGCAGGAGCTGGCAGTGAACACTGGGGAACCCCCCCAAAACACAGGAACCCCAGTTCCCTCTGGCTGCTGGCAGTGCCAAGGTGCGATCAGGCAGCACCCCCTGGTGCCATCACTGCTGGCTGGCTCTGCCCACCGGCACCCCAGGCTGTGGGGTGAGGAGCTGGGACCACACTGGGGTGGGGAGGGCCGACCAAGGTCAGGTGTCACTGGACTCCCCAAGGAGGAGCCTTTGGGCTGGTGCCAGTCAGGTTGCCCCAGAGAAGGGCAACAAGAGGGCTCTTGCCTCGCTGGCCCCAGGGACACGCAGGGGCTCCTGCAGGGAGGAGGCAGAGCCGTCCAGATCAAGAGCCCAGCCCCTGCTCTGGACTGGGCTCAGTGCCCATGCAGGCACCCTTCTGCCCATCACCCAGGGGAGTCCCCGTGGACTGTAGGGAACAGGATCCTGTCCCCTGGCATCAAACAGGGCCCCCAACAAATCCACCTGCAGAGGGGTGATTTATCTGCAATCTCCAAAGGTTGGGGATCAGAAGGGACCCCAAAAGATCAGCCAGTCAGTCCAAGCCCCCTAGACTGCCTAGACCAAGCTGCACAGGAACACATCCAGGTGGGTTTTAAACATCTCCACAGAAGGAGACTCCACAACCCCCCTGGGCAGCCCCTGCCAGGGCTCTGGCACCCTCACCAGGAAGAAGATCCTCCTCATATTGATGTGGAACCTCCTCTGTTCCAGCTCACACCCACTGCCCCTTATCCTTAGATGCCCCTGAGCAGAGCCTGGCTCCATCCTCCTCACACCCACCCTTCACATCTTGACCAACATCCATGGGGTCACCCCTCTGTCTCCTCTTCTCCCAGCTCCAGAGCCCCAGCTCCCTCAGCCTCTCCTCAGCAGGGAGATGCTCCCCTCCCTCCATCATCTTTGTCTGGAGGGGAAGCCCTGGAAACTCCCAGCCCCTCTTAAAACCCCATTTCCCGGCCCTAAGCGGTCGATCAGAAGCCGAGAGGGGACTGTGCTCGCCCGCCCCTCCCTTCGCAGGGCCAGCTTTCCATCAGGACTCGCCAGCCCCTGCGCTGCAGCGGGTTATCGATCGCAGCCGGCAGCCCCGCGGTGCCCCCTCCACCCGCAGGAATCTCTCCCGCAAATCAGTGGCAGAGCCGCCCGCGCAGCACCCAGAGCCTCTGCCCAGCGCCATCCCCTGCACCCAAGGGCATCTCTGCGCCCTGGGACAGTCCCATCTCTGTCTCCTTCTGGGTTGCTCCTCCTCTGGACCCCGGCCAAAGGGGGCTAGGAACCGCAGGAGATGCGAGCCCAGCAGATAAAGGGGGAGCGCAGGAGGGAGCTGCGCTGGTGGGAGAAGCAAAAGTGGCACCAAGAGGCAAAGGAGAGTAAAAACTCCTCGAAATAAATCCTCCGAGCTCAGCCCTGCACCAGCCAGAGCCCAGCTGCGGGCACCACTCCGGACCAGTGACCCCGCGAAAGAACCCGCTCGCCCCGACGTGCCCGTCCTCACCCCCCGCCGTGATCTGCTCGGCACTGGGTGACCGCGGGGAGGGGGAGGCCAGAGGAAAGGGATCGGGGCAGCAGCCACACGGCTCCTGGTCGTGACAGGGAGCTGCTGTACGGGCTGAGAGCTGCTGGTCACAGAGCTCACGGGCACTGGCACCCCTCAGACAGGCACAAACCGATGGAGCCAGATCCACCTGCAAGGACATCAGTGTTTCCCAAAGAGAGGGGAGCAAAGGGGCTGCTGCCTGGCTTTGTTTGGCAGCACCATCAGCAACGAGGACACAGTTGCCCCTGCCACAGCAGGATCCCCTAGATCCAGTCACACAGGAACACATCCTGGTGGGTTTGAAACGTCTCCAGAGAAGGAGACTCCACAACCCCTCTGGGCAGCCCCTTCCAGGGCTCTGTCACCCACACTGGGAAGAAGCAAACCCAGAGCATCACCAGCCCCAGCCAAAAGCATCACCAAACTAGACCAGGGCATCATCAACTCCATCCCAGAGCATCAACAACCCCAACCCAGGGCATCACCAACCCCAGAGCATCACCAAGCCCAGAGCATCACCAACCCCAACCCAGAGCATCATCAACTCCATCTCAGAGCATCACCAACCCCAGAGCATCACCAAGCCCACCCCACATCCTGTACCAGATGTCCCCTGGGTATCTCCTGCAGCACCGCATTCACAACCCCAAAAAGAGGAAGAAAGAAGGAGCTGAGTGTTTAGCTCAGACCCCTCACTCTCATGCAGGGTTTAGCTCAGACCCCTCACTCTCATGCAGGGTTTAGCTCAGACCCCTCACCCTGACACCATTTTAACCATCAGTGGTACTAACTCTGGGGTCACATCAGCACCCCACGAGCTGGTGGGAACGAGCCTCAGCTTTGGGTTCTGACCTCCATCACTGAAGGAAAAGCTGGACAGCGGCCGGAGATGGACGGGAGCATCAGCTGGACACAGTAGGAACCTCCAGAGCTCCTTCTCCTGGTGAACACGGGCTGAGGAACTCGGCCAAGAGCAGGACTTCATTGCTGGGAAATGAGATGGACGATGCTCGGCTTCAGTCCTAGTGGGGAGCGGGGGCAAAGCTCTGGGTCCTCAGGTTTTGGCCCCTTTTGGAGAGACTGTTCCTTCCCTTTGAAGCAAATTGCTCTGCAAACACCAAGATGTTGGATTTGGCACCTTCTGCCAGGAAGAAGCTGCATCCTGGCTCAGGGATGGGGAAACTGAGGCGTGGAAGGGGGGAGTGGAAACAGAACCAGGAGCAAGCCCCTCACTCTGTGCTCTAACTCACCGGGAGCGGAGGGTGAGAGGCTGCAGCTAGGGAGGAGAGGGGAGGACCTGCAGGAGATGCAGACATCAGGGGCTGGGTGTCCTCCTCTAGCCATTCACCACCGCGAGCCGCAGGATTCGAGTCCCTTCCCCTCCTCACGGGGATGCTGCCTCCACGATGCGGGACCTTGACAGGTCACAGGCACTTGGTAGCCTGGGAAGGAGCAGACCTGCAGGTCAGGATTGATCTCAGGGAGGTGGATACTGCTCTGCCTGCTGGAGTAGAAACCCCACTGACCAGCTCCTACCCTTTATGGGATCCCAGATGCCTCAGCTGAGCCTCACTCGTGGGGAAACACCCTGGCTGGTGGAACAGCAGCTCCGAGAGGGTTTGCAGCAGCTCTGGGAGCCAGGAGGGGCTGCCATGCCTTGGGGAGCAGAGCCATGGAGGGGGTCACCAGAGACATGGGACATCAGGTGTCTGATCCACACATTGGCTGCTCCTCTGAGCCCTCCAGAGCCCAGAGCAGAGCCATGGAGAAGGCCACCAGAGATACAGGACATCGGGTGTCTGACCTTCATCTTGGCTACTCCTCTGAGCAGCTCCAGAGCCCAGAGCAGAGCCATGGAGAAGGCCACCAGAGATACAGGACATCGGGTGTCTGACCTTCATCTTGGCTACTCCTCTGAGCAGCTCCAGAGCCCAGAGCAGAGCCCACACAGCCCTTCAGCTCCTCTGCACATCATCTCTCCTCTCACACACCAAACCAGACCCGTGGCCACCTGGAGGGGCTTCTATTTCCCCTGTTCTCATCCCAAGACAGTCTGAGAGCAGCTGAGTCCTTCATTTGCTGGAAGCAGAGGACGTCTCACCCCCAAACTTCCCCATCTCCCCTTCCCTCACCCCAACTTCACGCAGCGAGGAGACAGGAGCTGCTCACAGCCCCCACCCTGGGGTCTCTGCACCCACCTCACTGCTCGAGGAGCCCCACCGTGCCGGCAGCTCCCGGAGAGCAGCCGGGAGGAAGCGGCCCAGGAGCGAGCGGCCGCCGGAGCCTCCCCACATCAGACAGCAGGTGCTCTCCAAGACGCAGTGGTGGCAGCAAAATCAACGACGGGTAATTGCTTTTGTGACAAGCTGCCAATTAAATTAGGCTCGGCAGAATAACAGCGCGGCAATCCACGGTGCTCCGGCGGGCACCCACACACCGACCGTAATTAAACACCGGGTCTGGAACGGAGCCGCCGCTCCGCGTGGGGACGCGCAGCCCCAGTCCGCTCCCGGCACCGCAGCCGCGCCGCGGGCTTCTTGACTTCAGTTGTGGGAGGGGAAGGAAGCAGCAGCCGTGCTGGGGGCAACCCCGAGGCAAGGGCTCCTGGGGGACCCTCCCAACATCACAGGATGTTAGGGACTGGAAGGGACCTTGAAAGATCATCCAGTCCAGTCCCCCTGCCACAGCAGGATCCCCTAGATCCAGTCATTAGGGACTGGAAGGGACCTCGAAAGACCATCCAGTCCAATCCCCCTGCCACAGCAGGACCACCCAGACCCACTTGCACAAGAACATGCTCAGGTGGGTTTTAAACATCTCCAGAGAAGGAGACTTCATGCTGCTGTTGTTGCTGCTGCTCTGGGTATCAGAGCAGTGGGGACATCCCAAAGCTCTGTCATGTCCTTGGAAGGTTTCAGATCTCCTGGTGACATCATTGCTGCTTAGGGGGCACCTTCTAGTGACCAGGCCTAGTGACCTAGTGTCTCCTTCTCTGGAGATGTTTAAAACCCACCTGGTGGTGTTCCTGTGTGACTTGGTCTAGGGGATCCTGCTGTGGTGGATGATCCCTTGAAGGTGACTGGAAGGGCAGTGGGTTTGCCCTTCTAGGACCCCCTCCTCTGCTACTCTTGGGGGGATCCATCCCTGAAAGGGGCTGGCAGAGGGCTGGGGAAGGCTGCTCCCAAGGGCAGGGAACGATAGGATGAGGGGGTCACAGTTTGAAGCTGGAAAAGGGCAGCGTGAGGCTGGACAGGAGGAAGAAGTTGTTGAATCTGAGGGTGGGGGGTCCCTTGAACAGGCTGCCCAGAGAGGGGGTGGAGGCCCAGGCCATTCAAAGTCAGGCTGGCTGGGGCTCTGGGCAACCTGGTCTGGTGGGTGCTGGCCCTGCTTGGTGTCGGGGGGGTTGGAGTGGATGACCCTTGGAGGTCCCTTGCAGCCCAACATGACTCTATGGCTGTCCCCAGCTGCCAGCATCGGGCGAGAGCTCACTGGGATGGGGCTACGGGGGTCTGTCACGGTTGTGCCAAGGCTGCTCACAGCTCCCTGGCACCACAGATGGAGCCAAGGGACACGATGCTGCCTGCTAAAATGGCTAGTAACATGCTTGTGGAAAGGAGCCAGACTGCAGCACCCAGCAGCGGGTTTGCCCCACAGCCAAGGACACTCTAGGGCTCAGCCCTCCTGGCTGGCAGAGCCACAGACAAACCTGTTAGCCAAACTGCACAAAACCCCAGGCAAGGAGCAGGGCAGCTCCTGCAAGGACTTCATTTACTGCAAAACAGGCGGCGCTTCCTCACCCCCGGCTGAGCTCAGGCTGCTGCCTCACGGGGAGGCTCCATCCCTGCCCAGGTCGCATCCGGCATCTTCTTCACCCCAGAGCCCCCGGGCTGAGAGTCGCTCTTCCACGGGCATTTCTGGTGCTGCAGAACCAACACCCTGCAAAGGCCTCTGATCCCAATTCATTAGAGAATTAATTCATGGAGAATTAATTTAGAGTAAACGAGGCAGCGGGGAGGAACCGGCACCGGCCCGAAAGCAGCCCCCCGTCACCTGCCGTCCCCTCTCCCACCGTGGAAATTCCACGTCGCGCTCCGACGCTGCATCAGCTCAGGGTAAACAGCCCCAGCTGTCTGCCCAGCCACCCCACAGCCCTCAGGAAGGGCAACCACAGAGCCCCATCGTGGCAAGCAGCCCCCCGCAAGCAGCAGCAAGACCTACTCCTTTAGGAGGAGCAGGAATTGACCCCCAAAACCTTCCTGGATTCACAGTGCAGACAAAGGACCTGACCCTACTGCACCCCACAGGACTGCAGAACCAGTTTGGTTGGAAGAGGCCTCAAAGTCTCTACAGAGAGGTCTCTGAAGGTCTCCCTAAGCCACCTATCTGCAAAACCCTTCAGCCTGGGCTTTGGGGCCAGGGGAGGGATGAGTGACTGCTCGTGGCTGTCTTGGTGGTGCCTCAAGGAGCATCGAGGAGCCTCGTAGGGGATCTTCTGGCATTTACTGCTGCTTAAAATAGCCCCACAGCGAGTTGTCACCCTGCAGGAGGAGGACAGCAGTGGAGCCCAGCAAAGGTCATAGAGCTGCTCCAGAACGGGGTGCAGGGCTCTGAGGCAGCAGCGATGGTGCAGGATGGGTTTGCTGGGCACAAGGAAATTACCCGTCTGCACGAGCTGCCCTGCGAAGGAGCGATAAGGTCACGTCTGCCCACGCAGCCCTGCAGCAGCCTGTGCCGTCCCTGGGCAGCGCTGGGGTCAGCACTGGGTCTCTGCCTGCACCCCAGTGCCCTTGGGGCATCCCGTACCCCGATGGAACAGCCAGGGCTCTGCCACCCTCAGAGTAAAGGGGACCTTCGGGAACTCACTGGGTGCCAGGTGGTGCCTATCCCATCACCGGGCACCGCTGCCCCATCCTTTAGCTGCTGATCAGCATCGATCTCAGCTGCTCTGCTCCAGCTGCCCAGCCCCAGGGCTCCCTCTCAGCCTAGAGATGCCCCGGTCCCTCAGCATCTTCATAGCCCGACTGCATCGAACAGGGGATTCATTTCCAAAACACCTCACAGAGCCCCGGGCCGAGCAGGGAAGCAGCATCGAGGGGGTCCTCACACTCCCCATCACCCTCTGAGAAGACAGAACGACCCCTGGAACCACGCGGTGCTGGAGTCTCCGAAAACGAGCTCCTGGGTTTCCCCAGCTGCAGGGGCGAAGGCAGGACCCCCCATCCCAGCCCTCCCCAGCCAGCAGCGGAGCTCGGCTCCCACCTAGTGGGGAGCCCCAGGTCCTTCCCCACCGAGAGCCTCCTCCCCGGGAGCTGCTGACCTTTTCCTGGTGGGGAAACGCCGATAAATAATGAAGTGCTCACCCCAGGCTCTTGCTGGAACCTTTCCATTAAGGGAGCCGGGCGTCTCGGCCTCTTGTCTCCAGCCCCGGGAGCATCCATCAGGGCAGAGCCGCCGGCTCAATCGCGTTTCCTCTTGGTTGCACTGAGGGCAGGGAGGACCTTTAAGATCATCGAGTCCAACTACTAACCCAGCACTGCCAGGGCCCCACGGACCCCAGTCGCTCACGGACCCCAGTCGCTCACGGACCCCAGTCGCTCACTCCGCATCTCCAGAGCTTTGCAGCCCCTCCAGACAGGGGGACTCCCCCACCACCCTGGGCCAGGACTGGGGAACCCTTCTGGAGGAAGCAGCAAGTTCTTAATATTCAACCTAAACCTCTCCTGGGGCAACATGAGCTGCCCAGGGGGGTTGTGGAGGCTCCTTCTCTGGGGACGTTCAAAACACACCTGGACACATTCCTGCACGACTGGATCTAGGGGATCAGACTGATCTTTTGAGGTCTCTTCCAACCCCTAATGTTCCATGATTCTGTGTTTTCCTCTTGTCCTGTTGCTAGTTCCCAGAGAGACCAAGCCCCACCTCCCTTTGGTCTTCTTCCAGGAGGCTGTTGAGAGCAAGAAGGTCCCCCCTGAACCTCCTCTTCTCCAGGATAACAAACCCTCTGCAGTTCCCTCAGCAGCTCCTCCGAGCTCTGATGCTCCAGAGCCTTCCCCACTCACACTGTAGATTGGACTAGATGATCTTTCAAGGTCCCTTCCAATCCCTAATGATTCTGTGATCTCCATGTCCTGCAAGTGAGGAGCCCAACAGTGGCCCCAGGAATGACCCTGCTGCTGGCAAACGGATCGAACCCCAACGACAGCGGTGGCTTCTACATCCTCCTTCCCCCTGCAGGTTCTGAACAGGGAGGTGCACGAGGGGACGTGAGGCTGTTGTGGAGAGAGATCATAATGAAGCATCTCACCTACTGCAGAGGTTTAGTTACTGCTGTTGTCACAGACAGAAAGAACTGAAAGGGAACCTGCAGGAGGAGCTGCTGGAGAGTGACCTGGCAGCACTGGGTGACAACCAGCTGGACAGGAGCCAGCAGGGTGCCCAGGTGGCCCAGAAAGCCAGTGGCATCCTGGCTTGGATCAGCAATAGCGCAGCCAGCAGGACCAGGGACATCATTCTCCCCCTGTACTGGGCATGGGGGAGGCCTCCCCTCCAGTACTGGGGGCAGTGCTGGGCCCCTCACTTCAAGAAAGAGATTGAGGGGCTGGAGCGAGTCCAGAGGAGCAACGAGGCTGAGGGAGCTGGGGGTGTTCAGCCTGGAGGAGACTCAGGGGGGACCTTCTCCCTTTCTCCAACTCCCTGAAGGGAGGTTGTAGTCAGGTGGAGGTCAGGGCTCTTCTCCCAGGCAACCAGCACCAGGACAAGAAGGCAGGGGCCTGAAGCTGCCAGGGGAGGGTCAGGTTGGATGTCAGGAAGACCCTTCTCATGGAAAGGGGGAGCAGAGCCTGGACTGGACTGCCCAGGGCAGTGGGGGAGTCCCCATCCCTGGAAGTGTTGAAGGCCAGCCTGGCTGTGGCCCTTAGTGCCCTGGTTTGGCTGTTTGGGTGATGTTAGGTCCTCAATCTCCAGCCTCAATCATTCTGTGATTCTGCAAAATCCCCCTTTTTCCTTGTCGAGGAGCAGGAACAAGGAGGAGGAGAGATTTGTTTGACCTCATCTCCACCTGTTCCCTCACACTGGTGGCAGCTGGGGCTTTTAAAGCAAAACACAAAGTAAGAAAAACAAATAAAAGGGGGGAAACCACAAACAAAAACACAAATGAAGATAAAAAACACAAACAGAGAGGGAAACGGAGTAAAAAACCCCACAAACAAGAGGATAAAAAGCACAAACAAAGGAAAGAAAACCCACAGGGGCTGTTTGTCAAAGCCCAAAGCTCAAACCCTTAGTAAGAAAGGAGCCAGGCACAGGGAGAACATCATTCCCATCACTCTGAACCCAGTGAGCTCAACCCCAATTGTTCTAGATCACTGTCTGCTGCAGCTTCTGTGAGGGCTCACGGAGTCATTGAGGCTTTGGGTTGGAAGGGACCTTAAGGATCAGCTATTCCAAGCCCCCTGCCACGGGCAGACATCTCCCCACTTCCCTCAGCAAACTGCTGTCACGTCACCTCTTCCACTGCCCAGGGGCCCGAGTTGCAGCAGGAGCCACTGCAAAGCCAGAGGGGTCCTGTCTGGGGACATCCAGAGCAGAGCAGAGCAGCAGGAGGAGCTCTCCCTGCTCAGCTGTTGGGATGCATCAGGCATCGGCCTCTTTGGCACCACGACTGTCCCAGCACACCAGGAGACACCTCTGCTGCTGCAGATCAATCCCCTGAAGAGGCAGAGGTGGCCTTCTCCACAGGAAAGGTTTAATTGTCCCAGGTCTACGCTCCTGCTTTGCCCTCTGAGGGAACCTCAACACTTAGCAGCACCCACACAGCGATGCCACGAGCACTGGAGCTGGGAGCTGCAGCACCTTCCCCCCAGCACAACGTCTGTAACGTGCAGAGGTGGCACCACGCAGGGCCCGTCGATGCCAGGTGGGCTCCTAGGGGATGGGCTTTTCCTCCCGTGCTTCTGCTGGTGCTGGTGGCTGCTCCTCCAGGCCCTTCTTCTCCTGCAGCTCCTGCAGCACAGTCTGAAGATGCTGGTGGAGCACAGCACCCCTGGTTTCAACCTCCTGATGGTCCTGTTGGGCCACCTGCAGTTCAACACAGACAATCACCACAAACACAGGGTCACAGCAAGGAGCTGGGGAAGAGCCATCAACAGCCCCCAACTTCTGACCCCGTTCTGCTCCACCGGGCTGTTCTAGAAGCACCTTCAGTTTGGATCTTCACCCCATTTTATGTTGAATCATAGAACCATCCTGGCTGGAAAGGAGCTCCAGGATCAAGTCCAGCCCTCATCCCAGCATCTCCCTAATCCCAGACCATGGCCTCAAGTGCTCCAGCTACTCAGTTTTTAAACACCTGCAGGGATGGGGACTCCACCACCCCCCTGGGCAGCCTGTTCCAGTGCCCAACCACTCTCTCAGGAAAGAACTTCTTCCTCAGATCCAATCTAAACCTCCCCTGATGCAACTCAAGGCCATTTCCCCTCATTCTATCATTAGGAATTTGGGAGAAGAGGCCAGCACCAGTCTTGCTAGAACCTCCTTTGAGGCAGCTGTAGAGAGCAAGGTCTCACCTCAGCCTCCTCTCCTCCAGACTAACTAACCACAGTTGCCTCAGCTGCTCTCCACAGGGAGAGGCTGTTCTCCAGCCTCCTTGCCCTTCTCTGGCCCTATTCCAGTTCTGGATGAGGCTCTGGCCAGCCTGATCTAGGGTGGGGTGTCCCTGCCCATGGCAGGGGAGTTGGAACTGGATGACCCTGTGGTCCCTTCTAACCCAGACTGACTCTATGACTTGGTCTGGGTGATCCTGCTGTGGCAGGGGGTTGGACTGGATGACCTTTCCAGGTCCTTTCCAATCCCTAATGATTCTAAGTTTATTGACACCAGCAGCCAAGCAACCCAGAGAACATTCAACACCTACTTTCTCCGTTCCCCTCTTCGGCAGAATGATCTTGCTGGCCAGGAGGGCTTTTGCTGTTTCTTCAAACAGCTTCTCCTCTTCAATTTTCCCTTCTTCCTTCAGTTCATTGAATTTCTCGACGAACCTGGACATCAAGATGACAGTTTTACTCTCACAAGCGAGGTTTTGTTGCACTGACTCAAGCAGAAGGATCCACAACACTCCCAGCTGAACTCTAATTCAATTGTTACCTCTGGCAGGTAGATTTGAAGTTGGACTGTGCCAGGTTGAAAGGCTTTGGGCCACTGCCGTAGACCCTGTAAAATTTCCTGTTCAAAACACAAAAGGGTTTAATTTTTCAAACCTGAAAAAGAGATCGAAGAGTTTTCATCCCAAAACAGAGTAAACCAACACCAGAGGCTGTTCATTTACACCTTCTCCTCACAGAGCTCCAGGCTGGTGGAGTTGGAAGGGACCTGTGGAGACCTTCCAGTCCAACCCCTCCACGGTGGAGCAGGATCACAGAACCCTACAATGGCCGGGGTGGGAAGGGACCTTAGAGATCATCCAGCTCCAGCCCCCCTAGAGGGTTCACCTTCCCACACCTTCACCAGAGCAGGTTACTCAGGGCCCCAGACAACCTGGCCTTCAACACTGCCAGGGATGGGGAAGCCACAACTTCCTGGGGCAACCTGTTCCAGCATCTCAGCACCCTCAAGGCAAAGAATTTCTTCCTCATGGCCAACCTCAAGCTCCCTTCTTTGAGTCTGGAACCCCTTCTCCTTGGCTTCTCACTACTACTCATGGAAAAAGCCCTCCCCCAGCTTTCTTGTAGCCCCCTTCAGATCTTGGAAAGCTCCTAGAAGGTCACCTGGGAGCCTCCTCTGCTCCAGGCTGAACAACTCCAAGTTGCCCAGCCCGTCTTCACAGGGCAGGTGCTCCTGCCCTCTGATCATCTCCTTTGGAGCCCTTCCAGGAGCTCTGTCTTTCTAATGTTCTTACATTCTTATCCCCTAGAGCAGATCCCATAGGATCACATCCAGGGGGGTCTGGGATGTCTCCAGAGCAGGAGACTCCACAACCTCTCCAGGCAGCCTGGGTCAGGACTCTGGGACCTCACTGGACAAAACTTTCTCCTTGTGCTTCAGCTGAACCTCCTCTGCTCCAGTCTACCCAGTGCCCTCATCCCAGTAGCTATTCTGGTCCACAGAGATGTCCCCTCTGGGATTTATAACTGCTTTAATAACTTCACCATCAGCCAGCAGAGGACAATAACCTCCTCCTCATGGTGAGTGCCCGTCCACCCTGACCTTCATGAGTCCTGCCCTGGGTCAGTGTCTGTCCAGCTGCCCTTCTACTGCCCATCAGCCTCACAGCTCCACATCAAAGGGTGAAAACAGAGCAGAAACCGGCGATGGAGGCTCCCTGTGGGATGAAGGAGCAGAGAGCACCCCACAGCCGGAGCACTGACAGTGGGGGCTGTGCGACAGGGGGTCCCCAGCGGTGACTCACGCTCGCACTTCATCCTCCTGGTAGAAGATGGGGCGGATCACGTCCTTCACCTTCCCATAGCGCTGCAGGGGGACTCTGTACACGGGCTCCCGGAGCGGAGGGAACGCCTTGTACACATCAAACCACAGAGGCTTCTTCAGCACCCCAATCCGGATCAGGTCACGGGTCCTGCCGGGACACAGCAGAGTTGGGGGGGCTCGGAGGGGGCTCCGGGGCGACTCAGGGGCAACTGAGGAGGGCTCGGGGCGGGGNAGCACTCTGCGGGGGACTCAGAGGGAGCACAGGGGAGGTTCGGAGGGCTCCGGGGACAGGGCTCAAGAGGGAGCTAAGGGGAGGCTCAGAGAGGCCTCAAAGAGGGGCCTCAAGGGGCACTCGGAGGGAGCCCCATGCGGGCTCCTGGGAGCTCAGGGAGGACTCGGGAAGGGCCAGAACCCGCCCGCCCCGCAGCCCCGCACCGGGTGAAGACGCTCCCGACCCGGTGCAGCCGGTTGCCCCCCATAGCCGGGCCTTCCCTCCCCGCCCCCGGCACCAGGCCCCGCTCGGCCTCGGGCGGCCCCGCCGGAAGCGGAAGTGCGGCCCCGCCGCCAGGACGCGCAGCCGAGGGCCGAGGGGAGGGAGGGGAGGCAGCGCCCAGGCAGCAGCAGCCGAGGGCCGAGCGGCGGCTCAGCCCGATCGCGCCCCCTTTAAAGCCCCCACCTCAGCCCCGAGGCTGGGGTCCCTCAGGAGGCCGCGGGGCTCTCGCCCTCTGCCGCAAGGGAGGCCTCAGGAGCACTGAGGCCTGCGGAGGCCGCAGCCACCATGAAGACGGCTTGAGCGGGGTCGTGGGGGGAATCCCCCCGGAACCTTCTGTGCTCCAGTTTGTCCCAAGGGAGCTGCTGGCCGCACTGGCCACCGGCCCCTTGGCCACCAGGACCCCCGGGGGTCACCCACAGCTCCAGGGGATCACGGCTCAGGGGCCTGGTGGGGGGGTGCAGTAGCAGCTCTGGGGGTGCAGCAGCAGAGATGGGGGTGCAGCCCTCTGAGGTGCCATGGACAGGCAGAGTGGAAGGGCCACATCCAGAAATGCCAGTGTCCTCCTGGCTGCCACCCAGCAGTGACACCAGTGACCTCTGTCGTTGCCCTGGGGCTGCGGCAGAACGAGAGGGTGGATAACCCAGCAGAAAAGCAGCAGCTGTCACTCCCTGCGGCCCTGGCAGGAGGCTCTGGCCAACATCTCCAGTTTCTCATGGAGCCCGTGGGGCTGCCCCACTGTCTGGCTCTGATGATGGGGCAGGACAGCTGCCCTGGCTGAGGGACACGGTCCCAAGAAAAGCTGGTGCTGGGCTAACAGTTGGACTTGATGATCACAGAATTAGAGAATCATGCTGGCTGGAAAGGACCTCCAGGATCACCAAGTGCAGCCTTCATCCCAACAGCCCCTGGATCATGGCCTCAAGGGCTCTAGCTACTCGGTTTTTAAACACCTCCTTTGAGGCAGCTGTAGAGAGCAAGGAGGTCTCCTCTCAGCCTCCTCTTCTCTAGACTCAATAACCCCAGATCCCTCAGCTGCTCTCCCCAGCCTTGCTGCCCTTCTCAGGCCCTGCTCCAGCCCCTCAATGTCCTTCCGATCCTGCAGCACCCAAAACTGGATCCAGTATTCAAGATGTGGTCTCACAAGTGCAGAGCATGGGGGCACCATCACCCGTCTTTCCCAACCGGTGTGACTCCCTGTTCTCTCTCCACAGGGCAGCAATGGCAGCCCCCGGGGCTCTCTGCATCTGCCACCCGCTGAGCTGAGCACCACCCTGTCCCAGTCAAAGCCAAGGAGCTTGGTGACTCTGAGCTGCAAACCACCACTAGCAGCAGCAGCAGCAGGATGCGGGGATGATCTGTCTCATCCCAGTTGCCTGGATGGGTCGAAACTGGTGGGATCTGCGGATGTTTGTGCAAGCCCTGGGGATGCAGCGGATGCCCGGGGGATGCAGCATGGCCTGATCCTGCCCTGAGCAGCCCCCGTGCTGCTGGCTGGGCCCAGGAGGTGGCAGCAGATGGTGCCTGGCCAGCGCAGAGCCTCAGCCCCTGCTATTTACCTCGATTTATAAAACCCAGCAGCCCCACCCAGGCTGTTTGCTCTGCGTCAGCGTTTCCACCAACCTTGCCTGGAGAGGGACGCGTGGCAGCGAGCGGTTCCTGGGCACTAGGTGCAGCCCTTAGCTTGGGAATGAGCTGATGGCAGTGAAAAATCCCTCCCTCCTTCCGTCCTCCAGCCTCGGGGAGGAAGAGGGCAGTAAATTTCCACCAGAGACCAGCAGCCAGGCTGAGGCAGCTCCAGCAGCCGCCGTCCTCTCACCACAGGTCTCAGTTCCTGGGCTTCTCGCAGCTGCTCGTTTTCTTTAAACACAGTTTGGGAGGAAATAAAACCCCAAACCCTTGTGCCTGTAGAGCAGCAGAATTCGCCAGGGAGTCGCTGGGATGGCTCCAGGGCCGCATCTGAGCTGCTGCCAGGGGTCTTTTCATCTCTGTGAAAAGCCCTGGCTCCCCCCGGGCTCCCCACAGCTCCTTTGGCTGCGACAACACCCAGGGTTTCTGCAGCGTTTCGGTGCTGTTGACATTTAAGGCAAGAGCGCCGTGACTTTTTCCAGCATCTTCTCTCCCAGGGCAGGGTTCCAAGCCACACGTGAGCCTGGGATAATCCAAGCCCTGAAAGCTGCTCCCGGACAGCTGGCGCGGGGCAGGCGGGCTGCAGCAGCCTTGTCCCTGCAAGCCAGGGAGACGTGGAGCCGGCACCCCAATGCCTCATCTTTGGGCCTGTTGTGCTGCTCTCTGAGCCCCCAAAGAGCTGCTTAGCCGTCGGTTCTCCTTCTCCAGCCTGTTGCAGGGGAGGTGAAAGGACAGGGAAGCCAAGGGCAAGCGCCCAGCAGGCAGTTCCCTTCGGGAGTGATACCACCAGCACCATCCAGCTCTGTGCTCTCCAGCCTCACAGAGCCAGCGATCCCGCCCCACATGTTGCTGGCCATTGGCACCTCAAGTTGGGGTTCTGCTGCCCAGATGATCTTTAAGGTCCCTTCCAACCTTTGTGATTCTATGACCCTATTCCTGGATGGTTCCCCCTGTACAGAGCTCACCCCGACACCTTCTGACCCCTTTGTGCTGACACCAGCATCCCCCCAACCCTGGGCTCCCACCGTGGGCTCTTCTCAGACTCTCCTGAACCAAACATCCTCCAGGAATTGCTCCTGGATGGAGACAAACTCACCCGCGATGGCGATGAGCAGGGAGGCAATGAGCCAGGGTGGCTTTTGCCGCGAGGAACTGGGCTCCCGTGGGCACAAAGGGAAGCAGCATTTCCCTCCTTATCCCTACGTCTTTCTCTCCCCACTCCTGTGTCTCCCACAGCATCCTCCTGGAAAAGCTGGCAGCTTGGACAGGGGAAGGGCTTGGATGGTGACAACTTCTGCTGGGTTAAAAACTGGCTGGATGACTGGGCAGAGACTGGTTGTGAATGGTGCTGCCTCCAGTTGGCATCCAGTGGCCAGCGGTGTCCCTGGTTCTATTCAACATCTTTAGCGATGACCTGGATGAGGGGATCAAGTCTACTCCCAGTACATTTGCAGATGACAGCAAGTCGGGGGGGTTGATCTGCTGGAGGGCAGGAAGATGCTGCAGAGATCTGCACAGGATGGGTCAATGGGCAGAGGCCAAGGGGATGAGGTTTCTCAGGGTCCACAAGAACCCCTGCAGCTACAGACTGGGGGATGAGGGGCTGGAGAGCAGCCTGGCAGAGAGGGACGTGGCAGCACTGGGTGACAGCCAGCTGAACAGGAGCCAGCACAGCACCCAGGTGGCCCAGAAGGCCAGTGGCATCCTGGCTTGGCTCAGCAATAGTGCTGCCAGCAGGACTAGAGACGTCATTCTTTACTGGGCACTGGGAAGGCCTCCCCTCCAGTACTGGGGGCAGTTCTGGGCCACTCCAAGGAAAGGGCTGGAGCGGGTCCAGAGGAACAACAAGGCTGGGGAAGGGACTGGAGGGAAAGGCTGATGGGGAGAGGCTGAAGGAGCTGGAAGGTTTAGCCTGGAGGAGACTCAGGGGGGACCTTCTCCCTCTCTCCAACACCCTGAAGGAAGGTTGCAGTCAGGTGGGGGTCAGGCTCTTCTCCCAGGCAACCAGCGCCAAAGATGAGAGGGCAGAGTCTGAACCTACCAGAGGAGGGTTTGGTTGGATGTCAGGAAGCCCTTCCTCATGGGAAGAGTGATCAGAGCCTGGATCATAGGATCATAGGATTTTAGGGGTTGGAAGGGATCAGGGATCCCTGATCAGGGCAGGGATCCCTGGATCAGGGCAGCGGGGGAGTCCCCACCCCTGGAGGTGTTTCAGGCCAGCCTGGCTGTGGCCCTTAGTGCCCTGGTGTGGCTGCTGGGGTGACGTTAGGTCCTGGTCTGGGCTGGATGAGCTCCTCAATCACTCTGGATTCTTTGTCCCCCTGCAAAGAAACAGGAGCCCAACACAGCCGGGCGCTAAGAGTACAACAGGACTTTATTAAATGATTTTACTATTAAACATCTTTAAGAAAACAACAACAAAAAAAAATCACTTATGGAAATAAATTCTAGAAGAGCAACACACAAATGTCACAGGTTGGTTCCTTTTGTTCTTTTCAAACTGTTCTCGTGTAGGAGCAACACAAAGGTCACTGAGAATTGTCCAGTTTGATGTAAGAAATGCGTTTTGGCTTCCAAGCCGGGTGTTGTGGCCTCTCCCTACTCATCAGACCTGATTTTGATGTTTTAAAGGATGGGAATCGCTCCTCATCCTCCACTTAAGTGATGCTCTGCTCCCTGCCAGCTCCTCTCTGACACCGAGTGACTTGGAGGCGACCAAAGCTCCGGCTGAGCCGCCAGGGGAGAGGAGAAGAGCAGCATTCACCCCCAGCAGGACTGACCCACGCTGTGATGCTCAAGACCCTCCGGGAGCTGCCTCTCCTCCCCATGCACCAGCCCAGCCCGCCAGTACCAAGGTCCTTGGCTGGGAGAGCTGGAATTTCCTTGCCACAAGAGCCTGAGCTCCTGCCCGACTGCCTGCCGGTGCTTCCTGCGCTCATGGAAACTCGGCTGGAAGCGGAGCCCGCGGTAGCTCAGCGGTGCTGGAACACCGACAGCCTCATCCCGTGCCAAGCTTGCTTTTCTTCCAAGTATGCAGGGAGCTGCTTCGGGCTGGGAGGGAGTAACAGCAGCCTCCTACAGACCCCAGAGCCAGCTGAGGGTAGGAAAGGGAAGGAGCCTTCCTCTTTCTCAGTCTTTCTCTGCACCAGTCTCAGGCTGGGGATAAAAGTCCCCACACAAGGACTAAAGGCCCTTCTGCTCCCAGTCCCAGTGTCACACTCGGCCCCCCACACCCCAAGTCAGGTGTTGGGGACCCTCCAGACCCCGATCCTGCTTGGCTCAGCGCAGAGCAGACAGTGCTGAGCCCCCCCCAGCACCTCCCTCTGCCCCTCGGCCAGGTGAGCCCACAGGCATCGAGGCAAAGCCAGCGCCACTGCGGACGGCCTCGACCCCTCAGCCAGGCAGCCACAGCTCAAGGGCTGCTCCTCACTCCCTCCTTCCAAAGCAGCGCAGCAGCTCAGTGGGGTGGCCCTTGGGTTTGGATTTTAGGAAGCCAAACCTCACTGGGGTGCTCCCGGCCCAGCCCCATCCCACCCTCAGCAAACTGAGCCCCGGAGGAGACATCGCCGGGAGCCCGCAGCCCCAGACACATCGAAGCAGCCGCAGCGGGTCCCCCAGGTCCCGGCTGCGACGGCACCGGCACTCAACAGGCGCCCTGGCCACACTGAGAGAGCCCCCGGCGTCCGCTTCAGAGCCCCCGGGGGCTGCCGGAGGGCTTGAAAGGAGCCCTTCAGGAGGCAGCGGCTGCAACGTGGGCTTCTGTCAGCAAACCCCGCCGAGAGGCAGCGCAAACACTCGCCTGTGTGTCTGGTGGCTGGGGGGGCGTCTGCCGCCCTCGCAGCTCCCATCCTGCCGCGCTCGTGCTGCTTCGCGGGAGCCGGGGAGGCAGAGCAGGAGCGTCTCCAGCCACCTCCTGCATTTAGCAGCAAACAGATTACGCCGATAGAGGGGAGGAAAATGTGCTGGCGGGAGCGAGCTCTGCCTTCACGCCCGTCACTCACTGCTCACACAGGGAAGGAATTTGTTTACCTCGTTATTTTTAGCCTGACAGCGTCTCCGAAAGCTGCGGCAACAACTCGAGCGCTGCCTGCCAGCCCACCCTGCGCCAGCTCCCCGCGCTGGGCGCAAGGGTGTTCTGCTCCTGCCACGGGGCCAGCCCCTGCCCCACACACTCCCCACGGCAGTAAGACCTCCACCAGCCTCAGCTGCAGCCACCCAGCTCAGGCTCTGCCTCTCACCCACGGCACGGGGCACCCCTGCAGGCGCCCGGCAGCCGGGACCCCAACCACCAGCACGCAGCGGCCGACAGGGCTCATCCTGCTTCAGCAGCCAATGCAGCCCTCGGTGCTGCCCCATCGCCCGGCCCCGCGTCCGTGCTTGAAGGCAGCTTTAGCGATGCCGAAGGCAAAGGCTGAATCCAAAGGGAGAAGCCTCAGGAGAACGGAGGCCTTTCCTTTCATAAGCAACGTACGTTATTCCACTATTACCTGATCTGCACCTCTGCTCCTTACTCCTAGACCAACGGCTCCTACAGCTGCTCGGCTCTGTCCCACGGGCTTTGGTCGGGCTTCGCCGGGGAGAAGCGTCCAGGAGCGCTCCCGGCCACGCAGATCCCACGCGTGCCCGTCCTCGTCAGCGACTTCGGTTCGTCCCGCGCCGCCGCTCAGACCGACGGAACAGCCTGAGCTCCACTGGCTCCTCTCAGCAGCTCCCATCAGCTGCCACTTTATCTTTTTAATTCACTTCTCCTTTTCGGCCGATTTGCTAGAGAGGAGACGGCTGTTTCAAACCGCTGGCTAGAACACGTCGTGCCTCGGCTCAACACTGGTGCTTTGGGGCAGCGTGACGGCCGCAGAGGGGGAACAGCCAGAACGCGGGGTCATCTGTTGGGTGGTTGGGGGTTTTATTCTTCTGTCAGCCATCATCATCTTCTCCTGAAGCCTCGTGCACGTCCTGCGCCAGCGAGAAACCCCAGTGCTGGGACCTGCAGGGAGGAGAACGGCAGGTGCTCAGCTTCAGTCACGCCCCAGCCAGCACCGTCCCACTGCAGCGCCCAAGGTGATGGCAGGCAGCACCCACGGCACCCAGCCAGGACAGACAGACAGGTGGGACCTGATGGCACGCTCACCGGGAGGTTTTTAGTCCCCAGGTGCCTCTCACCATTTACTGCCCTTCCTTTGGCATCTCCTCCTCCTCCCGGAGCTGCTGCCTCCGTGCATGGAAGTCTTCATCTGGAAAGGCAGAGGCAGGACAGGGCTGCAGCTGCTTCCGCACCGAGACAGCGGCCACCGCGGCCCCAAGCCCTGCCCTGGGCAGGGATTTCCTCACCCGGGCACTGGGACTCTCTGCCAGCCCACACCTGAGAACACTGCTGGGCTGTTGTGGCCCGGAGTTGGGGGAGTGTTTCTGCCATGCAGTCACACCTGAGCCCAGCCCCAAGGTGGTCCAGGCTGGCACCAAGCCCCCGCTGCTGGGCAGATCCAGCTGAGGACAGATGGCCCAGGAACGTGCCCCAGCCCGTGGGGCCACACAGCCCTGCTGCTCGCCCCGCTCTTACCGCATGAGTGTCCTTCCACGTCGTCGAGGAGGTTTGCCGTGGAGGCCGCCGTCCCCAGCCTGCAGCTTGTGCTGAGGGAAAGCAGTCAAGGAGCCAGGCCCTGGCTGCGGCACCACAGCCGCCCTGCCCAGCCCAGCCCTGCAGCCAGGAGGCTCCAGCCAGACTGTGGCCTCGGGGAGACCCCTGGAGCAGCCAAGTGAGGCCGCTCCTCACCCGCCCCCGCTGGCCGCCACTCCCCAGCCCCTGTGAGGATACTTCTGGTGCTTCAGCAAGTGTTTCCGTTTCGACTTCCTCATCTTGGTCTTCTCAGAGAAGGCTCTGGCGAGTTCAAACAGCTTCTTGCGCGTGGCTGAAAGGAAGCAGCCAGGTGAGACCCTCACCCCAAACCCTGGCCAAAGCTGCTGGGGAGGCGACAGCCAGGGCCAGCAGCGTGCGAGTCACCTGCACCCCGACACCCTACAGCGATGTCCCAGTGACCCGTGAACCTCAAGGCTGTGCAAGGTTGCCAGGCTCAGGAAGTCTTGCGGCCAACAGGGACACGCTGGCACCTGGCAGGAGGTTCTGATGCCGTTACATCTCCATCCCCACCCTGGCATGCTGGTGCCCAGCCCTGACGCACGGCACAGGAGCCCCTGGACACCAGCAAGGGCCAGCAGAGCACTGCAGGGCAGGGATGCACGAGCCTGGGACTGCAGCACAGACTGGAACCCAAGCGCCAAGTGCTGCTGCCAGGGCTGAGCACGCCGTGCCACCGCGGCCTGCCACGGCTCGTGCCCTGCGTGCCAGCGTGCCCAGAGGGTGACTCTCAGGGCGACGGGGATGCTTGTACCCAGCTCCCACAGGAGCACCGAGCAGTGGGAGCCCCCCAGCCCCACTGCCAGCGCGAGGCGACTCACATTTCCCCATGTGCTTCAGCTTGTCTCTGAATAAGGCATCGTCAGACACGGCACTGCCGGCCTCGCTGGTGCCACACGGGGCTGCATCACCTGGAACACAAACATCTGGTGACCCTGAGTGTGTGAGTGGGGTGGGGGAGCTCGACACCAAACCTTTCCGTGACCCGGGTCCAGCCCTGCCGTGGACAGAGCTGAGCAGCAGCAGCAGGACAAGGGCAGGGCACTGCATGAGAATATAACCCCCCCGAGACTGGAGGTGTGGAGATGCTGGCTTGTAGCCCACCTCAAGCCTCACCTTGTCTGGATGAGTGGCAGCTCAGACCCACCAGCAGCAGCACGATAGGATCCCCCCAGATCACTCTACAGCACCCCGGCCAAGCCCAGTGCCCGGGGCGGCAGAGCCACCAGGCCAGGAGGACAACTTCTGGCAGCCCAGTGGACCAGAGACCCCTCTCCCCACTGTGTCCTCACACCCCTCTGCGCCCAAACCCCTTGCTGGGGTGTCCTCAAAGCGCATAGGGTACCCCCAGCCACAGCCACGGGGCCATCGACAGACACCAGCTCTCGCTCCGGCTCCGGGCAGCTGCTGTGCTGGGGAGGTTAAGCGGGATTACCCGGGAACAGCCACTGTGCCTCCCAGGCACAATCCCCCGCTCCAGCCAGCACAAGGGAGGGCTTTGTCTCCCCATGGGAACTGGATCCCAGCTCCCAGGGTTGGAAGGAGGAGGCAGGATGCGGGAGCACCTCCACCCAGCCCCACCACCCACCAGCTCCTCTCTCATGCCAGAACAGCAGGGAGGAATGAGCCAGCTTCCCCCCTCCACAGGCAGCTGGGCAGTGGACTGGGAGCACTGGAGCCAGTCCCGCTGCCTCGAGGTGATGCTCAGGTGCCTCTTGGGAGTTACCTGATATAACAGAGGGGAAACCAAAGTCGCTGCTGACGGCGGCACTGGTCGACTTGGATTTTTTTGACTCGTATTTTAATCGATCTGGAAAACAACAAGCCGGGCGCCCCGCTCGATCGGCCCCTCCAGGCAGCCAGCACACGCAGCTCTGCTCCCCTCTGCCCCTGCACAGAGGGCGAGGGAGGGAGCTGGGGCTTCGCTTCAGCGCGGCGACCACAAGCACTGTGGTGGGAGCCCACAGGAGCAGAGGAACCACAAGCACACCCGGAGCACACCGGTGGTTTTCCAGCCGCAGCAGCTGCGGCTGAGCCCTGCACTGAGGGAGCTGCAAGGACCCTGCAAACCACCAGAGACCTCTGAAGGAGGCAGAGCCACGGGCCACCGGCCTGGCCACATCCTGCACCAGCTGTGCTGTGGCAGGAGCCACTATGCCATGGGCAGGGCAGTGCTGCCGTGGGTCCCCGTCACGGCACGGGTCACACGCAGCCCCCAAAGAGCAGAGGGAGAGGTTTCTGGAGACACTTCTCACCTCTTTCCAGGGCGAGGAGGAAATCCCGGTTCCTCTGGAGCTCCTTCATGAACTCCTCGTTCTGCAGGAAGAGCGCGATCCGCTCGTCCTCCAGGTACTGCTTCCACCGCCGCTCCTGCTCCAGGGAGCCCTGGCCCCGTGGCCCCAGGCCCCGTGGCACTGGCTGCCGGCAGCTGTGCGAGTCCTGCGCAGGAGGGCAACAGGCAGAGGTCAGTTGGTGGTCCCAGTGCCTCACCCCCAGCTCCAGAAGCCATCAGCAGCTGCTCCCTCCCTCCCTTTGACAGCCTCTGACAAGGAACCATCCCCCCTGGCCAGGCTGCACTTGGGATGATACTGGTGGAAAGGGGATGACGTGGGACAGGTGGGAATCCCTCTTGTTCTGGGCTCAGCACAACACAGGGACCTTAACCTCAAACCACGGGGTTCAGCCAAGACAGAACCTGGTGTGGAGGCAGAGGAGAAGGGTCTCACCCCACAGGGTGCTGCCTTCCTGTGGGCAGACAGACACCCCTAACCCCAAGCCCTGGGGCTTCAGAGTCACCACAGACCACGAGGGGACTGATTTCCCAGAGGAAAATCCCTTGGGTTTTCTTCCACCCTAGTGCCACTGCACCAGCCCTGAGGGCCCAGACAGTGCCCTGCAAGATCAGGGTGGCTGAGGGCTGGGTTTGGTGCTCACTGGGGAGCCAGGGCACAGGCTGGAAGGTGTGTGACCCTCACCTGTGTGCCAGCGCTCTGCTGGGGCAGGATACGGAGGAAGTCCTCAGGGAGGTTGCCCAGGAGCGGGGGGTTCCAGTTCCTGTAGCGCCCAGGCACTGGGGTGCTGCCAGGCCCCAGCACGTCCGTCCTGTGGGGTGGACAGAACCTTCAGGGAGGAGAGAACCCCCCACATCTGCACAGAGACTGGCACAGCAACCCCCTGCCTGGCTCCACAAGTGGTCCTAGGAACTAGGAAGCCACAGCACACCCCCCAGACCCAGGGTGCAGAGCAAAAGGCTCCCTCCCTGTCCAGTCTGGGACCTCCAGGAGCTGCTTTTCAAGCTTCACCCCACAGCCACACAGGCTGGGTTTGCCTTCTTGTCCCTGTTTTGCTTAGAGTCCCCCAAAACAGACAGTGTGGGAGCCTTGGCACGGCAGGACGCTGCAGACAAAGCTCCACAAGTCTCTCCAGATGTTAGAGGCAGCCAGCAGCACCTTCACCCAACCAAGCCAGGGTCTGCAGGGCCCAGGGTGGGATGTGTGGGGCCCCAGTCAGCAGCACCTGGTGTTTTCGAGCTCAGGCAGTGCTCCCCACCCCCAGGAGCTGATTTTTGCCATTCCAGGCGCTGCTGGAGCAGCCTCCTGGGCCCTTCAGCTGTTGGGTTTTAGGGCATCGCTGGGATTTGGCGGCCAGCTGTTGAGCTTCATTCATCTCCTCAGCTTAGGCTCACCCAGCCCTAACAAACCGGCTCCATGTGCCCCATGCTGGGGGCAGCCAACGTGGGGAGGGATCCACTCCGGCCACTGGCAGGGGGCTCACCTGGGTGGGGGGGTGGGGGGGGCACCGGGGTAGCGGCTGCCCAGCGTCTGGCTGTCGTAGGCAGGAGGGGAATAGACAGGAGGGGGCTCCTCATCCGAGCTGTCTGGCTCCAGGGTCCTCTCTAAGATCTGCAGGGTGAGAAGAGGGGGTGAGGAGCTGGCACCACGTTTTGGGTGGGTGGGTGAGCCCATCCCTGAGCGCACACAGCCCTCAGGGGTCTGCCACGAGGGTTTCTGCTGGGGTTTAGGGAGGGAGGAGAGCACTTTGGCTCCAGCCTCAGGTGCTCTGCAAGTCCACCTGGCCAGGCTGAGCACTGCAGATCACCCCAAGCAGGCACTCACACCCCTGCCCACTCCCAAGGCAGGATGAGCCCAGGCTGCCCACTCCTGGCAGGCAGAGGACCCCCCACCCACAGCCATGTGCTGGAGACCACCGTGAGGGTCACCTCAGGGGGGATGCTGTCTTCTGAGTCTGAGCTGTCGTCGCACCCGCTGCTGTCCAGGTTCATCTGCAGGAGTTGGTCGATGGTGGCATCCACGGCGCCATTGTTGGCCCTCAGGACGCACTCAATGATGTCGTAGTCCATGTTGGGGAACATGGTTTTGAAGTCCTCCATGGCCTGGTTGAACTCCAGCCGGCGAACCTGCCTGGCGGGGCGGCTGTTGTTGAGTTCCTGGGCCGAGGAGCCACCCCGCGAGCTGCCATTGCTGCTGCTCCGACGGAAGAGGCTCGTCATGGCAGGGCCACGGCTAGGGTGAGGCGGGTGCCCACCGCCGCTCCTTACAGGGCCCTGGGAAGCATGGGTGGGCAGCGGGGCTCTCGCTCCCCGCGGCCGGGGGCACCGAGCGTCAGCCCCCGGCGCTCTGCAGCATCCTGCCACCTGCAGAGGGGAGAGGGGAGATGGTCACCCACGCGACACAGCACCTGGGTCCCCCCCAGCTCAACCCCTGTTTGATTTCACTCAACCCATCCAACCATGTCCTCGTGAGGCTGCCCCGTCCTGGTAGCCACCAGGGCGGATGGGCTGCGCCAGGCACCGCAGCCACTGCGGAGGGCTCCCCAGATCGAACATCTCCAGGCCTGACCAGTTCTGAATGGAGCCAAATCCTTCTTTAAATAAAAAACAGAGTCAGCTCAGGGTTTGGAGAGCAGGGGGCTGAAGGGCTCTGCAGCACAGAGAATTGACCCTTGGGAAAAGCCACCAAATCCCAGATTAACATTCACTTTAAAACCATAAACAGATTATCCAGCTACTGCTTCTCGTTTGGAAAGGCCGGGCCAAATTCAGTTCTGGATTAACTCCGCTCTGGAAACAGCATTACCTCAGGAACACTCCTGAGCCACAAGATCATTTTCAAAGGGCTTTTTCCCCTCTAAGCAGCGGGCAGAGGGTTCAAGATAACTGTCCCTGAAATGGTGTTTCCTTCCTTCCTGCCTTCGGAATGGGGCAGGCACATGTCTCAGTCAAACTGGGATGTAATCAGATTCAAAGCCATTAAGCAGAGCAGTCACCTCTGAAGGTCACCCTGGCCTCGGCCACTGCGCCCGCTCGCGGCCCCGAGGGGCTCCCAGCAGCTGCCAAGAGCAAAACCCACTGGTGAATGTGGGAATCTCAGCACAGGCTCCAGGGGGAGGTTTGTTTGGGCAGCGCTGGTGAACTCCACTGCTCTGGCTCAGCACCCAGAGGGAACCATGTCCTTGGAGCAGGAGCAACTCTGACAGCCCTGCCTGGCTCCCATCACCCAGGACAAATAAATCAGAGAATCATCCTGGCTGGAAAGGAGCTCCAGGATCACCATGGCCAGCCCTCAGCCCAGCATCTCCCTAACCCCCAAGTGCTCAAGCTACTCAAGCTTTTAAACACCTCCAGGGATGGGGACTCCACCACCTCCCTGGGCAGCCTGTTCCAGTGCCCAACCACTCTCTCAGCAAAGAACTTCTTCCTAAGATCCAACCTAAACCTCCCTGACACAACTTGAGGCCATTTCCCCTCCTCCTATCATTAGGAATTTGGGAGAAGAGACCAGCCCCAGCCTCACTACAGCTTCCTTTTAGGAAGAGCAAGAAGGTCTTTGTTGTAGAGAGCAAGAAGGTCTCCTCTCAGCCTCCTCTTCTCTAGACTCAGTAATCCCAGTTCTTCTTCCCACTCTTCTCAGGGCTTGTTCTCCAGCCCTCTCCCAGCCTCGTTGCCCTTCTCTGGCCCTGCTCCAGCTCCTCAATGTCCTTCCAATCCCGTGGCACCCAAAACTGGCTCCAGCACTCAAAGTGTGGTCTCACGAGTGCAGAGCACAGGGGCACCCTCACCTCCCCATTCCTGCTGGTTACCCCGTTCCTGACCCAGGCCAGGATGCCATTGGCCTTCTTTGCCAGCTGGGTGGGCACCTTTAAGCCAGCTGTCAACCAAGACCCCTAGGTCCTTTACCACCAGGCAGCTCTGCTGGAGGCAGCTAATACGATGCTGCTTCTCCACCCTCAAGACTCACCCACGGAAAAGAGTCAGCGCCGTTCACACCTCTGGTGTCATCACTTAATCATGAATGCTGCGTGGATGTTTCAGTCATGTTTTACATCCATGGGGCACACCTGGGATCTTGAAAAGGTTTGGCCACCCCATGAGGATGGGGAAGGAGCCTGGACATCCAGGGGAAAGGAGGTGCCGTGGGATACGCTGCCATCACACACGATCCAGACGCAGAGAGCTTCTGCCAGAGACGCGGCAGCTCCGTGATGCCACACAAATCTATAAATCCCTAGCAGAAATATCAACACCCCCCCAAAAACCAGGAAATGGGCTTGAAAACCCCCAGATCCCTCCAAACATCCTAAGATCTCTGAAGTAACAGCAAGCACCTCTGGCTGGGAGTCCTGCTCTCCCAGCGCTGACGCCCGAGTGTCTGTTTCAGGTCTTCTCTGCGACCACAACAGCTGGAAAATCCCATTTACTGGAGCTGAAGCCCCAGCCCTGCCTGAGATCCCTCTGGGCATCTCCCAGTGCAAACACCCCACTGTGCTGGGGAAGGTGCTGGCCAACACAGCTCCAGAGCTGGAGACAACCCCGCAACAGCAGCCCCTGCCTGACACCGTGACTGAGCGCAGCAACGCACCGCGCGACAGGAAGCTCTGGGTCGCAAGATGGACCAGAACAGGGGTGGGATGAGAGATTCACAGGTCAGAAAGGCTCTGCTGCACATCTGGCTGAACCACCCCATCCCAGTGCCCGGGATGGTGGGTGATGGGGACATTCAGCAAAAGCAAGGGGCAGCTGGTGCCCCGGCACAGACCACAGCAGCTCCACTCCACGTGGCCTTTGGTCAGACAGAGCTCCTGGCATTGAACCTCTGCAAGTGTGGGGGGTGAAAGCTTGAAGTCCTGCTGCTAATCCAAACCACTCCACAACCTGAGTTAGAAATCCAGAGCAAAGCAAGTCACGACGTCAGCACTGGTTAATTTAAAATGTGAACTGGGAGCTGAACTTGCAGGGCCCTTCCCAGTTCCTGGTTACCCACAGCAGCACCTGCAGGGGCTCAGAGGGGAGGGCAGTGGCACCCACAGCCGCTGGCATAGGGAAGGGGCTCCGAGCACAGTTCTGTGATGTCAGTGAGGGCTGGGAAGACACCAGGAAAAGCAAAATCCTTCGGACTTCCCAAAAAGGAAAGAAGGTTGGTGTCTGACTGGCAGCCCCAACATTTCGGACACGGTGGTGGCCGCCCTTTGCCTGCTGCTCTGTGCCGATGGAGGCTGCGGCAACTCGTTTCGCTGCTGCCTGATCCACTCTCTTCCTGCCTTAAAATAGTTGTAGCTCTGCCGTCAGGCAGAAGGCCCTGAATGCAGTTATTCATTCATCCCAACCCCGGCTCCGCGTAATCCTCTGCCCTTCTGCTGCACCCGTGGCAGCAGGAGCTTAGGAGCTCTGCAGGCTCTGGGTGCACATGTCCCCGTCCCGCAGGGAGCAGCGGGGTGGCATCGCCCCCGCGTTCCCCACGGGGTCAAACTTCCTGTCGCGGCAGCGCCCGGTCCTGGCTCACCCCAGGGACACGGCGGCGGCGCCCGGCTGAGCCACCTCCGCACCCACCCAGTGACCGCGGCTGTCCCAGCGCTGACCTGTGACCTGTGCCACCCCGAGGTGTGGCTGCAGCACCAGACCCACAGGACAGGCTCCTGCAGTGCCACGGCAGCTTCCAGCCAAGTTGCCCCCATCGCCTGTGGAGCCAGCACAGAAAATGCCCACGTGGGATCTGCCTGGAGGCTGGGGACCTCCAGGATGGTATGGGGTGCTCTCGGTGCTGAGGGATGAGGTGACCTGGAAGTGCTGGGTGGAAGGTTGGACCTGATGAGCTTAAAAGGTCTCTTCCAGCTCAAGAGGTTCTGGGATTCTGATTCTGCACAGGATGCTCTCAGGTTGTGCCAGATGCTCTTGGGCACAGACCCCCAACCCTGCCCAGCACTCACAGGGATGCTGCAAGGCAAAAAGCACCACAGGCAGCAAAGGAGCTGGTAAAGCAGCCCAGAGAGTTTCCTGTTTCCTGCAGACATCACACTGGACCCTCTTCACCAGCAGCAAAGCGAGGAGACCCACACCTGCTCATGGTCATTGCCCTCAGGCACCGGCACCTCCTCAGGCCCAGCTCCTGCCGTTAGCTCACAGCTTAAAAAGCCACAACAAGACCAAACCAAAGCTGCCCCTTTGGGGAGGGGGCTTAGCCCTGTCAGCCCTCGGGGCCACTAATGACTGGCACAATCCAGATCTCCCTCGCCTGAGCCACAGCCAGGAACGAGACCTCGACAGCAGTGAGGAAACCCTCCACTCCTGAGGGAGCCCGTATCCCAGCATCCACTGGTTTTTCCCCCAGCTCTGGGAGGGGGGCACTCGATACCTCGCAGAAACGGGCCGTTCATACGGAGGGTGGGCTCCAGCGAGCAGGGCGCGAGGATCCCGCCTGCGGCTCATCCGGGAACGGCGCAGAGGAGCAGCTGGATAATCCCAGGGGTTGGTCATGCTGGTAACGTCATGCTGGAAACAACAGTTGCTTGGTTGTGCGAGGAGGAAACCAGCCCGAGCGGAGCAGGGAACAGCTGTAAAAGCACCGAGACGCAGCCCTCGGCTCCAGGAAGAGCCTTGGCACCAAGAGCGAACGCAAACATTCCCTTCTCCGCTGTCTGCCGCAGCTCAGACAACAGATGGGACTGCTCAAACCCCGCAAACGCAGCCCAGCCCTGTTCCCTCTGCTGTGCTTGGAGATCCTCCCTGCAACCACGCCAGAGCCACAGCCCCGCTTTGCAGCCGGCACTGGGGTGATACCACCCAGAATCACTACTTGCTCACCCGCTGCTCTGAGGGCACCCGCCGCTGGGCAGCTGCAACAGCAACAGGATTGTCAAGGGGGATGAAAAAGAAACGATTTGGAACCAAAAGGACAGCAGGGGCTCCGGCAGAACGACGCGCAGAGCAGATGCTGAGGATGGGTCTATCCACAAGCCCCTCCATCCCCTCTCTGTCTGCCCCAGGGGACGGACGATGCACATGCAGCCGCAGCCTGGGAGAACTGCTGGCCAGCAAATCCTTTTCCACAGGCACCAGAGGATCTCAGTTAATGCTTGTTCCTCCACTTATTGAGGCGGACGGGCTTAAGCCCTTTGCAAAGCAAAGCGCCATCAGGGAGCAGAGCAGCAGCCAGCCCCAGCTGAGAGCTTCTGCAGAACCAAATTCCCCTCCTGGCTCTGCGTTTGAAGCCGGAGAAGCAGCCAAGAGGGATCAGGTAGAGCCGTGGAGCGATCCCAGTCCCAACACCCCACGCTGTCAGCATTACCTGATGGTTTTACTGGGAGCCCCCGGCCAGACCCGCTCTCTGAAACACACGATCACCACATCTACGGGAAGCAGCGGCGGCTGCTGCTGCCGCCGCCTCGGGGCACCCAATGCTCGCCCAGCCGTGGCCGTGCCATCGGCCCCGACAGATTTATGAGGGCCCTTTGTGAGCCGACCAGATGTCAGCCCCTCACGGCACCCAGCCAGCTCAGAACCCAAGAACCTCCCCTAAAACCTGGGGGATGGAGCTGGGGACTGCCCGGGAGCAGCACCCACGACACCCACCCTTCCCCTCAGTGCCAGTGCTGGGATGCACAGAGCTGCCCAGCGAGGACAGAGCCACCCCATCCAGCACTGAGCTAATCCCCAGCTTCTGCCAGGCCAGAGTTAGAGCCTCTCCCCCCACCCCAAACTAAGCCTGAATTAACGAGGCAGCACCAGATCCTAATCAAGAAGTCGCCGGCCTTGCGCCGCTGCCTCGCGCCAGTTTCATGGAAGGTAATTTGATCTTGGAAGGACGACATTCCTAAAATAGTTGAGGGAATTCAAACATGAAATAAGGTTTCCAGGAAGGGATTAAACAACCAACAGGAAAAAAACCCTAAAAGAGAAAAAGACTCAAGAAATAAAATAGGTCAAGCGAGTGCGAGCGATTAAAGGAACCCCGCGTTCCTTTGGTGGGGCTTCACCGGCTCCAGCGCCTCAGAAAGCAGACACGAGAGGCTGCCTAAAGCACAGGGGCTGGGAGAAGATTCTTCCCAGAGGTGGTTCAACACTGCTGACCTTTTCTCATCCTGACATCAAAACGGCCTCAGCTCAGCTGGGAAACCAGCTCAGAGCTTGCTGGAAACGGCCGTGAGGAGCTGCAGTGCAGCCCTGCGCTCATCGCCCGGCTCCGTGCCTCAGTTTACCCACCCAGCTCCAGCCTCGTGGCTCCATTCCCACTTGGGTTTCCCTCATTACTGGCCACAGCCGCTGGGCAAAGCGCTGGTGCCACATGTGACACCAACCCACCTCCACCTGCTCATCCCTTCTCCTCCTTCAGTGGCTCCTTCCTCCCTCCTTGAGGGGGAAGAAAGAGCCCGAGCAGAGCAGTCCCCTTCCCCTCCAGCTCTTTGTAACACAGGGACATACTGGGATGAGACTGTGGGATGAGCACGGGGACGAGGGCCAAGGCAAAGGCAGCACCAAGGTGCCACCCGGCCACCAGAGCCCCTGGCTGCTGCTCTGCCCCATCGGGGTGTCAGGGCTGTCGCTCACCCCGCAAAGGGAAAAACAACCTGTATTGATTGAGCCGGGGCTCCGCGGAGCGGCGAGACCCAGCGAGTTTCTATGGAAACAAAACCAGTTGAGGAAAACTCTCCCTGATGGTGAATTATTTACCAGGACAGGCCCCTGGCCACTAGGGTCTGCAAAGAGATTTAAAAGGGGGTGGCTGCGCGGAGCTGCCAGCAGCCCCCCTTCCCTGGGGCACAGCCCAGAAGGAAAACCTTGGGGTTTCCATGCTGGGCAGCGGGGGGAAGACCTGAGCAGGAAGGTTCTGCTTCTCCACCACCACATCTGCAGCTTCAGGTGTCCCCAGAGAGGATCGGGGAGAGGGTGGGTCAGGGAGACGCAGCATCAGGGGCATCACAACGGGCTGGTGGGAAGGGGGAGAGCGCAGGCAGCCGCAGCCTTCCAGGGGTTTGGGTTTTTTAGGATGCCTCGACCCTCCTGGCAAGCAGAGCCAAGAGCTGGGGGAAGAAAGGGACTAATTAAGTTGCAAATGGAGGACCTGGGGGGGGTTTCTGAGTCACTAAGGCTTATGGCTGATGCCAGCCAACCCAGGGAAGTGCTGCCCTATCACTGCTGTCCTGGGCCGTGCCGTCACACTGCCATCGCGCCGGGCTTTTGTCCTCCCACGCCGGGTGACATTGCTGAGCAGAGGAGAACCTGCCTGAGAGGTTCCGTCTCGCTGGGGACCAGTATTTATTGAATCAACACCACGACGGCGGCCCCTCTTGCCAGCCTCTACAACAGGCTTCTCCAGCCCTCAGCACTACGGGGCTCAAAAGCTGAAACACCGAGTTGGCTGCATCCCAGCACATCCCAGTTCTACACAGCAATGATACTGGATGCTAACGAGGACTAGAAGCCAGGGCAATGCTCAGAGCAGCTCCCGCAACGGCCTCGTTTCTCAGCAGTGAGGGAAACCCAGAGCTCCTGAGCAGCGGCTCCGCTCACCGCTCCCATCACCGACCCAGCCACCACTCGCTGTGCCCAGCTGCCACAGCAGGTCACACTCTTCCTCACTTATTTCCCAGTATGACTTAATTTGTAGAACTAACTCACACACAACCCCACTGCCATCCCATCCCAGTTGCTTTGCTTTGACCAGGGAGGTTAAACACCACAAGGGTCTTAAAAGCAACACTTGAGGCTCCAGGAGCCCCGCAGTCCACCCCACCCAGAGCTGTCCCAGTCCCCACCACTACCAAGCTCCTCTTGCCAGCTGGAGCTGTGGGCAGCATTCTACGGGCAGCCCAGCTCCACAGAGGCAGGAGGTGGACACAGGGAGCTGTGCCCAGCTCCCAGTCCTCTTGTCCCCCCCATCCCCTCACAGATGGCACCTGCAGGTGAAGGTAGGGCTGTGCCCGATGGAGGACAGTGCTGCTGCAGCCCACGGTACCTCCTGGAGCTCCCCGGCTGCTGCAAAGGCCGCCCTCGTGCACGTTCCACCGCTGCCACGAGAAACCCCGCTGTTCTAACCGCCTCCGTAACCCAGGCAAAGATTAAACCCAGCCTGGAGCCCGGCTGTCCCTGTAACCCACCTAGCTGAGCGCTCTGCTCCATTTTCTGGAGTCAATCTGCCTGTTCCCCCCCCCTTCCCAGCCCCGTTCTCCTGCACCAAGGACAGCGGGAAGGCTCCGTCGCCGCGTCCTCGCGTGCCCGGCTGCGTGCGCCTGCCCCCGGGGGAGGTGAGCGAGGGCAGGAAGCCACGGGCTGTGCCGTGGGAGGAAGGAAGAAATAGAATCACAGGATCACTCAGGTTGGAAAAGACCCTTGCGATCATCGAGTCCAACCGTTAACCCTACTCGACCAAGCCCACTCCTGAAGCAGATCCCCCAGCACCACAGGTATCAGCTCCAGGAGCTGGAGCTCCTGCCTCAGCAAGAAGAGCCAACTGGGGCTGGGGGACAGCAGCACTTCAGTTGCCAACAGGGAAAGAAGAAGGGGGCTGCAGCTTGGAAAAATCAAAGCCATCAAGGGCCTGGATTTAAGAACAGCCCCAGAGTGGGCTCAGACGGGCACACAAGGGGTCTGTTCTCCCTCACACAGGCCACTGCCATGGATGATGCCCTCCATGGGCCGACCTCGACTGGCTCCTGGCTACAGCTGCTCCAGCAGACGGGAAAAGAAAACCTTCCCATCGCTTCCTGCCAGGGAGGGGAGTTGCTCAGACCTGCAGCCTCCCTTCTCCTCCCCGTCCTCTCCAGCCCCATTATCCCCACTCCACTCCTCACGAGACCCTCCGGGGACCTACGGAAGAGCTGGAGCATCCGGTGCCCAGAAACGCCACCTAGAAACGAAGACCCAAAGCATTTGTCTTCCTGGAGTTAAGTGTGGGTGGATCTGATCTCCTTCCCCAGCCGCTCACGGTGCCCTTTGGCAAAGAGGGTCCCAAACTCCCTCTGCCAGGCTCTCACACCACAGCTGCAGAGGACACAAGTAAGACAGCTATCCCCCCCAAAACAAACCCGAGCAGAATCACCAGTGACAAGGGACACGAGTGGCCAAGCCCAAGACAGTGGGGGACACGACAGGAAGGGACAGTTCCTGCGAGACACTTTAGTTTGGGTTTTAAGACACTTGTTTGTTTGTTGGTCGCTGGGTAACCAAGAGGATGGAAAAAATATCAAAGTCATATTGTCACCTCTGAGTCACCACCGCACGGCACGGGCTGAGATACCCTGTTCCTCTCACTGTGGGGTAAGGAAGAGCCCAGTGAACCCCAAAAGCGGCTCAACCTAGCCCCCAATGCTTTCCCCGTCCCCACTGCTGTGGACACCAGTGGCCTGGGGCCATCGGTGGCCCAGGGACAACTTTCCAGGCTCTGGAAAGCGGGGCAGGGATTTGCATTCAGATTTGCATTTCCTAATTGCGCCGGCGGGTTTCCTGGGGCAGCCGCTGGCTTTGGTTTCCATGGCAGGTTTTGTGCGGACCCCGAGAACCGAGGGAGGCACAAAGGGGCCACAATGGAGCTGCCACTCAGCCGCATCAAAGGCGGCCAGCGGGGCGGGATGGGGACACCGTGGCCAGGGCCTCCACAGCCTGTGCCCCAAGTCCCCAGTGCTGCCAGCAGTGGGGTGGACATGGGGAGCTCCCCAGGCAGAGGAAGAGGCTGACAGTCAAGAGACACCAGGGTTAAGGTTAGATACTGCTGGAGTAGAGGTGGTGGGGTGGCTCCACAGAGGAGAAGAATCCCAAATGCCATCGCCTGGAGGAAACATGGACCCCAAACCATCGCTGCCAGCCCAGTGTCACCGAGCAGAAGGAGGTTCCAGCCAGCATCCACCTGACCAGCAGGCCCCGTTGCCACCCCACACACCAGTGAGGGGCTCTGTGTTATCACTCCAGGCACTTCTCCTGTTTAACAGTGTGCAATTATCATCATCAACAACTCATGACGCCCTAAAGCTTGCCAGCTCTGACCACAAGCACCCCATGAGGGTTACGGCAGCAGCCTCCTCCTCACAGGTCCCATCCTGGGATTTCACCCTCACGGCACAGACACCAGGTACAACCAACCCTCTGGCTCCTCGCCCGGTTGTTCTCCGTTATCTTCTCCCCTGCAGAGGGTGTTTGTGCCGGCAGATAATTACCAAGTGGTCGCTATCGGGCTCAGAAGTCCTGCTCGCTCCCTGCTCGCTCCCTGCTCGCTCCTATCAGCCCAGGATGGAGGAGGACAGCAATGCCCACATCACACATGGCAGAGCCCACTCAGCTGCTTCAAGGATCCAGCTGGGCCAAAAGGACAGCACTGGTGTGCGGCTCAGCCGCTGCTTCAAAAACTCTTTTCCAATAAAACCTTGGGAAAGTGAAAACTTTCCTGGGATCTTTGCAGCTGGAAAGAGGATGGACATCTTTGACCCATCTTTGAAGGAAATGCTTTTGGGAAGCAGAGGCTCCAGCAGCAGGAAGGGGCTGAGGACACTCAGGGATCGCTGTAAGGCTCTGCTGGCATCGTCACCCCAGCAGAGACAGGCACTGCCATGCTGCGGCAGGGAAGGCCGCAGGAACAGGGTGCGCGGTGGCAAGGGCACAGCAAGCAGGCAACAGGCTGGATCTCCTCTACCATGAGGAGCACCAAAAGGTCTCCTCTAACCACCCTGCTGGCACCAGCCATTCTCTCTTCCTGGATGCTACAGAGCTGCCCTGGGGCCTCACTGTCCCAGCACCAGCCACTTCCACAGGAAAACCTTTGTGAAAACCACAACCACCTTCAGAAGGGAGCAGATGCCACTTCAGCTTGTGCTGTTGGAGATGCATGAGGAGGAGGATGAGGAGGAGACGAGCCACAGCTTCCCCACCAGCGCACTGTCAGCCCAGGACGGCGGCTTTCCCATTCGGATATCCTCACTGCTCCATCCCTACTGGCTCCGTCCCCCACAGCTGGTGTCTGTGGCAGCGGCAGGAGGTGCGAGGAGGAGGAGGAGGAGGAGGTGCGACTCCAGTGCTTTTTAAAAAAATAATAATAAGGAGCTTTCCCTACCCGCCTGGTGAGACAGCGGGTGTCACTTCCACAGGCAAGGTGCCTCTTCTTTCCTCCTCCCTCGCCCACAACCCATCAGCTGGCCAGGCAACCTGGGGTAAGCTGGCAGGACAATGCCATCCATCCCTATTGCTTGGGGTCCTGATCCCTGCCACCCCCTTACCATGCCAGGCCCTACTGTGGTGCCCAGGCTGAGCTGCGACCCCTTCCTGCAGAGGTGTCAGGGTGCAGAGTTCATGGCTGCAGGAATCAGGCACAGAGGATGGGGATGAAACCCCCAAACCCTAACTGCACACTCCACAGCCCCAAGGGGCGATGCCTGGTGGAGAAACGATACCCCACAGTCCCAAGTGGCAATGCCCAGCAGGGAAACGATACCCCACAGCCCCGAGGGGCAATGCCCGGTGGGGAAACGATACCCCACAGATCCGAGGGGCAATGCCCGGCGAAGAAATGATAGCCCACAGCCCCGAGGGGCGATGCCCGGCCGGGAAACGATGCTCTGGGGGTGCACAAGGGATGCGAGAGCCGCTGGAGCCCGCTCCTGCCCCACTCCCGGGCACTGCCCTCTCGATGCTGCCTCAGGGCCGGGGACGCGGCCGCTTCCCCCAGTGCCCTGCACCCCAGGGGCCCTCCGGGGGCAGGGGGCTCCAGCCGGGGCCGCCGGCACCTCCGGGCGGTGCCAGGCCCCACCGCCGGGTCCCGGGTAGCCGCGACCCTTCCCCGAACCCCGCGCCCGGCCGCCCCCTCCCCACTGAGCCCTGACCCGGCCCCGGCCCAGGCGCACGCAGCCCCCGGGGGCCGCTCCCAGCAGGGGCCGCTCCCAGCAGGGGCCGCCGGGCTCGGGGCCGCGGCCCAGCGCAGGGCCGGGAGCACCGGGAGAGGCCCCGGGAAGCAGCGGGAGGCCCCGCCCGGCCCGGCCCGTCCCGGCGCACAAAGCCCCGGCCCGCCCCTCCCT